>OZ026613.1:55981310-56441310 GCA_964020975.1 Hermodice carunculata | reverse complement strand
CAGTGTCGGAACACGTATCCCTTGACCTTGGGGTCATGTGACGGTCAAGGTCACTTCAGGTACAAATGGTTAAATTGATCCCACATACCAAATTCTGTAGTTTTGTGGTACATGGATGTCTATCGCAAGCTTACATATTTTCTGGGTTTTTTTAAAAATGTATATGTGGGGTGGGGTCTGGGAGGTAAACCAGGCAAAATATCAAATTGATCAAAGGTGACATAATGTCGGCATTTTTCAGAAGTATACACCAAGGTCTCTCAAAATCAGTTAAAAAAAAAAAAAACTATAGACAACAAATGCGGGTTCAGCCCAAATCTTGAATTTATCTGCCGGACTAGTTTATACAACTTTGAGCTTTGAGCTGTATTCTTACCGCAGACAGATTCTGCAAAAATTGCTGTCACTGGGGTCTCCTGGTTTTTCATAGCAGGTGTGCATATGTTTCTGTGATGTTTGGCCTGAACCTGAAGTCACTTTTCCATGTTGGATATTACCTTAGCGCTTTAGTTCGCTTTAAAACGCCATGACCATTTATCAAAATTCGCATACATGCAAACATTCATGTATATGCACATATTATACCTCATTTTAATATAAATTTATATCAGGTAAAACACCGGACCTTCCCCGAGACTTCATTAAATCCTTTATTTTTTTTTATTTCAAAGATGTTGAGAATAATCTTGGTTTACTTTGTGAATAATATTATCAATAACTGTGGTATGAGTAATATATGGATAGCCGTAAACAGTTTCTGGTAGGAAATGACCAGGAGCAGTTGCGCAGAGATAGACTCATAAATATACACAGGACTGTTATAAAGTTTATAAAGTAACTACCTTCCTTCCTTCCTTCCTTCCTTCCTTCATTCCTTCCTTCCTTCTTTCTTTCTTTCTTTCTTTCTTTCTTTCTTTCTTTCTTTCTTTCATTCATTCATTCATTCAAGGGTGGAAATATTACCAAAAGACCATTTTAGTGCTGAAAAGTAATTTGAGCAAATATTTCCAAAAAAATAAGTTTACCATGTGAACATAGATAATTGTATTCAAATATAAACCTACGTACGTCCATGATGTTTTTCATTATATTATGAGGTCACTTTTCCCTCTTTTATCGTACCTCCATGCTGAACATGAATGTTAGTCTTGTGTCAGTTGCCGTTTGGCGTCAAGACGGTGTGGTCTTGACAGGAGCTACACCATGCATGCATACAAGGTTGCAGGCAGGATTCACCGTATCAAAATTGAAATGTTTAGCTAAACAAAAGGAATTTGTCTATGATTTGCGATGTTGTACATCACTTTTCTCTGGTCTTTTAGATTTACCTTTTTTTACATTTTGAAAAATATCATCAGAAAATAGCCCCTTAGATCTATAATCATTTCAGCTTATCCCAGGGTCATGCTACAAACATACATCCTTGCGTAACCCGACTATATATAAAGTTTATCAAGCTTCACTGCGATATACGGTAAATTAGTTTTGCTTAATACACATTACAACAAAATGAATATTACCTATACGCTGTACCAAAAAAACCCTTTACCCCTCTTGTGTTTTAATTATCTGGCATGATTTTCATTCCACATTTTTTTTCAGATTGTACTGTACTAATTTTATTTCATGCTACTTTACATAGCTGTCTGCTCCATCATCCTCGCAGGGGCTTTTGGACGCCTAATTTAGGACCGAATGTGACAAGGTTCTAGTCGCAATTGATATTAGTTAAATTATGCAGCATTCCGAAATTGATCAACTTAATTCAATATTTTTTATTGCTAAATGGCTCAAATTGTTTGCCAAAAAGGAATTAAAACGACCCTGTTTCCATATACTTAGTTAAGCCACTGCCGCGTGTTAATGCTTTCGCCTCCCCCAGCACTATGGCACATCTGTATAAACTTAAATAAACCTTACATCTGAAAATTATCTTAGCTTATATAATCTCTCTTGCCAATGTTACCTCTCTCGAAATGGATAGTGTTTTGATCATTTACTAGATTATAAAGATGACAAAGTAAGATTTTATAGTCAGTTTTATTTATTGATATATTTTTCCGGTAATTATGTCTGGGTGAGAACCCAGGCATTTTGTTTTCCTTGGAGTTCTTTCTTTCTTTCCGCTGTCCGGAGTATTTATCTGCCATCACAAGAACAACACCTGTAAAAATTTGTGGAAACATTATATCTGTGATGAACTTGTTCTATCTTGAAGAATCAGATGTTCAAATTCATGCATATCAGCAGCATTTAAAATTGTAAAAGCTTCCTAGCTTCCAAACTAAAGCAGAGAGATACAAAATTCTAACTTGCACATATAGGTTTGTCACACCAGTGAATCTAATGGACAGTACACAAAAGTTATATAATTCTAGATTATGCTAACTAGGGGCATTGGAAATTTAAATCTTGAATACCTTCAAGATTATTATAGAACGAGGTGTGGTTCAAAATTCAATTTGGAGGTTTGTGAGATGACCAGATCCATTAACCATGAACCAAAGCTGCAGCATGTTGATTTATGCACATTAGCCAAATACACAAAATTTAAATTTTACATACCTTAAAAAAGTATTTCACATCGACATTCTCTAATTTCACTCTAATCCAATCCATGGGTTTATGCTATAGCCGCATCCAATGCACCATGAACCAGAGTTGAAGCATTCCAATTTATGCAAAGTAGGCAAATATACAAAATTATAATTTTGAATATCTTATAGATAGATATGTCGTTCCAATTTCAATTTGCGGATTTATGAAATAGCCGCATCCAATGAGCCATGAATCAAAGTTGCAGCATTTAAATATATGCAAATTAAGTAAATTCAACACACAAAATTTAAATTTCGAATATTAAAAAAAAAGTATTATAGATAGAGATGCCATCCCCACTTGAATTTCTGGGCTTATGATATAGCCGCATCCAATAGACCATGTACCAGTGTTGTAGCATTTTCATTTAAGCAAATCAGGCAAATCCACATTGAACACAATACATACCAGAATATCCCAAGCTGTTACCAAAATGAGAAACCTACTGAGCTCATTTCCCTGATAAGATACATAGGTGGCAACCAGAGCGATTTGCTTGCAAATCTGTCTTTTCTAGTTTGTTCATTTAGTGGCCAACGGTTCTGATCTGCAATCAAGTTTTTGCGCTAATATCAAGCCATAATATATACATAATAGCCTTTGCTTGACTTGTTTCCCCATTGTGATTACAGTCCGTTTTGTAATATAGTTTTCGTGTCGCGACCAAAGACATGAAACGGGTACGGGTACCTAAAAGAGAGTAAAACTTGATACCGTGGGTACCGTTTTTTGGGTGTGTGCGCGTGACCAGATAGAGATTATATTTGTCGGCAATGACGCATATAACGCACATATACAAGCATCCTCGATCACCAATACAAAACAGCGTGTTTACCTACTGGATAATGATTTTATGGACATCGCCAGGTGGGCAGCTGCCTGGAACGGGCTATATATAGATCTTTTCAGTCTACAGCGCGTTCACGTTAAAGAGCACACGATAAAATAAGCTATAAACAAGACCTATACCTTACATTGTATGAAGCCGTAATAAATCATAAGCAAATACGATTCGTGTGCTTCGAAGTTGAAAGTCGCGCTCTCGGTAACTCTGCATGAGTGCATGGTAGTGCCAATCGAATTCAGGAGGCAACCATCTTAAAATGCGGCGGTGATACACACCTTAAACTGTAAAATAAACTAATGTGTAAAGTCGGTTTAACATCCAGTCATCTACGACAGGCGTCTTGGCCAATTAATACCCTATAAACCCCATTAACATACTGTGTCAATGATATACTTCCACAATTACATGTGCACGTAGTTCTGAAAGTTCCCTGGTATCACGCAGCACAGTCTGGTTTGGTTGTTTGATTCAGACCATTGCTCTTGATTTTTAAGCCATGCCTGTGACCGTGTAGACCAGGTGATGCGCATAACAGAATAATTTTGTGCTGTTTTTATAATGGCCCTCGCATCGAGAGTACTGATTAAGGTCATTGTCTCAAAGTGTTGTCCTATTTCACAGCAAAATGGCTTGATCTCTTTCATCCTCTTGTCCATGTCGTACCCTCTTTACAGAAGCCGTCTTATATATATGTGTAAACGAAGGTTACAGGGTTACAGGTTTATGTTCGTATATTGACCTCTCATCCTCTTCCCATTTGTGCATTTTCGTCCACTTATAATGCTTATGTCTCATGAGTGGTGCGTCTTTGTTCGGCAGTACGTCAAAATTCTGTCATGTGTGTATTTACCCTCTTGCAATTACGAGGTTGTCAGTACACACACACACACAAACACACACACACACAATATATATATATATATATATATATATATATATATATATATATATATATATATATATATATATATATATATTTATATGTATATATATACTATATACTATATAATGTTTGAGGATTAGAGAGCTCCAAAGTTTATTTAGGATCCCATACCTTTTCTACGGTCTCACATTTGCCGTCTAGACTCGTGGTATCATTTTGGTTGCCTATACAATCATGTGTACATCATTTGCAAAATGGATGACACCCAATTTTTATATGATCTATTTTAGAAGCTCAGACAGTCAACTTTACACAAAACGCATCAATAAAATGCAGATATCTTTAAAAACAGCTGTGGACTTACGCGTGCATATCGTCACTTATAAGCAGGACTGATGGGCATTGTGCTCTATTGTCGTGTAAATAGACGAAACTAGGTATACAGAGTACAACCTGCTTGAACCATCATTTGGATATTATATCTCACAAAATGTTCATGGTTTGACCCATAAATCAGATAGTACTGTATGTGGTGCCACCACTACAATATTGAATTCAACCCACACTTTTCTACATCTTAAAGTTACATGGGTTAGAAGTCGAAAACTGTAGACTGTACCGCATTCAAAATGTTTACAATGGGACGGAGGGACAGAGGGGCAGGTATGAGTGTGAGCTGTGCAACAGAGCAAAACATGTGCATAATGTACACAATAGAATTTTGAAAATTGATAAATTCCAGACAAGTGAACTCAATGGAACATATGACGTACCAGGAAACAGGTTTTTTCTGTACATATGATATCAAATTTTAAAATATAAATATGCCTTTCCTTCATAAATGTCTAGACATAGAACTATGTCGCAGTGAGAATCAATATGATGAACAACAAGGAATTGAGCCTTTTTTTTCTTCAGTCCAGGTATAGCAGTTGATTTACAGCATTGACGTAACATGTGCTTCTTTTGTATTGATTTTCACTCAGGAAAGACACATGCGCCTGTTACATTTAATTCGAGTCATTGCTAGTTGTATACTTTACTGCTTGTCCATGAGTCATTGCAGGGCGCATCCACCGATCGAGGATTGCATCCTGGGCGAGTAGTAAAATCTACGTGTATTCCATTATGTTTAAAGTAAATTGCTGACAATTTTACCTATTATGCCAGTCTTTCTTCACCTACGAGAAGCACAGAATTGCATAAACCGTTCAACTGGGTCTTTGATGAATTTCAGGTCGTGGACATGTCACAACGACCTGCAACCCTGCTCTCTGATTTGCTGAATACGGAAGCCTAATGTGACCACCAAAGCTATTTTTGAAAACGCGTATTTACGAGATTTTTGTCTCGTAATTACGAGTTTTTTCTCGTTATAACGAGTGAGGTCACTATACCATTATCCATGGCAGAATTTAACAATGTTGATAAGGATCAATGGGTATGTGTCAATTGTTTATCAGGCATATATCCATATAATCACATTATTGACGAGATTGATTACCGCACATATCTCTGCGAACATTGGTTCTCACAAGGTGTCGATTTCGAAGAAACTTACTTAAGAGTAGAGTTTTATCACTATTTCAAACAAATCATGATAAAAAGCAACTATCCTCTCTTTGAGTGTGATCCTGATTGCCACATTTTCTCGGAACCATGACGCAAAATGCCCCCTCTGAGACAGTCCATTTGAAGCTAAAGATTCTTTCAACAAAAGTATTGATGAAAAGCCTCAATTATTACTAATATCCTTTCAATTGTGACACCTGAATACCCGCAGTATACCAGCAAATATGGCGAATAATGAGGTTTATTTAGATAAACTTCGTACTGATTTTGAAATAATAGGCATGTGTGAAGCTTAGTTGCCGCCCGACAACTCGGATATGTACAGCCTAGCAGGTTAAAACCGCACTTGATTGAAAAGTATCTCACAGAAAGACAGCAATTTGTACAGTTTAGAGATGTGGTATATGCAAAAATGTTTAAAAAATGTGGTGTACCTCAGAGATCAATTCTAGGACCATTACTCTTCTTAGCTTATATCAATGACCTTCCATGGGTATCAGGAAAACATTATTGTATTCTATTTGTCGATGATACGAAAGTGACGTTCTCGCATGAAAATATAAGTATTCGTTATCATGTTGTTAACACTTAAATGAAAAAAGTATACACTTGGTTCAAAATAAACGAATCTCTTTGAATTAAAGAAAAGACTCATTACATTATATTTCATCAGTGAAACAAGATAATCCCTACAGAAGGCTTGAATATAAAATTTGATGGTGAAACAATAAAATATTAACGAGTATCAAATGTTTAGAAGTTTTAATTGACGATCAAATCAGCTTGAAAAATTACATTTGCTTACATATCATCTAAACTGTCGTAACTGGTTGATATATTTGTCAAAGTTTGACAATATTTACCCAGGTATATATCAAAAAAAAAAAAGAAAAAAAAATAATTATACGTTTGTGTATCCGTACCTGATTTACTGCAAAGTTAAATTTTACAACAAACTTAAATATATTAGTAATTTTGCGAAAAAAAACACGTAAAATTTTTTTTTATTACAAACACACATTCTGCACCATTGTTTCAGAGATCAGAATTATTGCAATTTGCAAATAAACAAGATTCCTTGGTCGGAATTTTTATGTACAAATACCATATCGATATACTTCCTGCAGTTTTTCATGGGTAGGAAGTAAGCTATGGAATATGTTGCCACTGCAAATATGCCATTCCAGGAGTCTTCATAAATTCGCAATATCCCTCAAACAGTATTTTACTAAGTACACAGTGAGAATAATATGTCAGTCATCTTTGTATTGTATCTCAGTTAATTTGTAAATCATGTTGTTAGCATTTTTAAAGTCAATTACTGAATGTAAAATATGAACAATCGATTGGTTTTAGTCCCTGTCACATTATTATGAAACAAATGAATATATAATTCTGTATACGTTCGTGACAATAACACGATTTACAAGATATAAAAACTTGCCAAATCTACGACTCTGAATTTAAGAGCGTGCCAACAGGGTCACAAAAGCAAAATTGGTATGGTATTGTTTATTCAGGCTGCAGACTGAGCTGTTGAGACTGTATTTTTTTCGCCATTTGAAAAAAAAACATCAAGACCTGGTTAACTGGATCATTCATGAAGTCGTTTTTCCAAAATATTTAAAATGTGATGAAAACAAATAAGATTTATTGTTACAACGTTTGTTTTGTTCCATAGTATTAATTTATTTTACAAGTAAGGTCAACGTGCACCACATTTGTGCAGCAATGTATCACTCAAGGTTGCAGGTCAAGGTGATCAAAACTTGCGAAGTATATATCTAAGTTAATGATCGTAACAGCAACCATCGTGCCTGTGGATATAAATGTCAAGATTGTCGGAGACTCTTCAACTAAGCCCTGGAATGAATTTCTGACCTAATATTTGTCACTGCAACTTTACCACCTCTCGGTAGCTAATTAGCATGGCATGCTAATTAGCGTTATTGAACAGTATTCTCAAAGGTCCTCTTGATTGATCATGTTCAAATTTGATACATGGCTGACTCATGGGTTGTTCTCACCATACGGTGTGATTTTTACAAAATTGGATGTGAAAATAATACTTTCATTTACATTTTTGTTTTAAGAACTCACTGTGCCTTCAATCGTCGCTTTCCGTTCATTTAGACACCCGCAAGGCGCGAAAGGCTTGTGACATCACAAACGTAACACGCTGGCTTACAGAGAAGACTCCGATAATGCTAGCGAGCCATGGCTGTAAAGCGTCACTTGATTTAAACATATTCTATTCACTCTTTATCAACAGGATTAAAAATGTAAGTAGAAACAGTCATTTCTCTCCCTGTTCCCGCCCAGGATGAGTCGGTGTATGGTTGTCAATTGTGGCAATACAAGTTCTACAGCTTGTTTGCATTCCTCCAAAGACGGATAGCGTGGACCTGTACAGTCAACATTTACAGGGACAAGTGGCAAGGCACTGGGAACCGATCTAACCAATGTAGGGAACACTTTGTGGAAAGTGACTTTGATTTGTCAAATATGACGATGTTTAGGATAGGTTTGGCAAGAAAAAAGCTGCTGCTGTTGCCAAATACGGTCCAATCGCTGGCGAATGAAAGAATTTATGGAACTGGCCAAACAACATTGCTCATAAAACCAGGAACAGTGATTCATTGTCTTTTTCAGTATTTATTAATTAATCTGCAGTATGATTCTGATTTCAAAGCTTGCATAACAGCAAAATATAGGTCTAGTAATTCAACGACGGTTACAATGTATCACATAATTATCTGTCACAGTGACAAAGCTGGTCCAGATTGTTGTTACAAAGTAACATTTTAACAAAACTTCAGTGTGTTTAAGCATTTTGATTCAATTGCTGGAAAAAAATGGGTGGAAAACATGGACAAACAAGGACCGATGTTGTTCCATAGCAAGCTCTAGGATTGAACAGTCTATAACAGGTTGAGTTAGCTGGCCAGTGTTTTGTGTGCGTCCAATTTAAATGTATATTGCGATGTGTTTAATCCCATCCCTAGATAACATTTGTTTGGATGGCTACCATAATCACGCCTCACCTACGCAGCTACCAAGACCAGTGGGCGGCTGGCCCTTTCATATTTTTTAGTCATGTGCCAGCGTTTGTGACAGTCCACGGCCAGCTCCTAATAATCGGGTGTACAAAATTCCAACTCATTGTACCTTTGTCGTTCATACGGAACCAGAAAATAAGTCAGTTGCAGGAAAATATATACCATTGTAACATAATGGATACGATCTGAAATAAAGGATATCATAAACACGTGAACTGATGACAATGTATACAGAATCGTAAATTACTGCCCTCCAAGGGTCGCGTGGTTACTGCCGGGTAGGAGTTATAGTGATATTGATAGCTATATTCATAAATGCAATCTTATATTTAATCATCCATAGACAATACATATGGGAAGGGAAAATTAACTATTTGTTTAGACTTTTATATACCGTAGGAATAGGCCGTAGCTGGTTCCGTGAATGTAAAATTTGAAACCCTAGTATACGACCTAGCCCATCCATTATCATTGGCCAGACGGCACGTTGCGATCGTCTGGCTGTACCACGACTGCACCCCCTGCAGTACTGGTGACGGTAGGGTTCTGGGCGTCCCCTCATGTGTGTAAAGCTGATGATCTTTTTCTCTACGGCTCAACTTTTCTTATATTAATTCTTCTTCATCGTCATCAGACCACGTACATAAAAAAAACCCTCAATCCATACACTCCAGAATCACTATGCTCTGTTGTATCTGCCATAACACTTGGCAAATTGAAGGCACTCTGGCTTATAACACATACACCATGGCCAGCGGGTTGCATTTGTGACGTCAGTAACACTGTCCCACATCGGGCCATGGTTGGAGAAAATTCGCCTGCTTTCCTGTGGCAAACGTGAAGCACTTTTGGAGCTAAAAAACACTATTCGAAAATGAAATTTAACATTTTGGTTTTCGTATATCATTTCTAACGACCATAAACATCAACTTTCTAATTTGTGCTACCCATTCAATCAATAGGACCTTTAAATAAGAACAAGTGCCTCCGGCTCTTCCCAGGTAACGAATTAAGCTGACGTCAAATGAAGTAATGTGTAAAAGAGGAAAGAACATCCATTTTAAACAGGTTTCAACAAATGTCCAAGTTACCGAAGGCCTAACACAAATATATATATGTGGTTCCGGTAACCCGACCTACCCCACTGAAAAGGCCCAAGACCCGACCCTAAATATGAGACATTAAATAATTAAAAAAAAAAAAGTTTCAAGCCACCCTTCCCTGATAAAAAATGTTCGACCCTGGCGGAAAGTTATTATGGAGAAAGTAGCCGTTGTGTGCCTTTATTTTGCAGTCAAGTCAAATCAAAGACGGCATTTTATTTCAACTTGTCTGGAACGGATGGTTAATTTGGTCCGGGGGAAAGAACATAGGCTGAGTATGCATAGTTGCATAGCCATGGTTGTTCAGGGAAACAGCATAGCCCCATAGTCAAAGATAGATTTTGTTATACACTTCCATTTTTGTGATTTATATTATGTTGGCCAATCTGCTATCGCACCTTCGGAAAATAAATACAAATAGGTTTGTGGTTGGCAGCAACTCCAAGGTTGCAAAATTTCTTGTAAACTTGGACAGATGCGACACTCTCTCGCTGTCCTTTTGTAACGTTGCTACGGTTCCATTTTTTTTCTTTTTAGTTTCTTAATTTTTTATTTCATCCTTAGTTTGTCCTAGCTTGGAGGGATGATGACGTCACGACATGTAATAATTCCTGAAAAGTAGATTTGTACTGTACGTAAAACCTATGATGTTTTGTCATCAATATCGTCAAAAGTGCCCAACCCATTATTCCATGGTGCAACTGACGAATGATCATTAAGATCATCATGGTTAACATTTTTGAAATTCCACCCTGCTGCAGTTCCCACACCTAAACTGGAAACTCCCCCCCCCCCCCCGCCTCGTTCAGAGAGCAGGCTAGTCCTGTAGCACTGAACTCGACCCACATATAGCACCCTTCACACTGTATGTGGTCGTCCCACTCACCCCCCTCTAGCTCTACCCTGCGCTTATCCTCCACTCCTGTCTGCTCCTGCCTCAACTCGACCTGTCTCCCGACTACCTGCCCCCTCCTCTAGAAGACTTCCCTACTGCTGCCTTCCCTCGTCCTGCATCCCTGCTACTCTTTGGCAATCCACGTCCCGACATACTTTACACTTGTGTTTGTTTATTTTCATAGACGGTAATATAATTAAAAAATGGCGGCCCCCCCACGCTCACTGACCTATTTTCGCTCGTTCAAACTTTCTGACTAAAACCTCCTAAAAATAGCCCGACTTTGCCACTAACACTTTCCCTGCGTTATCACTATATATTCATAAGACAAATTCCTTTCTAATTTGATCAAATTCTATCTAAAAATGTCAAAATTCCACTAAATTTACACTAGCTCAGAAAACCAAACATTCCCTCACTTAATCTCGTCTACGGGCATGCAGTGTGTGTACGGCCGTCACACTGTTTACAAAGCTATCCTGCTATCTGGAAGTTCAATGATTGACAGGCGGCCGGGTTAAAGGAATATTACGAAAAGCGATAAAAATTGATATAAATTAGTCTTTAAAGTCAGTTTCACGAATATAGTCTGATAGATTAGCCATTTCACTATTTGGTAGGGTGGTCACTTGGTTGTGGGAAAATTTCAATTACTCCCCTCAACGTCAAATCACTTCGGTATGTGAAGAATGTGAGTCGTTGTCAGAAGTGACGTGTGCATGTAAAATATGATCGATTTTGGGTAGATTTGAAACCTGAAAATATGAAAAACACGGGTATTCAGTTATATTTGGGGTGTGGCATTATGGATTCGGTGATATATAGATAGCAGAGTGTTTGGGGGCCACAATACGGGTCCAAGTTTCAGAGGGCGCGGCTTCAAAGATGATATATGTATATATGTATATATATATATATGTATATGTATGTATATATATATGTATGTTTATACCATGTTGAACCAATCTAACGTTTTGCTGAAGCTGACCAACTATAAACCAAAAGTAAATTATAGACTTCTGTTGTAGCCATGAACAAAACAAAACACAAACACAGGAACTATTGTTGTATATATACATTTATTGATAAGACACTTACAAATAATTTCACAGCCTAATGATCAGACAGCACAGCTTCCAGGCAGGGCTCTTTGTTTTCATCTCTGTATGGGCTCCACTTGGCCTGCCATCAATCACCATGGGCCATCAATCACCATGGGCTGCAACTCAAACTCAAAACATAGCATGATGAATGGGAAATATATGTATAACTTTCGCCTAATTAGTTTATCTTAAAAGATATTTCTGCAGAGTTCTTTCCAAAGCAAATTTAGAATTTTTATTCTGATATTTTCCAGCTGCCAAACTCAAGATGTACTTAATTTAGGGATTTACTGTGAAACCACTCAACAACAACACCTGGACAATCACATATCTATGTAAAAAAGTTCACATAATTTATGCCTCTATAACACTCAGACAAATATTTCTTAATTTGGCCAATTGCTGACCCACAATGGAGCTTGCTTATAGCTCACAACTGCCGCGCACAAACTTGCTACCACAAACCAAGTCGACTCGGCTTACCATGGTTGAGAACCATTTTATTGACATCACTTCCCACAGACATGAAGGAACAACGAGAGATTCACTGAAACGGTAAGAAACATTAACTTCAGAATACATACACTATAAACTTTAAGACAATACTACATTGAAATGGGAACATCAAATCACTCACATTTTAAACAGATTTAAATTCACAATATCGCGTTCCTTTCGTACCACAATTGACGAAATATAACTATTAACATAATCTTACACAAGTCAACATTTTCTAGGCTTTACATACAATGCCATGATAGACATTTTAAACCTTAAATTTCATTACAAACCGTATCAAGGTCAATGGGTAAAAATGCATCTATGAGGCATGAAAGAAAAGAAAATGTATATTAGATCAAACTAATAGACTTTAACTACTCATTCTCTTTTTACTTACAGACTTTATGGCAGTTCCAACCATTCTCAAGATGCTTTAGGGCAGCAATTATGAGCATACAAAAACACCACAAGCCGCATGTATCTCGCTGGAGGGGGGGGGGCTAGAGATGCGACACCCTGAATTGAAAAGCGCTGCTCCCCCTTCAAACATCAAAGCGCAAGTGCCAAGAAAAAAAACCAAGCGACCAAGTCACCAAAAAAGTACAATTAGTCAGCTGAAGCTCTGATTGGCTACTTCAATTACGTGTGAAAAATGCAAAAGTGCAGTTGGTACATATACACATAGAAGGGCACCACCATATTCCACTCAACTCGAAGGCATAAAAAAATCTTATAAATAAAGAAATATATACGACCTAACTCGTTGACAGCCAAACTGTAAACGACAACAACTTACAAAAAACTGGCCATTTATAGATCTATTCAAAGTGCACTCAACATGGAGCACTACTCGCTGCCACACATACATAAATGAATCTGAACCACCTGTCCAACAAGGAACTTTAAGTTTAAGGTGCACGTACCAACACCTTTGCCAATGTATGCACGGGCCAGCGACTTGTTTAAAACTAGCCAAGGTCTTTTTCTGGCCCTCCATTCATTACAGACAGGATGATTACTTTCATGTGCTCTAAACATGCTTTATTTAGTGACCCGACCTGATTAAACCAATCAGATCCAGGTGTTCACATCATTCACTTATGCCATGCATATGCACATGCAAATGTAGGTACCTGAACTCTTTTGACCATTTAGCTTTGCTTAAGCTATAGGTTACAAAGAATCATAAGAATGAATGATATATTGACCACTTATACATTTAAACTCATTACAGTTTATATATGTATGTATGTATGTATGTGTGAATATATATATCTGTCTACCTATCTATGCATCTATCTATCTATCTATCTGTCTGTCTGTCTGTCTGTCTATCTATCTATCTATCTATCTATCTATATATATATATATATATATATATATATATATATATATATATATATATATATATATATATATATATATATATATATATATACATATATGGTAAATTATTACCATACATGAGATACCTCCCCTCAGAAAACGATCACATATCATTGAATTTTCGTGGCATGTGCCAATGATTATATTTCACTGCTTATCTGCTTTGTCATCAAAACATCATTTTTCACATACCAATGTATTGGAGTGTTCTTTGCCTCCTCCTAAGACAAGACACTATTCCAGGCAGCTGTCAATACGTCATCAGACTTTCGACAGGACACCAAGTTTTCATTACTTAACTTAGTACCACTCTTTCCATAATTGTCTGCATTGCTGAATAAGTCAGCTACAAACGTTTTTCCTCCTTGTGTATGACTTATACTAGACTCGGTCCCTTCCCTAACACAAGAATCATTTGCAAGTATCTTAAATTCGCCTGTTTGCTCGCTTTATGTCCATGTTGTCACACAAGCAGGAACAATCTCTAGAAGTTCTATTTGTAATTTCTCTGTGCATACATCCATGCATGGCTGTAAGTTTTATCTAGGTGTGACTTTCTCCTGAGACCTTTATATCATTTCCTGGGATCATATCTATCCCTTCCATGTGGAGATGGGGTCCCTTTTGCACTGTCACAAAACCAGTTAGGTATTTGGACTCCAACCAAACACGATATAACGGAACCAACATTTCATCACAGTCAACACCCTGAATATTGAAACAGGCCAATGGAACCTAGAGTTATCCAAAATCAAAGTTTGATGAGCACTTTCTGTGTCTCTTAATATCATAACAAAACTTTTCTTCTGACGTTCACCTAGTGACACTAAGCCTTTAGACTTAAACTCCATGTATGAGTCTTTTACCGGCCCTTCAATGTACCCTACTTTATCAATAGGTGCTACATCTATGTGACTACCCTGTATTTAATGTACAGGCTTTCAACTGTAGTTGTAATATTTCCCCATTTTAAATGGCCCTTCACAATAAGTGCACTGAGGTTTAAGGTCAGGGTGCAACACACAACGTTTTTCAGCAGCATGGAACTAGTGATAATAACTACATTTAATGCCACCTTGCCTTCTTAGCTGTCAGTTTTGCCATTATTTTTTATCACTTTCAGCCCTTTTGTCCTTAGCCTTCCCTTGACCTTTAACTTGGCCCTGACCTGACCTGACCTGAACACACCCTGACCACCACTAGTCCTGTAGTGCTTGTGGGTCAAAGCATACTCATCAGTTGCTACAGCTGCGTCTGGAAGTGTCTTCCTGGAGATGTGTCCTTCTATCTGGGGCTAGAGCCTGTTTGAAATTTTCTAACAGCAACAACATCAACAACAACTCATGTAACTTATCATAGTCATCTTGTACACCAAGAGACATCACCCACCTGTCACAAAATGTCCTTTCCCTAGCAAACTCTACGTGAGTAATGTGGGTTTTCTTGTAAATGCTTAAACTTTAAACGATAAGTCTCTGAGACAAGCTAGTAAGCTTTCAAGATTTTGCTCTTCATTGCTTCATAATCACCAGCTTGATCTGGTGACAAAGCTCTATATGTAGATAGTTCTTTTCCCTTTAATTTACATCAAAGTAGGATAGGCCGGTGTTTTCAAGCCATTTAACCCACCAGCTGCCCTTTTAAGGGCCAAAAATATTTATGCATTTCTTGCTCTGTGAAATCTGGCACTAATTTGCAATGAGCTGTTACATTGATATGATCAGATTTGACCTACTCACTGACCTTACTTCATGTTCCCTCATGTGCAACTCATGATCCCTTTTTGCCTTGTGTTGCCCATTAACTCTTTCTCGTTCCTTTTTTTTCTCATCTGTAGCTAGCTTTTGCTTTTCATCATCAGGGAAAAATCGCATAGAAGAGTCGCAAATGTTCTGCACTTATGTTGGTTTTGATAGGGAAGACACTGGAACTACATCCTGCAACTCTGAAAACTGGACAAGAATGTCCAATTCATCCCTCTTTAATTTTGGCAAAGAAGACTCTGTAAGAGGCTGGTGTAAAACTTCTGCTGGTTTGAAAGATATGGTTGACCTAATACTTATATGCAGAGAAATAACAATGCATTTAAGGATCCGAGTGACTTTGTGTTTTTCATTAATGTTCTGTCTGTGTGACCTGGTGCATTTTACACACTGCTGTTTTTCAATAATGTCACTTTCATCACAGGGTCAAGATGTATGTACTCCACTACCTGTTTGTTACATGGTACTTTTCATTGTGATTGTCCACTGCTGTAATTTCATATCCCGGACGAACCCGCAATTTTTGTGTCAATGTCGAACCCATGTAACTTTCTGCTGAAGCTTCTGCTTAATGTTCAGGCAACACTGCTTCCAGGTAGGGTTGTCTGTCTTTATGTCTGTATGGGCTCCACTTGATCTGCCATCGATCACTATGGGCTGCAACTCATAATCAATGCATGGTATCAGGAATAGGCAATTAGTTTATTATAAAAGATATTTGTACACATATTGTTCCAAAACGAATTTAGAATTTCTATTCAAGCTGCCAAACTCAAGACGTGTTTCAGTTGGGAATTTACCATGAAACCACTCAACAACAACAACAACATCAACAACAACAAAAACAACAACAACAACAACCAGACCATCACATATCTGTGTAAAATATAATACACATTTTTATGCGCCCATAACACTGAGACTAATATTCATCAATATAGCTAATTACCAAACTACAATGGAGCTTTCTTGCAGCTTTTTGCTTACAATAATTCGGTCATCCATAGGCTAATGAAAAAGTACATTTAACATGCAACACTATTGGCTGCCATACATACATAAATGCCTGAAACTGGAAGCATCTGTCCACAGGAACTTTAAATTCATGTGCATGTACCAACACCTCTGTAAATATATGCAGAGTTCAGCCACTCGTGTGAAACTGACTAAGATTTCATTTCGGGTCATCCATTTATAACAGGCAGATTGATTAATTTCCCCTGCTCTAAACACTTTAACTTAATGACCCGACCTCACTCAACCAATCAGATCCAGTTGTTAACATGATCCATTTTGCTATGCAAGTGCACTTACAAATGCAGGTAGCTCTATTAACCCTTAAACTTCCTGTTTCAGCTACAATTACAATTACTACAATTATAAAAGCTACAAGTTTAAGGTTACAATGAAGTATGACAATAAATGATATATTCAAATATTTATACATGTACTTATAAGTTGTAACTCATTTTCAGTTTATACATTTGCAACCATGACATTTTCATATATATATATATATATATATATATATATATATATATATATATATATATATATATATATATATATATATATATATATATATATATATATATATATATATATATATATACAATAGCAATGAGAGTGGAGAAACCTGGCTGGGATTATGGGCTCCCATACTTTGAAATTCCAAGATGTGTCTAACTGTGAGGCAGAGAACACCAGAAAAAACTCAACCCCCCCCCCCAAAACACCACCCCAAGATCAAAAAAAAAAAAAAAACAAAAAAAAAAAAAAAAAACAAAACAAAAAAAAAAAAAAAAAAAACAAACAAACAAACAAACAAACAAAGACACCGGGTAACCATATCCGTATATGTAACGTAGAGCTAATGTTGACGCACAATGTTATCTGTCATTGAAATATATATTTAACATTTTAATACCTTTGAATCTTTTTGGAAAAGAAATGAAGATTTCAAGTCCTCTGTAATACATAATATGAAACTGAGAAAGAATTGTTGTGCAGTTTTAAACCAATGAAATGAACCAGATTATCTGGTGTTATAACTATGAATGAATTCATTATTAATCAGCATGTTGGCAATAAACGTTAACACACAAACCTGAAATTTATGAACATGTAACACACTAAAAATACCCATCTGCTTAAAAACTGAGGTCGACTGTTCATGACATTTAATCGATTTTTCTTACCAATTTCGGCGGCAATAGTATGAATGGGTAGGCTTATATGAAACTCCAATAGTTACTTGCCCATATAATATTTCCGTAACACGCTCATAATTTAGGGTGATTTAAGTGATATGTTAATATATCATTCTTACCACCGTAAAGAGTAAAGGTGTTGCTAGCTCAGGTGAATTGTAATCCATTGCATTATAGGCTGAGTTAAATCTGTGCAAACTAGTTTGCAAGACAAGCAGCCAACATTACTTGTAGATTGTAGCTAAATATGTCAAGCAGATACAAAATTATAGTATTTGTTTCGGCAATGCTACTTCTTGTGTTAGTTGTGTGGGCCTCCCTGGACCCGGTATCAGTATGTGACTGCCGAGCCGCTATGGACAAGGACTCTCGCAATTTATGTGCTGTCTGATGGCCAACACAGCTAAGATACAGGGCTCCACTTAGAAATATGACTCCAAAAATTTCGACTGGAAATCAACTGTAACACAACTGGTACGTCACCCGATCTGTGGGCCCTATTATGTTTGCTAACAAAGTAATGACTGAATTCATCTACTGGTCATCTCCCCCTACCTGATCTGGGCTCATGACCTTAACACCACATAGGGTGTACCAGTGTCGGGTGTAAGCTGTATTACTGACTTTCATGGATGATCCTTCCTACATTGTAGGCCTACTTTTAAATTGCAACAGGGCTTTACAGCAAAGACAAGATTATGTCCACGCTTAAGCCTGCCATGGTAAAAAATGGAGCAACAATTGAAGTTCAACAGTTCGGCTGTCTTGGATTGGGTTGCAACAAAGCGAAATGCAACGCTAGAATCATTTATTTTAAAGCTCAGAAATGATTCAGTACACGAATGTACATAGTGTCGTCGTCTTTTAATGGTAAATCTGAAAAGAGCTTACAAATGCAAGTTCAGACAGATGCTCTTTCATACTTAGTTTAAACATATTTATTTCAGAAAAGAGCGATTGCATACTGTTTACAATGATTTTAACACAAAGAAATATCAGAGGCCATGAAATGAGAAATGCCGGAAAGTGTGATTTCACCAACGGGACAAGGACACAAGCTGTGCACCCACTGCTTCTCGTGACCTTGTTTCTCAATTTACTTCAACAATCGCTAACAGAGTAATATCAGGTAAAATGAAATGAGAAGAGATTGGTACTGTAATTGGAATAATAAAACAGTAATAAAAAGCTGCACGCCTATCGCTACTCGGTGCAAACTTACATGTGTTGAAATTTGGTACAAGGCAACAGAATCATTACTGAAACGCCACTTTGTTCCTACGGGTGCCTTTCAAAGAATTTTTTTATTTAACCTACCTGATCAAGCATAATTTATTAGCATTTTCAGCAGTGGGAATGGAAGGTCGGTGGGATGGGATTGGTTGTGGCGCATTTTTAAAGACATCCAAGTACATAAAGAGTATTTCATGAGTGACAGTTACTAAATGCACCCTTGTTATCTGTACGGCCTACATTTTCTGTATATGCTATATATATGGGCGCGCCGATACGAAAGCCCGTGTTTATCGGTAGAAGTGTATAAAGCCAGCCAGCGGACTTACTTTTTTTCATCCTGAATGGAAACGTGCTCTGCCCACGAAATTGTTTCATGAAGCGTTATAAACGGGTTCAATTGGACACTTTTTCACTTTGCGGATACAGTGTGGTGTTATTTTGATGTCAATGGAACCTATCATAATAACAACATTATTTTATCAACATCCTGAACACGGAGAAAGCACAGTATATGTATGTATATATATATATATATATATATATATATATATATATATATATATATATATATATATATATATATATATATATATATATATATGTGTGTGTGTGTGTGTGTGTGTGTTGGGTGGTTTATTGGCAGAATTGGAATCGTGAGACCGTCTGGTGGGCAGCTGTTCGGTTTATGGGCAGTTGAAAAATGCCCATACGCCATTTTTGCCTTAAATTCAGTGCACTATCTATCTATCTATCTATCTATCTATCTATCTATCTATCTATCTATCTATCTATCTGTCTGTCTGTCTGTCTGTCTGTCTGTCTGTCTGTCTATCTATCTATCTATCTATCTATCGTGGCTTGTATGATAGCGATCAACTATGAAATTAATACAGGTCTGCCATATCTTTCTATCTCTCTCTCTCTCTCTCTCTCTATCTATCTATCTATCTATCTATCTATCTATTTATCTATCTATCTATCTTGGTGGCACACATAAATCATGATCCACGTCTATGCCATATGGTCCACGTGACTATTTTATGTCTTTCCCCCGCAGTTGGCTTTGTTGCTGTAATCTATCAATATTTATTGTATTGTGTGTATTTCTCCTGGCACAAGCCTTTTGCTGATATGGCATTGCGGCCCCGGTAAGAATAATAGAATTGGATGGAAGGCGGACATCTTAAATAATATGCCATTTATACGCCTTAGTTACAATAAAATATTGGCATTAAATAGGTTATACTGATGACAACATTTTGACTTATTAGACCGAGACTATATTTGACGTTGTTCTATTTTCAGATGATGGATGACCTGAAAAAATCCGTCATATTAAGGGGAATATTTAATACATCCACATGATGAACTTGTAAATTTAAAACTTTGTAACTGCTGTATCTCTCATGATTAATGCATGCAAAAACCTTGGTAAGACCGCGGCCTTTGCGTATATGCAAGACTGTTCTTATGATTATGATCCTTTTCTAGGTATAAAAATCCCACCGGACAAAATCAAAACACAAGGGTACTCTCAATTAGTCTCTTTGACAACAACATGCTGTCCAAAACAAAGGTAAATTACGAAATATTTCCACAAATTGTCCCGACTATATTTAGAATTCTATTCACAAAGAACTTTGAGTTTCATCAGTGAGGGTAATTGTAAAGGATTAATCAATTATTAAATGTCTTTTTCACAAACCCACTGGGGAAAATGCACATTTTTCAGCAACTGTGCTTTTGTCTTACAAACAAGATTCAAAACTTTGTCTGCCTGTCCAAAATGAATCCATAAGGTCCTTTTGTGACTGATACATAAAGGTAACGTGCTCTCTCCTCCTGGGCAGCTAAAGCAGACCACTTTTAGAATTATTGCATAACAGCCCAGTCACGTGATTTAGAATTATATGCCACGACACTCAGTATTATTGTCTGAAAAACCTTAAAAGGTGTACTTTTATATGTCCAGAAGGAGCGATCGACGAAAAGCTGCCACTCATGATCAGCTAGTTGATTATGAAGTTTTTGTGCCTTTCTATTGGTGAGCAAGTGTAATAGATTCACTTATGACCCAACCAAGAAGGCTGTTTTAACGTGTCGATGGAGGCGTGGCTATGTTCAGTTGTGACCAGAACGGAAAACGGCGATGGAACGTTCCCTTTACAAGCATTATACAGTTGTTAAGTGCACTTATAAAGGTGTGAAGAACAGAACTGCCTGTTTTCTGCATGCGACATAGCGCCTCCGAGCACTCAATCTCCTTCTTTCCGTTTTACCCCGATCTAATGTCGTGAAAAAACCTTGAATTCCCCCAGCATGTACATGTAAAAACACGCTCTTGAACACGTCGGAATGCAAGATTAAATAAAGCAAACCTTAGAAACGTTAAAATACATGAATAAATAACCAAAGGTAATGTCAAAGTCTTCAAACTTTGGGATATATTTTTGTTCTCAGAAATAAAAAAAAAATACTGACGAATCATGTGCAAAACACACGAGCGCATGTTTACTCAAAATATCGGTCCTTTTAAATCCATGGTTCTAATGCAATTTAATCGGTCACAGAGATAATAAAATGCAGTCTAAGGCTTCGTTTTTAATATTTTTCTCTGACATTATAATTGGCTCCTCTTGCCAAAAAAGTTGAAATTCCACATTAAACGTTCACACGAAATTGCAATAGGAATTAATGCGCAGTATTGCCTGGTGTAAACAGACTGCTAATAGATGCGATTTAAAGGGATATATGCGGCTCCCATTTTATTTTTGTCATAGTACCGATGTAGGTGTCATATATATATATATATATATATATATATATATATATATATATATATATATGACATGTTACTTTTGGGAGCCACGATTGTTCTGTAATATCAGAAAGAAAGTATTTTGGAAATGAATGATATGTTGCATGCAAAGCCACTTTCTTTTCTGCACTCTTAAGTAAATTGGAAATCTTCACATCGCATCGTTTTCTTTGGAGGATGATTTGCATAGATGCTTCCAAGTACATTGCCGGAGTATCTGTAATTCTCTAATGTCATGTAGCCACAATATGAGTAAGCCACTGGAAGCACGACAAACAATAAACAAAATGTGCAGCGATGGGGTACTTTTAAAGCCTCTTGCCTCGAAAAAATTTGAGATATTTGGCAAAGGAAGTATTGGTAATTACTGTATGGTTTTTGTACGATATACAAGTACTCGAAACATGCATACACTGATGGCCGATTATGCTGATCTGCCAACCATTGCTTGTGCAGGATACCACGGCAGCAAAACGTGCCCTGTCACGTGAAGGCCAAATGTATATTTGTGCTGCGTCTTAATATAAAGTTGCATTTTATTATATAATTGCTATTTGCTAGTGGCTGAGCCAGCCTCACAGGTTACACTGTAAACAAGGCAATTCATTTTATTCCATACAGGACAGCGTTGCAGTTAATGGGCCAATCGGTTGGAATGTCTACCCCTGAAATGAATTGCCCTTTTTGCTTGACGTCACAACAGCTTAATCATATATCATATCACATCATATATCACGAAACAAGAGAAATCCTTGAATTAGGTCAAACTGTTCTTTGGAGACCCGACGGCACCAATTGCAGAGCAATTTGTGTCCCCATTGACCAGTGGTGATGTGAAGCTCCATGAGACAATCCGCTGGTCGCATTTAAATGCTCGCCAATAATGGCTTTATGCTTATACTTGCCTTAATTTTAGTGATACCTCAACATCGATTTGTAATGCTTATTTCAAATGCTGTAAGACTGGATCAGCGTGCAAAGTAAGGTTTTTAACACTATTAAAGTCTTACTAAAAAAATGCTTCTTTCCATTTGCAACTAAATCGTGGAATCTCCAGCCGTTAGGAACTCATAATTTACCGAATTTGGCACAATTCGAACGGAAACGATCTAACCCCAGCGTTTATTACGTCAGGTATCCAGTGATTTAACTGTTGGCAAATGATGTCCCTGTAACCTACACTGCAGATTGCATATGGGTCGCAATAAAATCGGTTGTTATAGATTCACGAGCTCCCTCACAAGGCGCTGCATCAAACCGTATGTGGCGCAACTTTCTTAGTTGACCTTGGTATACCATTGCTCGTGACGTTTGATGGCGTATCATACTTTTATCCAATTTATACATTGACTATACTGACCAAGAAGTGTACAGCCGGACATATAACGTACGTTTGGTGATTCAAGATTCTAGACTCAAATTCACTTAACCTGATTCAAAGTAATGTAAATCATGTGCAGCACATCAAAAACAAAGATTAAAAGAAGCAAAACCCAAGGGATTCTGCTCATATCCGTTCAGTGCCTCATCCGAACTTCACATATGCAACTTCGCATCCAAATATAAATGTTACTTGTGTCTGATGCCCATAATACTTAACAATATGCAGCCAAGTACTGCAAAAAATAACAGCCAGTATAATGTGGGTTCTACTACTCATTAGAAAATTTAAGAGAATCTATACTTCAGGGAAGGAGTTCAATTCCGACCGATGATTTCTATAGCATAATCATAAGATCCACCTTTCATGTAGATCAACCATTTTGCCATCCTAAACCCGGTCAAATATAAAATGTCGTGTGCATCAATGTTTCCCTGTTTATCTATTTATTTATTCATTTGGTATTATTCCAAATGTTTCTATTATCAAGAAATTTCCCTAACGTTCTTGATAATAGAAACATTTAGAATGCCAATTGTAGATAAAATGTACCGGGGTAGCAATATCCCATATCAACAGTTTTACTTCGTGGGAGTTGGGTGCTAAGCGTACCTTTTAAGCTTAACTCTTGCTGATCAACGCTCAGTCTTAAACCAAAAGCGTAAACGAGCTATCCAATTCGCAAGCCATCAGCTGGCTGACGTATGAGCCAGATGTCACGAGGCCTGTTAAACCACTGAGCTTGAATGGAATAGTACATTACCACAGAGAAACGATTATCACTGACTGTCATTCCGCCCCACCATTATCCTTGACTGAATGTTGTTTGAAGCCCAGGTATTTTGTAATCTTCGAGAACACATTTTGGGAAAGCGTGTCCTCAGTCAGACAGAATGCTGCTGCGATGGCTATTGAAGGCAAAAAAGATTGTATACGCCATTGTTTTTTTTTTGTCTTTTGAAGAACTAGAGAAAAATTATTATCAATTTCAGAAGGCTTTATTGACGTCTTGCATAATAATCAACACATAATAAGTAACTTCAAGTGCATCATTTGGATTACAAATATGTGTAAACACATTGGTTGCATAATAATTCAAAGCAGTATTCCCTGCACGAATAGAAAATCATTACAATTATTGATAGAGCCAAGAGACATAAAATATTGAAAAGAATTCACAATACCTAAATTGGGCTCACAACACAAATCTATAAAGGACAATGTTTCGATGGTGTGACCAAGACGCCATCATTTGAATTCACAATGATTTCATAGAATGGCCAAATCTTCCTGCAGATATTTAGATTTATGATTTACCATTAATCCATTTGAACTTAATTACTGTTGTCATATCGTTCACCACATTTACACGCCACATATAAGGCCTAAATGAACAGGTTTAATTAAAATATGCAGTACTGAATGCATATCTTATTGATTTCGCAATGCCTATTGAGAATTGCCTTCATTTGAAATTAGTATTGCGTTGAGTGTTTACCCGCTCTTATTTGCGAGTATATACACTAAAGATTGTCATTCGATTTGTGTTTAACAGATCATATTCATTGCAATACTTTATGTAAAGGTTAATTTTCCCCATAAATGGGGTTTTGATAAAGTGCCATACTACGAACTGGTGAATAAGGTCAACGTGGATAATTTGAAAGATTTCTTTACATGTTTTGGTAATTGAATCAATGCCACAATCGAGTTCGAAACATGACCCATAATTTTAATTAACATATGCAGAACCGGTCCGCATTTATCCCAAATTTTTTCTATGGGCTCACAAACTTTAGCGCAAGGGGACAAAACCCTGAAGCCACACATGAAAAAAGTGGGATAAAGAAGGTTTAAATCAAGTTAATTATAAATTGGTGAGACTAATTTCATGTACCAAAGCGCTTATTGATTAAAAGATAATGTAATTATGCACAACTTTACTGTTTAATCAGATCATTTAGCATGTCTCTAGAGTTTGGGGAAGTCCTGCTCTATAGTACTTGTTGAATTAGATAATTTGACATACATCCATACGTATCTGTGCAGAGTTTGAAAAAAATCTGCTATTTAGCCGTTGTTGTTTTATCACGTAATTCTGCATGGTTTTGGGAAAGAGCTATTAGTTCTTGCTGCCTGTGATGAATGAAGACTGTTTTAATACGGCAACCATAACATAAATTGCCAGTCTTCTTAGTGAGTCTGGCCTTACAACTTGAGTTTCGTGACAGTTCAGCTTTAAATGTAGCATATAACTTCCAAACGTCTATTAAGATCATAGCAAGCGATTTAATTAATTCTTTCAGTGAAGGCGTAAATTGTAGTTATTAAAATTATGATACGAAAAGTACACAGATGCATCAGTCCCAATAGCTTACTTGATGGCTATGTCAATCATATCAAACAGCAACCAATCATATGAGTTTTTATCTGTGTCGTTTAAAAAGACACTGTAGCATGCACTATTGATATAACAACGTCTCCATTTACGCCGTATGACCTCTCCTGATATGCAACTATATCATGAATCGAAACATACATGGAGCTGTTGTCCCTGGTTCCACCGTAAACACCCAAAAAGAGAAAAAAACAGTTATTGGAACACATTAAATACACAGCCATGAGAGTCACCCACAAACGTGAGGGTGTTTACACATACGATATTGGTGTAATAATTTTAATACCATACGTTGAATGCAAATGTAAGAAAATGCTCCTTTATAAAAAAGGCTACCTCGCTTTGAGGTCGTGAACAATTCATTTGTTACACGAAACATAAACTCTCTCTCTCTCTCTCTCTCTCTCTCTCTCTCTCTATATATATATATATATATATATATAGCGTAGACTTTAAAAGTCACGGTCATACGGTTTTACGATTAGTAGCTTTTCTCTATATATGAAATAATCAATTAATATTAATTTCGATATCTTGTAATCACCAAATCAAAATCATATTCCAAATAAAAGGTATTTATGGTAATTGCGAGTGAGCCAAAAATGCAACTTGAAATAACAAAATTTATCTAAATCCATTATCATAAGATTTGAAAGATCCACATTATTCAAATGTCATTTACAAGAACTAGACATAAAATTGTGAAATAATCAAATTTTGTATTTTGGAACATTCCCGCAAACTTGCTGCCAGCAACCTTAAATGAATGGACACCGGAGCCAGTTGTAAAAGATCAAACTGGAGCATTATAATGCAGTTATAATTTTACGTTTTGCAGAACTGCAGGATATTTTCAAGATCCAAAATTGAAAGAAAATATCACAAGTACTCTGTGACCAGGATTTGGTTGTTGTTTCTCGTCGTAAGGAAATGTTATTTGCATACAAAATTTGTGAGATGAGTCAAGAAGACTCACAATCAGCATCCATGACATCTGTTAATAACATAGCCAACGACAATAAATTAGGTAACACGATACGATAACTAACATTACCGACAGTCAAAGCATGTCGAGCATCCCTACATAGACTACTGGAAGCAAGCTCAGAACCGAGTATGGCTCTTCCTATATCATCACACACATTGTTCTTTCTTTCTTTCTTTCTTTCTTTCTTTCTTTCTTTCTTTCTTTCTTTCTTTCTTTCTTTCTTTCTTTCACTCGTTAATCTCTCATACACAGCAACTTCAAATCAACAAGCTAATAGGCAGCTAGTACCATTTGCCAACAGTTTTTCCTGGTAGACACAGAGATATAAAGCCGTTTTACTTTTTACACGAGTGATAACTTATAAAGTTATCCAATTTTTAAATGTTACAATGCCCTTTTTCTGTCTGTGACTGATCAAAATGTTCTAGTTTTAAACTTTATCAGTGTATCTTTTCATAGGCCTCTTTTTGTTCTCATTGTTGACCTTATGGCTCTTGAAAACTAGAGATCATAGCGTTTGTTGGATAATGGCAAAATAATTATACTTTCATCGTCCAGCATTTGGCAATAATGCTAATTACATCCAATGGTGCTAAGTCCTGTTTATTCAGTTGTAATGCTCTCGGAAATGTAATGACAGCAACATTTATTCCTCAATCGCCTTTGTTTCTTTAGCCTGATCCTTCATGTTTCCAGTCTGTTTAACAGAAACAAGGCAATTTACCACCTTAACTGCAACCAACAAATTAACGCATTTGAATCTGCAATCCCATGTGTATAAAATGTGTTGTATCTGATCTCAAATGATATGATAAAGCCTAACTCAGTGTTGAAACCGTCGCTTTTAAATATCTAATGATTCCGATGGGTTATGAGCAGTGCCGGGTCCCAAACGTCAAGGATATCAAACACTTAAAATTAGATATAACCACACACTAAAATAAATTATTAATTCCTTCTGATTGATGTAATGTAATATAGAACAAGAGAAGGGACCATTAGATTAATCAATATTTTTATTCGTGCTAGAGGCACAAACAATATACATACCAATGCAAAATAACACACAAAGTATGCTTTCAAAATCTACCTAAGAGTAAAATATGCACATGCTCTGTACAATGCAAGCAAACAAACAAAAAAAAAACATATATGGTATTAGGAGTCAGTTTCAGGGTTGATTGACGAATAGAATGAGGTTGTCAAACTCACTTCCACCGCAAAACTCATTTTTCTATTCCGTCTCCGATCTGGCAAAGCTTTTTCAATTTGAGCTGCAGCATTGATGCCTTTCCTGGCATGAACACTGTACATCTTGAAAAGAGCAATCATGCCTCAGATTCCTATTCAGCTTTGCTGCATATAAAACAATAAATGCTCCAAAGTATTCTATACGATATTGTTCAAAGTATCATACCCAGCCAAAAGTGTGTAAAAATCTAACATAGGTGATTGGTGCCGAAGGTTGCAGGTTCGAGACCCGTCCGTGCCATGGTTACAAAACATATGAAACGTGGTACAACTGAATAACGAATATGAAATATGAGGCTGCAAATCACAATGAGTTCTCCCAGGCAAATGTGATACCTTCCGTCAGTTTTTACGCGAGGCAAAACAAACACACACCTACCCCAACAATAACAAGGTAAAAAATTAATTAATAGAAAAAAGCAAAAACACCCCCCCCAAAAAAAAACAAGAAAAAAAACCCCCAAAGACAACACACACACACACACACACACACACACACACACACACACACACACACACACACACACAACAAGCAATCAAACAAACAGACAAACCCAACAATCTATCGCTGAACTCGTCATAAATTGAATATTAGACGACTGTTACAGAATTGTGCAATATTTCTTAAGCAATAAACCATTTATATCCCATTTAATATTATCAAAATAAACAAGAAAACTGTCGACTATCGCACTAAATTCCTTGATGATTTTTCACGTCGCTAGTCAACCTACGTCGCATAATTGATTTTGGTTCAAGTTAACTTTATCACTACTTACAAATACAGGATTTTTATTTTCTTTTCCAAACAACATTAACAAACTTTTACTTCCGTTCAAAATCATCTGCCTTAAAACAGATACACGGCTGGGGTCAGGAAATGGTCATCTGCCAATGGCCCAAAACGTATTGCGCACCTTGCACCCTACTCTTTGATTCTCAAGCTCTGTTAAAAAACATCGAAGTATATGCAGAACAACATGTGACTTAAAATCCCACCATACTTTATTCCGTTAGTAACTCTAAAACTACTGTGCATCACTTCTATTATACTGATGTTTTAACGGCTGGCTTACATAAAGTGACGTCGCCAGGATATTATATAAAGGGTTAAAGTTGCATGTTGTAAACCCTGGAACAATTTATAGTATCATGACGTGTCAAATGCTTTTCGGCACCCAAGGTACGTGCAAAGCTGTGTCGCCATTATTTAATGTAATGATATGTATTATCTAAGAAAGCTAGGCAAACTAATGTAGCTGAAAAGTTTCTCTTAAAATCTAATTGCAATGCATTCGTTTTTATAGTGTTAGATTCTCTATATAATATGGTAATATAATAATGACAATCAGGTCACACAGTACACTCTGCACGCACAAAGCTCTAAAGTTATCAAATATATAAATGTTTGTTCGCAGGGATAGCAATAAATGTTCCTTAATCATATTACCTGGGCAGGAATATTGTGTTCTGAGATTGTTTAAATAATGCATATGAATATATAGCCAGCAAGTAATTCTACCATATTCAGCAGTTTGTGTAAATACGATAGTGTATATTAATACATGTATTGAGAATCGAAATTAGTGCTTCAGAAACACGTTTCGGTAGCTTGAACCTTTATTTATTTTCCTGGTTTACCTACAAAAATACATACTAATCATGAGTTTGCTAGACAAGGAGAGGCAAAAACAATATATATATATATATATATATATATATATATATATATATATATATATGTATGTGTGTGTGTGTGTGTATATGTGTGTGTGTGTGTATACTCAAAGGTCAGTATACAATAATAAAAATTAAGATACACACCGTTACACACCGTTGTGTCAAGATTTCGTCGGAAAAAAACTTTTGAAATGGAACTAGGAGATACATACAAGATAATGTGCTTACCGTACCTACGATGCTAGGACACAGTTAGCACATCTCAGAATATAAACCTTTTACTTTCGATAATGATTTTGTAAACACCTTCAGACATTCCAATACAATGGCAAGCTGAAAAAGTTTGGTATTGACTAGAAAATGAGAGTTTATTCCAAGACATAGAATACGACAAACCGTTATTAATATAGTTTTCCTCAGGGTTGCACAATGCAGGCTACAGAAATAATGACAAGTGCCCTTGCTTGTATATGAACATAGACGAGCTGCCAATGGCAGTTCAATAATTCTGTGAAGCTGTGAATCGGGAAAAATCCAGACGCAACTAGACGTAAACTATATTAGGGAATTTCATAAGGTGGGAATAATGAGATTTAACCAAGAGAAAGGTATTTTTCAAACAAAATTCAAATTGGTCCTAAGAGATTGATTGCTGTATGTTTGGTGGAAGGCCATAAAATGTTTATTGCAGAGGAGGGATAAATTTGCTAAAACGTCGAGGCAATTTATTCAATTTTTCTTAGATCACAACGATTTCTGACATGGATGTCATCGTGCCCAACACTGTTGGGGACTCGTCTGAAAAATTTACCGGAAGAGAATCTATTAATATTTTTATTAATAAGAATTAATTTGAAATAAAACCATCTTTTGGCCAAAGTTCTCCATGCTCTTTCGTTCAGCAGGAGGTAGAGTGGAGCAAATTTTCTAGCTCCAATATACACAATCATGTATATGCGTGCAGCTTCATATTGAACAGACTCCAAAGCATTGGCAAGTGAATCAGAACAGCTCTCAAAATAACACAGCCGTTTTCTCAGATGGGCTGCTTAATCGATTTAGACAAGCAGTTTAAGAGTTTGGTAATAGTTTACATTCCAGTTCTGTGCAGTAGAGCTCATCGCTTTCTTGCTTTACTTATCGTTCTGAAAATATGATAATTTCGTTTCAAAGGAAGAAACATAGTACCTCCAACATGGGAATGTTTAATAAATTATGTAGAAGCTTAGTCACCGAGCAACAGAAGAGCATGATCTGCTTTGTTTCGCTTCACAGAAAAATAAGACAGCTGCTGACTTGATGGCGTAGAGTGCAATTTCGCACTGTTTACCAAAAATGAAAATTTTGTAAAGATAAGCTTCAAGCACCTTGTAAAAGTTATCATACTCTGGTTTCTTTGTGTGTAGTATAAACAACCTAGGGGATAGGGGTGGTGCCGTATATCAGCCGCCGTGGCATATAACAGAGTAGTGAGAAACCTCAAATACACGAAGAGGTAATCGAAATTTTTTGTTTGAATCTGCTCTCTAACTCACTGCTTTGATATACGCTTCGATGTGTGATTATTTATACACGTATGTCATTCAACCTTGTGTTCTGATGGCAACGAAGCGAATAGTGACTTTGATGCCAGCACATTGGGCAACACTTGAAATTTACTTCATATTCTGCGCATTTATTAATATATATATATATATATATATATATATATATATATATATATATATATATATATATATATATATATATATATATATATATATATATATATAAACATATATGAGGCATACAATAACCATTTATTTGACAGGTCTTGTATTTACCGGCAAGTACCAAAATATTAATAATTTTACACGCTATCTCAGTACACTTTCACGTTCATGTACTTTAAAATATTTTGTGAGGGTCTTTGTTACAAATTAAGCTAGGATAATGAGCCGCTAATACAGATACACATCTGGGTATTCCAGGCTCCGAAACGTATTCTGATATTTACCTACTGAAGACCCGTTATTATCTGTCAGGCTGACACAGGCTTTTAAAAATATCTGTTGTATAGTGGTGAAAATAAAACTTAGAAAAAACTTCAGTGTTTCCGTATTTATATTTTACAGGCAGGTAGTGCCAAGGTCGGAGATGGAGAAACTACCTCCAAATCTATAGGGTCATATTTTTGTCATTGAGTGACATGATTCATTACAGAAACAGAAAACTAAGCTTTATACAGGACTATGCAGTTTTCCCTGACGCCTGTCGGTGGAGTTCAAGGGTGGTGCTGTTTCCAGCTAGGCAACGTCGGACCCTTATAGTTTATTTACATAACCATAGTTGTTTTCCTTTGAATTAAGACTAATTCAACACCTTTGGCAGGAAACATGTTGACCAAGACCATGCTGTCCTTATGAGTCTCGCCTACAATTCGCATTCATAGTATTTTTCATTACTGTTAAACTCATCGATACCAATGAAGGAGGCAATGTTTGACCACCAGCTGGCTTTGGCCGATTTCAAGGGAAAGGCTTAATTAGTATTCTGCTCTCAGTAAGAGTTATCGGAAACTATATTATGGCATGACTGATCCACCACGAATACAGAATTTTAAGTGCAACTGGTAGTAGTGATCCACTATGCGCGAAAGGGGTTACCCGACCATAACCTTGTAAGGCCGACTAGGATAAATATCTTGATCACACTGAGACGGAACCTTTATTTACCATGGGTTACACGTATTGGCAAGATCAATCATGGTCTAGACAAGAAGAATACACAACAAATGGAAGAGACAATATAATACATGAAATAATAAATGAAATAAATACATGTCCATATAATCACTACAACATATCCAAACAATCACAATCCAAAACATTGTTTGAAAACGTCAGCCTTAAATGATCTTTGTGATTCAGCGGTTGGCGCTTCAAGGAGTGAAGAGTTTCAAGGTTTTTCCGTTTGGTTTTGGAAACGCCTGGAGTACAAATGTGATAATCAACGCCTCTTTCTGTTCACGTATAAAAGTTAATACGCAACATTCATAATTATACAAGTGAATAATACGGAGCCATAGGTATCGATTCCTCCAAACATATTCGCGATTGATATCACGTTATTCCGGGTGACCCCCTTATCATTGAAAACATGGAACTGTGCACTATTGTATGATTTGCACTTTCCAGTCTACAACGGTTACTGCTGGCATTTGTTTAAACACGTATATTTTCATTTAGCATATCCTATGGTACTACTAACTTTGTAAATTTTACAGCATGCTAAATCATTTGAATACGGTTCCCGATTTCAAGTTGTTCTTACAATATGCGTTTTACTTACTCGTACGTCCGCCTGCGTGTGACTTGCACCTCTCTCCTAGAATTGCGTCATTCTGTACCTAACGTTTCATATAAAACTTTTTGGTATACCATGGCCATTCCAAAAGTTTGGTTGAAAATCTTGCTTTTGCTACAAGTAATTAAAGCATATGCTTTATCATATATTATATATTTCACCATGGAGGAATAAACTAGATGGAGGAACAAGCAGAGAAGATCTGAGGGCATATGTGCAACACCGCCGCCGTCCAATATACACCCTCTTATCGCTGAATACACAGCGCCGCTTTAACTAGTTTCTTCCTCCAAGGTGTTAGATAAACAAAACGGCTGCTGCCGATGTGCGCTTCTACCTGCATCGGCAGTGACAATACGTCGTCGTTTACTTTCGCAACTTCCGAATGGGCACTTCGTGTGGTGATCGGGACATTACTTGGCAAAATATGACAATTTTTGCATTAAAATTTCTCCTTTCTGACTTCATCGTACCATCTTATTCTTGCCACATATTGGTTATTACACTCGTTTGCTGAGAGAATATCGTGGTCGTAAGTTGCGCAAATTTGCGGAAAAACGTCTTTATTTGATTCTTAAGTCAGCATAAATGACTTACTTTAACCCGCGATTGTGTGTTGAAATGTGAGCGTAAAATCAGTTCTATTTGTCGTAGAGCAAAAATTCAAAGAGCGGCAGAATGCCCGCCATGTTGGCTTTCTTGCTTTTGCCATTATTCATCTCTCCTCAAACAATTTCTCCTCATAAAAGAGAGAGTTCCCATTGTTGCGCCATCTGGTGGAGAAAACGCTCTCAGCCGGTTCAGGCACTGGGAGGTCACGGGCGGTGTTGCACATCAGTTCACAGGACCGCTTATCACAGATTAGTGACACCTCGCACTTTTGAAGTTTAATTAGAGAACAAAGGCACTCTCCATATACACAGCTGTGTATATTGGGCGTTGTTTCTCCATCTAGTTTATTCCTCCATGATTTCACCAAATTTGGTCATCTTGCAAACTTGGTTCCCTGCCAAAAGACAGAACAGTGTTAATATCAGCACCTTATGAACGCAATGAAGTGGACACAGCTATTCATGTTTAATTTACTTCATCTTTTCAGTAAGCGTACCCCACAACATCATTTAGTTTGAAGCTGACTATTTGTAACACACATACGACGGGTTACTTAACTAGTGGAGCATGAAATATGATTGGTGGTATATGGTCATATAACAGTACAGGTCAATATTTGTAGATCAGCAGAACTGCTAGATTTGTGATAGGATGCGGAGTTGCATTCCGCGATATTTCATACACGAACCTACCCACATAATTCATCACTAATCATGCGTCGAAGGACCGTTGTGCCTTCGTTTTGGTCAATAAACATGATATGATGGCGGTAAGAAAGAGTTTTTACATTCGACCATGCATGTGCTGTTTATAACGGCATTCGGCCATGTACAACGGTTGTGGGGCAATTCCTCGCTGATGAGAGATATATTTAGAACTTGCTGGCTCTCGCCGGTCACGTGACGTACGCTATCTTGCGAGAGCAAAATACAACTGCATGCAGTTTCCACGTGCTTGCAGAGCTGTCTGCGGAGACAAGAGTGAAACGCTGAACTACCACGAATTTTTGGTCCTCAACGAGTATAGAATTTTCCATGTCAGTAACTGTGCTTGATCATATTTTAATCATGCATGTTCGTATCTCAAGACCAAACGTTAAATGGACGAGTTTGTACGCTCATCGGTGCCTGTGTTGTTTGTTCAACTTCACGGCTACGGCCGTCGAATCGTTTGAAGACGACTGGATGCAGTCTTACATAATGGTCCGGTGTCAATGACAATGTTTGTACCAATCTTAAATGGACACGTTTATTGACGAAAAACAGCAAATGAAGCTTTAATATATGGTGTTCATTTTGACGCTTAACCTGTACATGTTCTTTCAATTCAAGTCACGATCGTTTGCCATGGACTGTTTGTGTTCAATTGGTATATATTTTGATAGACATATTTGTTTGCGTTAGATTACAGAAGTGTGGAAAACGAGTATATGAGAACATAAATGGTGGCAAACAATAACACATGATTGTCATCTTCACGGTTCACTGTAAATACAGATTCAACTTGGAACATATTGACCTCAAATCTCAGAAAACTAAATTTTTATGCAGTGAAACAAAACGCGTTTCCAATTTCGAGCTTTGTCTGTAATTTGCTACCAGCAGTTCTCGGTTGCACGTACCTCAGTACCATTGGTTATCAATGTTACAGCAAAGAGGGTAGACAGAGAGCCCTCCTTGATTGCAGTCAGTGAGCATAACACTCTCTTCATGCTTATCTGGGAGAGAGAGAGAGAGAGAGAGAGAGAGAGAGAGAGAGAGAGAGAGAGAGAGAGAGAGAGAGAGAGAGAGAGAGAGAGATTTGTCTTGTTTCCTTTGTGTATTAGGATGTATGTTTTATTGACGATGGACTACATTCGTTACAAATCAAAATCTGTATTTCATGTTTTTTTTTATTCTCTTTTTAGATCTTGTCAATATTATCGTCTCAATATTTTTCCTGGCGGTGTTCCTACCAACCCTACACTATAGTAGATTATTCCAATGTGTATAAAATGAGGCAATCATGTATTTCATGTTTGCATCATGGTATGATACAATTGAAATCATACACGCAACATACGTTCGATATATTTTCCATATATATGTTGCGTATATTCCTGCCCAGCCCTACACTATAGTATAATATTTACATTCGGAGTTTTTGTTAGCATTGAAAGAATAGGGACAAATTTTGTTTTCATCAGTCGATGGTAACATCATGTACAGCACGGCACGTGCCAGTGCCTACTTTGCTACGTAACAAGCGGCTGGCCACACCCATAGCTCCTCCCACTGATAAACAAAAGGTCCTTCGCAGTGGCTATCAAAACTTTTACGCACAAAAACTTTTACGCACAAATATTCATGACAAATTTAATTCTAGTATTAATGTTAATATGAATATTAATATTAAAAATGAAGTCTGTCTCAGTTGTTGTCATTGGCATGTAACAGCGCGGTGTTGGTAGGCATTTTTTTCATGACGTCGCGATAGCGACGTCATGAAAAATGCCTACCAACAACTTCATTTTTATATAAAATGAAGCGATTATATATTTCTGAAATATATAATATATGCCAAAAAATACTATACCGTTCAAATACAAACACAAAACATTTCGTATGTGTTATAAGTCGCTCCACACGGCCCACATAAGAACAGAACTAAACTAGCTGGTGTTCCATCTGGGAATTTGTAGTGGGAACACTTTAAGAATTTTTATTAACGTTCTGTAAACGTTTGACATATGAATCATAAATAAACACAAGAGGTTTTTAAGGCCCAGAATTAGTTCAAATAATTCTCCGGCTTTTTTTTCAGTTGACCAGAAGACGTAATTGAGATCGATCATTAAATTTCAGGTAAATCGGGCCATATTGTCGCCCGCGTTGAAACTCTCAATCTGTATTTCTGCCATGTGTATAGAGGAATTTCTTGGAACGAGTTTAACTGACAATCATGAACAGATCATGTGAAGTTAAACCCAGACATATATGAGCTACCTGTGTTGTAATTGGATCATTACTTTTTTCATCGCAAATTACCGAAATAAAAAAGGCGAGACAATTACTTCGAATACGAACAAACAAACAAACCCGAAAGTGTATGCCCATGGTCTAACTGAAAAGCCCATAAATACCTCCACACCTTGCTATGTAGGTAAACATTGGTCTCCGACGTCGACTTGGACCGAGACATTATTTTGTTATCTATATAGCAAATCATTCAAGGAAAAAAATTACTTCGGCTAAAAAAAAAAAAAAAAAAAAGGAAAAATTATTTTTGCTACACCCCCCCCCCATGCTCCCAGTGATTGACCCAGGAATACCTGCGCACGTGCTTCTGCAGGTAAACGTAGGTCTTTGATTCAGACCAAGACCTCATTATACATATTGTTTGTCTAGCGTTATTTTTTCATTTTGTACTCCGAAGAATATTATTTCTCCTTTTTTTTTTTGTTTTTCATTGGCGATTTTCGATTTCAAGTATATTGCGTTAGGTAAGGGTATTTTAGTGAAAGGATTGCATTAATATCCAATAAAAAAAACACAAAAAACAAGGAAAAAAAAAAACAAAAACAAAAACAAAAACAAAACAAAAAAACCACCCCAGCAGATCTAGAGAGGACCATATGAAATTCTGAATTACTTGACTTAAATTATTTGTTTGAAAAAAATTGTTTCTACCTTAAGTTTATGAACATCAACTTTTGTTCTGAATGTGACTTATAAGGAGAACAACAGATACTTCTGTGCTGGAAGCATTTACAAAAAAATGGGATGTCATTTAGTTGGACTTTATGTGTGTGTGTGTGTTTTCGGAGAATGTATGGTAGCGACCGATAATACCATATAGGTATGACTGAAGGAGAGAGTGAGAGAGTGCTTCTTTGTATAATAAATTTTATGCTTCCAAACTCACAGTTCCTGTGTAAAAATTTTCATGTCGCATGTGCGATTATATCGAACACAGTGTGACACCCGAGGACCCGTCCAGACCGTTGTGCAGTATACGGTTATGTCAATGGTGACAACGTTCAAAGCTTGTTCTAATCCGTTGTAAATGCATTTGGCTAGTGTGGTACACATTAATGTGAAATTACAGGTACAATCCTTCATATTTTTAAAAATAAATTTGTTATATTGTCGTCGAGAAATATCTGTTGGTAAAATTCTCTGTCGGACGAGGCTCTGAAAAACGTATTGCAACTTCCCACACGTGGCATGCAGACAAATTTCCTCTTTTGCGCATAAAAAAAATAAAAAAGAAAGAAAAAAAGGAAGAAAGAAAGGAAGAAAGAGAGAGAGAGAGAGAGAAAGAAAGAAAGAAAGAAAGAAAGAAAGAAAGAAAGAACCCACACGTTATACCTTGCATAATTTTATGGAAATACAGAAGTCAAGTTCATGAGAAAATTTTATAGTGTCGAAAGAAAATTGATGACGAATAGAACAACATAAATCTTTGATATCGTAGACAATAACAGCTTGATAAGTAACGGAAGTCGCGGACACGTCTTCCTCGCAATATGTTCAGTCAAGAGCTGCCGGTGCAGACAAAATTTTATCTCGAAGTGAGCCGGAAACGCAGTTAATATGCCCTTTTGTCTGTCTGTCTGTCTCTCTCTCTCTCTGAAGTTGCCGTCGTCTTTTACTGATTTTAATTAACGGCACATTTGTCCCTTGAATTTGATCCCCTCCCCCCCCCCCCAAAAAAAAACAATCAGCAAGCGGAGCGGTTATAATATGAAAAGGGTACTCGGTTTCAAACTTGACAGATTACAAACACGACTGATAAAGTATCCGTGACGACTTCTTTGATCTCTTTTTCGGCACATCGGACAATGGGGCACTGCTCTATACCTCAGACCTGTTCAGAATGAATGCAGCGACGTCATCATCACTTGCACGCCTAAGGCTGGCCTTGTCCTTCTTTTACAACCCGCTATCGCTCCATATTTTCAACACCGATGAAAATTCTGTGTGTCTGTCTTATTTTGTCACGCGCGGCGCGGGCACGTTTCTTTTCGCTGTCAGTGGCGTAATTTTCTTGGTCCCATGATCGTCCACAACTTCACAAGCAGACGAAAAGACGGCTCAGACCGAAAACATAAGCTGTACGCATGCGCGAGATCTGTATGTAAATGACCCAAATGACGTTGTCGAGGAATTCCCTGCCACACTCTGTTTGAATATTCAAGTCCCATCGGTGAGCCACCGATGGAAGTCGCGATGTTTTAACTCCCAGAAAACTCGACAACGCAACAAATAACTTCAGATGGAAAACATGGGTGTTATAGTGGTTTGATTTCCACATTCATTGCACTAAAGTTGGATCATATTGATAATTTGGGTCAACTACGTCGCGGAATGCAACTGGGTATTAATCTTACCCAGAATATATTTTCTGCTGCTTTTGAGCTCTTGAATATCACAAGTTAGGGAAACTTATTCAATGTCACAACAAAATCATTTTGTGACGATATTTTCATGTTTCAATTGGATTCAATTTAGACAAATATATACGGGAGACAAATGTATATGGAAACTGATATGTAATAGTTCTATTATTACTGACATGGTGCATACAATTGAAGTCTCGACAGCATGCGTTTAAATACTAAATTTTCATTTCCACTTGTGGTCGGCTTATGAGACTGACTAAATAGTCATAATTCAAAATAATAATAGTTGAAATAATTATTATACTGTTGTAATTCATAAAGAAAAATTTGTATTATAAATTGTCGTCGTTGTTAATATACTTTATTTCTTTAATGCAGATTAAAAAATTTAGCCAATTGCTCATTCAAATTCCTCACCTGAATGAAATATAACAAGAGTCCTGAAACGGTTCAGTTCTATTCCATTTTCCTTCCTATACAAGGTTTTACTCACTTGTCAGTTAGACCCTTTTCCCCCAAACCGCAAAAAACAGCCAGTGGTCAAATGTTGTCTGGTTCAATGTTTTCAAATTATTTAAATGAAAAACAATTTGATTGAAAATTGACAATTTACCTATTAATATATCATACCTAGAGTCAACCGCTTTCCTTGACGTCGGTTGGGTTTGGAGCGCCTAATCCACACCAGGGGATAAATGTTAACTCGACTTCTAATTTAAGAGGTAAAGGGTTAATGCTGCAACATGGATAAGTCAGCTGCCACGCATTGAAGAACAGCCTACATATTACTCTTGGCATCACCCCACAAAAACCTAATCTATGGATATGGAACCCAAACTTTTGAGCCAGAAATCATGACGTATGGTCCCCATGGTACCTCTACTGATTGTGTTAAGTGGAGAAGCTGAATCGAGATTACACATTGAGCTTATGACATGGGGATCGGACAATATTCTCATAAAATTACTATGTGTCGCGCCTTGCATTTTGAGACATGGTTTCTTAATGGCGGCAGTGACAGTGCGTCAAGTCTTTTGAGCATTGCTTTCTTATCTTGTCTACAAGCGTGTCTTTGTACTTGTCAATTTAGCATATCAGAGTCCTGCTGGTATTTTTAAAAGGATTGAAACCATATCCTTGTAGGGCCGGAACCTGTGATAGCCATACGTTCCCTGAGTTACCTCCCAGAGTTCACATTTGTGTTTCAGCTTACTTGAACTTCAACTTATTAACCCTTGTGCCCACAGCAATCGGCAACAAAAGGACTAAACAAACACCTTTGCTGGTAACACTTTGATCACCAACGCATGATATGACGATGAATTTTCTAATTATAAACGTATTCGCAGAAAATAAAACTTTCCACTGATACTGTATTGCGTATATGAAAAAAAATTATATTAGGCCCATGCAATTGAAACTCACAGTCGTTATATGCTCTTCCGTTTTTCCTTCAACAAACAAGCTCTTGACATCGCCTAGGTCTTTTTGGCCAATCTGACGGAACTATTATGACTAAAAGGTGTAGGAACAGTATATATATATATATATATATATATATATATATATATATATATATATATATATATATATATATATATATATATATATATATATATAAACACACATATATACATATATATATATATATATATATATATATATATATATATATATATAAATAGCCATTCATTCTTTGCACATGTTAGGTACAAATAGTGCCACTTTACTACTGCTGTGCGGGCGTAATGCTCATAACAGCCCTTTCGGCGAAGCAAGGAAGCCATTCCGTTGCCATGGTACATTTCAATTTGAATGAAAAAGCACAACATGGAAACAGGACAGGGGCTTATTGTGTACCATTTAAAACTGTCAACCATCAAATACATATATATGGCCTTGTTTGCTTCGGTGAAATATATGTAATGATGTTATAGCACAAGAAAAAATAGATGAAGTAGCTTTCTAGATGCGCTCATATAGGGGGATGTTTTCAAAACAGAGTTTTGTAGCAGCAGCGATTTCAAAGCCATTCCACAACGTTTTCGTTATGCATAGTCGATAATGTTATATGTGGTTCCTCTTAAGCAGTAATAGTGTCTTTTTCTGCTACTTAAAAACAAGTATTCAAGTATAACAGGTATTCATAAAAAAATTCATTTTACTACTTATGTCATTGAATGTCTAAATTGGTTTCAGTATACAATCCGTTCAACGTAGCAATCGTAAACGGTTGAACATACCCAGATTACAAACTGAACATACATTTGGGAAGTCGCATTATCTGAGTGATACGGTTGAGGAGTGAGCAAATGGCATAGTCAAATATTTCATCAGCTTGTATACATAGCTATCATCAAGTGCGAAGTTTTTGAGCGAAACAATATATCGCAGTGGTAGTCTGGACAATCAATCCAGCCACAACGTCGCTTTGCTGTGGCTTGTATAAACATGTATTTTTTCCCATGGTGAACAAACATGCTGACTGAACCAAGCAAAACATTGTAGATCCATGCACGTCTGATGGGTCTGTATCAAATATACAAGCGTAATGGCAATGATGGAAATTGAGGTTAATCACAGGAGGTGTTGTGATGTTCGCACGGATTTACTTGGACACATCAATTTTGCCGTCGAGATGAAAGCCGCAAATCGGGGTCCAAAGCTAAAGCCCAACAGTAAGATTATAATAAATATTTAGAACCTTTTATTCACTTGTTAATGATCGATGCAAATTACCATTCGCCAGTCATATTTGGTGAAGCATCGTCATATGGCTAACATTAGCCATGGATAAATGTTATGGTGGGCTAAAAAGATAACGTTTGTGAGAATGCTTATACCTGTAAACAGGGTCGATTTGGACTTTGATAAATTGTAGACTGAACTACCAAAGGCGTATTGGCCAGAAATATAATATCACCGGTATGTCAACAGAGTCATTTTCTGGTGTTATTGCCAAGTGGCCAAGTATGTTTGTTCAGGCGCTTTTTCTCATAAATGTCTGCACCCACATTCACAATAGTTGTGTAAATCCCAATCTAGCCCACAATACTACTTTACTGACACATACTTCGATAGTGCATCAAAGCATGTACAAGAGTGTCAGAGAGTATTTTGTATTGATATACTATTACCATTAGGTGTGGTTCACCACAAACGCAGGTACGCAGTAATCAACTTGTGGTCTGGTCTTTGTTACTACATGCTTGATCGTCTGGTTTTCAGCATGATCAGATAAGTATGATGTCAGCTTTACTGCCTTAAGTTAAACAGGAACTATTCATGCTTGCGGCCATGGGGGTTCTCCCACGATAGAAAGGACGTTGATGTCCTTTGTAAAAAATTAGCAAAACTACAGATACTGCAAATTGTACCACTTGCTAGCTTTGTAGGCTACTGTGAAAAACTCAAAAGGATTTAAAAAAAAATTTAGTAAATGACATCTACTGGAGAGACTTGTATCATATTCATATACAAGCTGAAGCCGCCAAAATGTACATCCGACCAAAGACACCTAACGGAGATCTGCCGGCGTGACCTGATACATGGAAAATGTATTGGCTTTCGTGATTGTTGTCTTCAAAATTCTATCAGTTTGTTCACTGACATAGTTTGCTTTTATTCTGTGATGACAAAGCAACTTTTTTCCGACCGGGCATATGTAAAAGCAGATGCGAAACGCTGAATTAGTAGATATCGACCCAAGGGGACAGTTTTATTCACATACAATCTTTTCCAGGTTACGTAGGATGAAGCAATATTATCCGACCCAATATGCTATCAGCGAGTCTAATCCTATTGTGCACTATCAGATTAAAAGACACGGATGCCTTTTTAGGGAGCGAAAATTGATTACTGCCAACAGACGATTACTTGTCATTGCAAATATATCCTCAACACAACATGTGTGTGCACACATAAACGAAATGAACAAATCTGTGGAGTGATCCACTGCTGTTTTGGTTTCTTTTACAAAATTAAAACATGGTAATATCGCGATGAAAATATGTTTTCGAAAGTGACTCAAAAAACCAAAACAACAAAACAAGCCAACCCCCCACCACCCCCAAATCGATAGTTTGATAGCAAGAGTACAGGATGACTCAATGACTACCTCTTGGCCAAACGTAGTCGTGCCATTTGCTTCTCATTCACTGTTAAATTGATTTGGCAAATTGTCACTATCTCAAAGAGGCAACCAATGGTATGTGTATAAAGTTGACATATATACGGCATCTTTGCCGCGTACTGCAAAGCACATCCATTTACAAAAAATGCTTTTGAATGAAACATGGCACTCTCAACATATGCCTGACTTTGCCCCTTTTCCAGTGCTCGTGCATTAGTGGCCTCGGATTGATGCTGGATATTGAGTTGCGTAGTCACCAACAGAGTGCGTGCTTTTAGATGCGGCACATCCATCGCAGGCACAGATTGCTTCGCAGGAGTGCAGAGGCAAGTAGCTCCACGCAACGAGCGACCGAGAGTCATTACCTCACAGGTGAGCAAATTTCTTAAATTATACATGGTATTACTTGATGGACGGGGAATTAATTTTTGTCGAATAAATTATGATCCAGTGGAGCTTTCCCAGTGTTTGGGGGAAGTATTTGTTTTTGAGAAGTCGTGGAATGCAACTTGTCTGCACAATTCAAGGGCTGGAACACATTTTGTTAAAACTGTGTGTCTCGATCTGTCGTTCTCTGTGTATGGCTAAAAGGAACATGTTGATGTTGATAGTTGTGTAATTATTACCCTGTGCCACGCATACCACCAGAGCCATAATTAAGGTAATACTGAACATGTTTTCATCGCTACGTGTGACATGCATGTTTGCAAAGAGTTTCCCGGTATCCGTGGCGCATTCGTGTGTATTCCACTGCTTGTCATACACTTTGTGGCAAATGTCTAGAAGAAGCAAAGAAAGTTTGATAAAAAACATTCGACAACAGAGAGACTTACTCTTGTAAAAATGGAAAGAAGCTGAGAAAACAATTCTAATGCATTACATAATTTAATGTAGTGTACTTCTCACCTATGTACTATCAATTACTCCTTATGAAATTATCAATAATGCCTAGTCATACTAACTACAATCTATACGACTCGTACGAAGGAACCGTCGCTACAGATACTTATAAAAAAAGCCCCACGACATCCATCATTGATGGTGTGTATGATTTATTTCAAGGTGCAATATATGCAGTTATATATATATATATATATACACAAGCTTGTGTAGATGGTGCGTACGTACCGGTACACACATTTTACAATATGGGAATGCTTCCCCGTTCCGTTCGGTGATGCTCATGGAATAAGGCAGTGTCAGCACTGTTGACTTTCTGAGGGAACAGCGTAATAAAGTGCTTCACTTAATACAAAGGCGTTGACCGTGCGTAGGCGTCAGTGGTCAGAGGGATGGCGCTAGAGGGAGACGCATGGGTCCTCTTTTTTACATATTGTTTCCATAAAATTAACAAGTATCCATCCTACGTCGCCGTCGTGAGCTATTTCGTATAGAAAATGTGTTTATCTGATATTCCATGTACGTGAGCACCAGTTATCAATAATAATATGTGGTTTCATCTTTGGCTTATTATCATCTTTCATTAATTTTCTTGTAGACATATAGAAATAGATTTTATTTATTGAGGCAAGAAGAAGTAGATATAGCTCCTTTAAGAATGACATGTCACTTATGAATTGTCCTATAGTAATTGACCAGAAATTTAATTGAATCGGTGCGATGGTTGTCTCCGTCTTAATTCTTTTCTGCAAATTAAGAAGGAGACATATTATAAAGATGTCATTCATCGGTGCAGCGCTCATGCCCTCCGGATGACTTTTCTGGGCCAGTTTGCTTTTCACATGGCTATGATAAATATGGTGGAGTAAATAATTCTTTTCTTCTTATCTGTGTCAGTCCAAACCCAATTCTCAACCCGAAGACAATATGGAACACATGCTGTATGCATCCACCCACGCATTTAGGCACACACACACACATGGAACACTATGGGAAAAGTCCTTGTATGTCATGCATAAAGCTAAGAAAGCGTTACCGGTGAAAAGAGACCCTCGACAAAAATCTGCTGAAACGCACCTGGCTGATGACATGCACCGTGACAGTTAGGATACACGTGTATTGACAAGTTGGCGTCATACCATGATTATGCAGACGTTGTGAGGAGAATCAAGGCACCCAGGAAGGGGAGGGGCAACCGGCACGTCAATAGCAATATAGATGACATGCCACGGACTATGGGAAGGGATCAGTGACATAAATACAATATTTCTAAAGCATGTCATGAAACATACACGCTTACAAACTTTGTAAACACACGCAACAATGATAGCACGTGTGTACCTTTTATATTCCGGTCAACTTAATATGGGCACGCTTGGAATTTACATTGAATAGCTCGTTTTTAATTATTGACAAATGTTTTACCAATATTCCTGAAACGTTACTTTTTGGTAGACACGACAAAGTAACAAAAGCCGTTATCATTTAGTGAGTACGTTCAATAAATTATACACACATACCGGATGGATGCATAAATATGATATTTCGAACGTGTGTCACCAAACATAAATTCCTGGCCATAAAATCAAGGCACCCCCAATTGGATATTTTAGTCTGTTTTAAATATTAGTTTGTGTGGTAAATATGTGTCACATGGACAGTTATCTAACATGGCCACCATAGCTAAGCATACGCCTGAGCGGTCACACAAAAACAAAATGTCCTGGAAATGAGGTAACAACCATGAATATGCGAAAAGTGTGTCTGGTCTGGGGATGCCTGTGGGCTTTATAAGGGGCCACTTGCACCACAGGGGATCAATGTAAATCCATAATGCCACGCGTACGGGTAACCCACAGCTCTCCGGATTCAACACAGTCAGGATCATCAGCATTCTCGAGACTGATCTTTCCCAGTATGAGGTTGCCTGGAGAATAGGGTGCTCCGGTCAGCGATACGGAGGTGATGGGCCCATGTTCAAGAAACAAGAGGAAAACTGGAACTTTAAAGACCAAGACTATCATGTGGGAAGGCAACCGTTATTTGGTGCAGTACGCGAAGAGGCGCATGTTTCATTCGCAGAGAGGTTTCGTCAGCAATGGTGCTGGGCCGGTAACATTGTCACATCACGGAGTACAAATCAGCGGGAGACTGGTGTCGGCCAACTGAGGTCATACCGTCTGCGATATACATCCCTGTGGGTCCTGCACACATGGCTGCACGCCCTTACCGAAATGCATACCGGGAATTTGGAAGAAATATAGCGGAAACATCCTGGAAATTTTTATGGTGGAAATACCTGGGAAAACTTGCGTCCCCCCCCCCCTCAAAAAAAAAACAAAACAAAACAAAAAACACCCGCCCCCACCCCCCACCCCCCCAAAAAAAACCCAAAAAACCCCAAGGTATGTCTCCCAATATATAGAAGTTTCCCCAGGAATAATGTGACACATTATATAATGCAGTTGTGACCACAATGTTCCCAGCATCAGTTTGACCACAAAATTTCCGGTATATGCACATAACCACAGGTATTCCACAATATTCTTGGCATCTTTTGTGGACACAATATTCCCGAGGTGCACATGACCACATTGTTCTCTGCTTCAGTAGTGACCACAATATTCCCAGTACATACACGTAGAATTAATTCCACAATCACCACAATTTTCCCGACATCAGTTTTGACCACATTTCCGGTATCAGTATGTTCACAATATAACCACATCGTTCCCAGGTTGCTGTCGACACTAGTATTCCCGGTTTCACAATAATATTCCCGGGTTCAGCCCATTGACTATAGTATTGTCGACTGTGGTCACTGGTCCACGAAATTTCCACTCGGGCCATATTATATCCACGGCGCAACCACATAATTCCCGGCATGATGACCACTATATTCCTGGCACTGGCTGTGTCCACAATATTTGTGGTATGTACACATGAGCACAGTGTTCCCGATATCGGTCGTGACCACAATATTCCCGGTATGTAGACATGACTACAGTATTCCCGACAACTGATCCCATTCAAATTTCAACTAGAAGTTCAAAATCAAGAATACATTTCTTATCCATGACACTTTAAGATAATATATACGCATTCTAAAAGTTGTGAAATGTATTAGATCGTGTGAAAAAGAAACTATTTTTCTCATTTTGCATTGCTGCTGAGACGTCTAGCATGGTAAATATGGTGCCAGGAAGTGACAATGCATCCAAGACATGCTTGGAAAATCCTAGCTGAAGTCAAAGCTCTACACTTTGGAATTCGCAAAGATATTCAACCACGGAGCTCCCGGAATAGACTTAGAAAATTTAAGGTATATCTACCGAGTTTCCAGGATTTGAGATTGACATTGCTTAGTCGTCCACAGAGTTCCCGGTTTAGACTTAGAAAATTGATTGCTTATCCATAGAGTTCAAAATATCATAATTTTATAAATGTACAATGAGACATACACTTCCCGAGTTAAACTTAGACATTCTGAAGCTATCCTCTGAATTCCCGGCTTCGTACAGTTTGACATTTCCAGCAGATGCAAGGAGTTCCCGGGCCAGACTCAGAAAATCCATGAGTTCCCGGGATCATTCTGAAAATTTACGAACAGCCACAGAGTTCCCAGGTGAGACTATAAAAAATATTGTCCACAATGTGTACTTTGAACATTCGTCAAGAGACACAGAGTTTCTGGATTTAACTTTAGCTAATTTAAGGGGATCCACAGAGTTCCCGGGATAGACTTGTAAAACATTGTGAAAACTCTCTTGGTCACAATATTCTCGCCATAAAACTTTGACCAGAAATGTCCTTCCACAGTGTTTCCTCTATAAAGTATATTTGGTTCATGAGGAAAGATCTTTGTCCACATTATATCCGGCATTGCACCTTGCAAAAAATTGAAAGCCCCACATTATTGCCACCATGTACACGATATTCCCGGGGTTCAGTCCACAGTATTTCCAGGTTTACCACAATATTTACGGCCACAGCAATTCCACAATGTCTTCATTAAGGTCCACAATGTTACTGTCATTGCCACAGTATTTCCACCATGCTATCACATTAAAACCCCCAAATTTTCTTAATTTTCCACAATAATCCCGGGTTCCACGATATTTCTGCCATATTTGCTTAAAATTCCCACGATTCATTTCAGTAAGTGCGGATATAGTGGTGTGCGAGTCACGATTTTACCTCGATGGAACGGATGGTAGGATGCTGATTGAATGTTTTCCTTCAAAGAGATTTGTGGAAAGATGCATGGTGGAACATGACCACTGTGTAGGAGGCAACGTTATGGGAGGGTTGGGGGGCAATAACGGCTACAGGAAGAGCAGAACTTCTCAGGTAAATTGGGATTTCAACAGGCCAGCACTATGTGGTTTCAGCGATATCCTTGTCTCTTGTTCCAGCAGGAAAATGCATGGGCACGTACTGCACCAGTCAGTCTGCAGGATCTCCAGCAGCATAACATCCAAATGTTGATATGGTCAGCCCGATCTCTTGACCTGTCCCCCATTGAACATTTCTGGAATGTGCCTGGCCCTTGAGCCAAGGACGAGTACAATGACCCCACAGCTACCCTGGACTAACAGACACAGCGGCTCACAGACTAGTCGAACCAAATGCTGCAGGCCGAGCTGGCCAAGCTGACCCCCAGCATGCCAATGTGGGTGCAAGCTTGCTTGAAGAAGCATGGTGGTCAGACCCGCAACCAATGTGTGCAGGCTTCAAACAAACCGGAAGGTCCTTTTCAGGACCACAACATCCTCCCAAAAGAGGTAATTAAAGCACCAGTACAATTAAAAAGAAACTTCTCCACAAGCATTTTTAAACACACACACAATGTTGACGACGGGGGAGGGTGCTTTTTGTTTCTTGACCAGAAGTACATCGGCTTGTTTAATTTGACATGTACAGAGAGTAATCATTCAACCAATCACATTCCTTCTCAGACCCCCCAAAATTCTGAATACAGTAGAAGATATGGACTTTCGAGCCTCCTAATGCATTCTTGTACTATTTCTAGGTAAACATTTGATGAAGGTGGTTCACGAACTATGCAAATAGATTGGATATTCAACCAATAAAACTACGAAAGGTCACACCTCGATCAGTTATGGGGGAACATGACGATAACCACACATGACAGGACTTACGGTTAGCTCTAAAACAAAGCTTTCATTTGGTAGCCTGGACGCATGGTCAAACATGTCCAGTTTGTATTAAGACTGGCTTAAAATCATAAACGCGTCTGCGAATTGCAGCATGCGTGCATATTCTTGCATTAAAATTAGCCCCTCCCCCACAATAACCTCACGTTGGCAATTAAGTATACGTCCACCGACGCACGCGTGTTCAAAGTTAGCTATCATGTTTACATTGAATGTTGATATGCTGCGACATTGTGTACATGTGTAAATTAGTGAACCCAACAAATTAAGCATTCGTGTATGTTTAATGACGCGTGTTAAAATGTCGTACTTCTGGCACTTCCCCAAACCCGCGCCTCGATACATAGACATCGCGTCAATATATTGCCTGTTTTGATCAGCCGACAAACAATTGAGCCTTCAGGGTAATCAAGAGATTTAAGACTTTACGTCTCTGTTTCATAGATCGAAAGCTATGGTTGTATAAGTAGAAACACCAAAAGATTGTATTTATTTGCCTGTTCTATTCTGGCTGGCATCACTGGCCACACAAATGCAAACAGGGAATCAAAAGAATGTGAGTGTTTGGAGACGTGCATGAACTACCTCCAGTGACAAGTTATTTTTTAGACTGCGCGAACCAGAATCCCCCGATAAAGGATCTTTTAAACGAAGGTTTTATAAGATTCAACATGATTTAAACGTCAGATACCAGTAATAAACAACTAAATCAGACTGAGTTGTACCAAAAACTCAATCATAACATGCATGCTTTGTCTATGTTAGTTGAGAATTGCCGTATATACCTAGCTCATATCTGCTAAAAATAACTCATGATGAAATTGTTTTGACGTTCTTTCTCTACTTTTTCATATGAACAAGATTTTCCTCGAACTTTTGATGGATATGATCCATTTGCTGTTTTGAACATTTAAAGACACGTGTATAACCTGACTCTTTTTCAGGGAAACCAACAATTAACTACTTTCCCTCGCACTAACACGAGTACAAGAAATAAGGCTTTAAAACTCTGTGAACGCCAATTACAGAACGTCCAAGGCCGACACAACTGAGTGCAAAAGTAGCATCTATTGCGCACAACGAAACAGACGACCAAACATGGGTGGATGGAAGATATATAACATATATATATATATATATATATATATATATATATATATATATATATATATATATATATATATATTTATAGAGAGAGAGAGAGAGAGACAGAGAGAGAGAGACACAGAGAGAGAGGCAGAGAGAGACACACAGAGAGAAAGAACATTATGGAGATTCATTTACAGTACGTTCGTAACTTAGAAAGTACATAACTTAGAAAACACAGCGGGTGACGGTAACATTTTAGACTTAACAGGTATTTGCTTCGAGTGATGGCACGAGACATACAGGTGTGCTGCGGGAAAACATATTGGGATAAACAGCCAATTGCCGGATACAGGCAAAAGTTATTTTCTAACAGAATAAATGTAACACCCCTCCCTAGATTCAACTGCCTTAACTCATAGAACAGTAATGGCCACTGATTGGCCATGTATTTAGCTTTAGTTAACTGGGAATTGTATGGTAAAGTAGCATCCCTGGTCCAAGCCAGTATTTGTTACATTCATGGCAAAGTGACGCAGGATCTGTTATTGCACCTGGCCTGGCAGGGAATTAAAAAACGGGCGCATTGGTGACATTTTTCAGAAGACCTATTGCTTAACATATAAAAGCACATCTAAAATCAGTTCTTGAAAGAATCTTAATAGGCTAAATCACCAACTTAGCTATGCAAGCTTGGTTACAGTTTGACCCTAATTAGGTCACAGGTCATTGGGGATAAAGGCTAAAGCCATAGCATAGAAAATGTCAGTGGCAAAAAGGCAGTAATTTACGTCTATTCCGATGTACACATCAAATATATAAAAATCATATGAGTCTTGTCCTGGTTTACAACTAGATCACAGGTTGGCAGTGATATAGTAAGCTTAGAGGCCTTGATGAAATAAAGACCACCACCTATTAAAAGGCTCATCTGACACCTTGTATGCCTGATAGGTCAGGGAATATCAGGTGATACATTTTGAGCACTGGTAACCTTGAGTAGTTTTACAGGTTATTTATACTACACACAAAATAGCCATCTGTATTATATCATTGCTTGCAAGTGTTAACCATTTAGTTGAATTAATACCACTGCATTGAATCGCTTTATTGTTCAAAAATGATTTTGCCTGTCAGATCATGCTATTAGATGTACGTAGCTATATATCATCAAGTATGCATTTTGGTCATCAAATAGCAGAGATCATGTCGATTTTGTAGGTTAACAAAAGCCACTTTTGAACGAATAAAGATCTTCCTCTTAGGGTTGAAACCATGAAAAAAGTATAGACCAATTTAAACTACGGAAACGTTGATATGACCACGAGAGCATGCAAAGAAGGAACGTGGCTTACGGTCTGATGCATATGAGTACGACTATACTATGGCCTTATGCATATGAGTACGGCTATACTATGGCCTCAGGCATATGAGTACGACTATGCTACTGGAATAGTTGTATCTCTCGGTGAAACATCTGATGACTTTAAACTTGGTCCCACTACTTCAGTTTGCAAATTTCATTCACACCAGGTAAATATATAAATGGCTAAGTTACCAAGATGCTGGCTGAACCACACACTGCAAATTAAAAAATTGTGGCTTCAAATTACAAGACATCTATCAGCTTATTTGTTTTGCTTAGATATTGTCTCTTTTCTTCGCTATCCCATCTAAAGTTATTGATACAATGATAAGGGGTTTCACAAGTTTTCATCAAGGTGAAATTCAGCCATAAAACCCCATACAGGCCTCATCTGCAGATAACCATCTCCAATTGTACTTTCTGCATTCAAATGGCACAACACTTCCTTCATAGAGAACAGAAATATTTGTTAAAATGTATATGCAGGGAAGTTGTGCTCTAGATGGCTTCTTTTCTGCAGAAAGTGGTATAAGTATACTAAAACTACATTTTTACACTACCTGCTTCTCAAACAGACACGTCTACAATATTACAATATCAACCTAATTTTGTCATTTTAAGTAGTTTACGACTATCTGGGCCAATATTGTGTCCCCTCATAAAAAATTAATCTGTTCCTATGTGAAGCAACTTGCTGCACAATGAACCAAGTTATATACTGACGATGTTACCAACCATATCAGTGTGTCACGGGAGAGGCGTAGTGGGTGACAATCGTCAATGATCATATGGAAGCATCTTGAGCTGCCTCAAGGGACAACTCACCCTGAAGAGATCTTGTGTCGTCGTTTAACATGCCTGGTCAACATACCCTAGAAACCGTACCCCTCACGAATGGATGCACTGTCCTCTTTTAACCTGCTCGCTCAACATACTACTAACATTTGTTAGTACCTGTGTCAAGCCAGGAGATGAATAATTTCCTTCATACTGTATTTCGTATTGGTTCACTGAAATATAAAAATATCATAAAGTTGTTGGTACATCTACCTTGAACTTGTGGAATTCGACCTTGCTTTATACTTGAAAACTGTCGGGTTTGATCATGGATACTTCTTGCTTTCTCGGATTTTCAGTGCAGTTTCTCTAGCATTGTTGAATGGTTTTGATCATGGATGGTTCTTACTTTCTCAGATTTTCGGTGCAGTTTCTCTTGCATTGTTGAAAGCTGTTGTTAGCATCTATTTCTCATGACAGTCATTATTTCTATGTTGTCAATATGATATCGTATCATTTTAAATACTCAATGAATAACGTATTGCTTGCTTGATATACAAGTCCTGCTGTATCGTATCACTTAATATAAGATTTCAGTGTAAATTAGATCCTGTATACTGTAGACATATCTGGGAATTCGGGAAGGCGAATTTTAGCCACTTTAGAAATTATTTAGATCAAATTAATTGGGACAACTGTTTTGAATCTAACGATGTGGACATAAGTTGTACAGCCTGGTCAGAGCGTTTTTTAGAAGCGGCAAGAGAGTGTATTCCAAATAAAGTTGTAACTGTTAGGCCTCATGATCTCCCTTGGTATAATACCACTCTTCGTTGTTTCAAACGTAAGGTCATGAGAGCACATACCAAGGCCAAAGTGATATCCCGCGAGCAACCTCATTCGCCAACCCGTGAAAGTACTGCAGCCTGGGCAGTGTACCATCAACTCAGAAATGCGTATCAAGAAAACCTAAAGCTCGCTGAGAGTGAATATAATAATGATCTTCGTGAATCTTTATCTAGTGGTCCCACGGGCAAAAAAGCATGGTGGCGGACAGTCAAACATTTTATGAAACGTAATCAATCTTCTGCAATTCCCTCATTATTGATTAATGACAATCACATTACTGATAGCCAGTCAAAAGCGGAGGCCTTCAATGAATTTTTCTTGAGCCAATGTAACATTGACTCCTCGACTGCACCTATTCTTCAGCAGCCTGAGTTACCTAATAATACTTTAAATGATATAGTAGTAGAAGAAAAAGAAGTACTTGATATTCTTAGATCTCTGGATGTCACGAAGGCCACTGGTCCGGACAATATTGGTCCCAAATTATTACGCGAAGCTGCACCTTCTATTTATAAGCCTCTCACAAAATTGTTTAATTTATCACTGCAGAAAAAAACTTTTCCTTCTGAATGGAAAAAGGCAAATGTTTCTCCTTTATTCAAGAAAGGCGAAGCAAATTTGTGTAACAATTACAGGCCTATATCTCTGCTAAGCTGTGCAAGTAAAGTCATGGAAAAACTTATATTTAAACATGTTTTTAATTTTTTCAGGGATAATTTAGTTATTAGTGCAAATCAGTCTGGTTTCATGCCTGGTGATTCTACTGTAAATCAGTTATTATCACTGTACCATGAATTGTGCTTAGCCGTTGATTTACAGAAAGAAGTCAGAATAATTTTTTTAGATATAAGCAAGGCGTTCGACAAAGTTTGGCACCAAGGTTTACTTTATAAATTAGAAAAAAGTGGTGTCAGTGGAAATATTCTCTTGTGGTTCAAAAATTATCTTTCTAATCGTAAACAACGTGTAGTTGTTAACGGTCAAAGTTCGAAATGGGGGACAATCAATGCTGGAGTCCCCCAAGGTTCAGTTCTTGGACCCCTTCTTTTCTTGATATTCATTAATGATATTGTTGATATAGTCCGATCAGAAATCAAGCTTTTTGCTGATGACACTTCTCTATTTCTTACTGTTGACCACCCCATTACAGCGGCAGCCTCTTTAAATCATGATCTCTCTTCTATCGCTAGATGGTCTGAAGATTGGCTAGTGGCTTTTAATGCATCTAAAACCGACGCCATGATTATTACTCGGAAGCAACAGTCAACAAACCATCCACCACTTTTATTCCTAGGACAGCAGTTGAATGATGTCAAAAGTCATAAACATTTGGGCCTAACATTAAAATCTGATCTCAAATGGAACGAACATATAAATAATATTGTAATAAAAGCAACTAAGCAGTTAAATATTATGAAATCTCTTCAATATACCTTGGACCGAAAGACACTCGAGGTTATACATATATCTTATGTGCGACCCATACTTGAGTATGCTAGTGTCGTGTGGGACGGCTGTACACAAGGCGATGAAAATGTTTTGGAAAATGTTCAGTTGGTTGTCACCGGGGCAATGAAAACTACTCCTACAGTAAAACTTTATGAAGAGACTGGCTGGGAGCTACTTTCTAAAAGGCGTGAGAAATTTAAATTGATTCAGATGTATAAAATTGTTCATAATTTAGTACCAAATTATTTACGAAATATTTTTCTACACTTTCCAACTCCTGATATGACGTTCAATTATTTTACTCGCAGACGGTCTGACCTACCACACTTTAGAGCCCGTACAGATCTTTTCAATAAGTCCTTTTTCCCTTCCGCTACACGGCTCTGGAACCTCCTTCCTCTTGCGACTCGAAATTCTCCTTCCTTATCACAATTTAAAAGTAAACTAGAGTATCAAACTGTCCGCCCAGTCAAACATCCCTCACTTTATTATGTAGGTAAAAGAAAACTCGCTGTTCTACATGCTCGTCTGAGGATGGGTCGCAGCCAACTGAACCAACACTTATTTCAGATTGGTGTAAAAGATTCACCTGACTGTATCTGTGGAACTGGTATAGAGGACGTCTGGCATTTTTTCTTCTCGTGTCCCCGATATATTGTGCCTCGTAATAAATTACATTCGTCTATCATAAACCTTGCTCCATTTACACTTGAAACCCTACTTCTGGGTTCTGCTGTTTGTAATGTTGAAAATAATAAAACAGTATTCCTCTGTGTACACGACTATATTGAGGACACGCGTAGATTTCAATTTGATGCCATCACATAAATCTAGAATATGATTAACTTAATTTTGACAAGGAAAATTTATATATAATCGGCAATGCAACTTGCTTTTTTTTTTTGCCTGTGGGTTCGAATCTTAATTTTGATCAAATATATACTTAGTAGAGACAGTTCTTAGCCCCCTATCTGTCCTGTCCCTGTATCTGTCATCTTCTTTTGTGTCTCTTACACGATCACTTATTCCTGCCAGAAGTTGCTATTGATCATCTACGCACATTTGATCATTCTAAGTGATTGTGTAATTGCTGTGCGTCATGTGTCGTCCTGTTCCAAGCGTCCTTTCTCTACAAGAGGGATTAATATAGGGCATAGCCCTCCTTCCCAATTGTTGTTATTACAGTGTGAAGATGTTTATATTGTATTTGATTAATAAAATATGTTTAAACCAAGTCCTGCTGTGTTATCTGGTGATGTCAATGTCGAAGGACTGATCAAGATTTGTCCGGTTTTAGACTTCAACTGATCTTCGACTTTGATATTGACGAGTGATGGTCGCATACTACTATTATAACAGAACCTAGTCCTCATGAAGAGATCTTGTATTCTGGTTCAACCAGTATGAGTCGTTTCCCTGCCTGGATCATATAAATCCTTTGTTGGTTCCACATATCAAGGCAAATATTATTTATGAGATATTCTTGTAGTCGTGCTGTGATTACACAAATTGGACAATGAGTATAATAGGTTGCAGAGGCTATGGGTTGTGCGCGCATTTGTGCATCGAAAAAGAAATATGATATCTTGTTTTGTATCAGTACATGGGGTTGATGGAATTTGCGGTTAATGTTTCCACTTAAAAATACTTGTATATATAATGTTGTTTCTTTTTGCATTAAATTTAACTTTGTGACACATATACAAATACCCAATTAAGCGTAAGCGTAGTGTGTCGGTTAACGACAACGCAAGGAATTATGTACATCATGCAGAAGTAGGGCTTCATGAATAACCGTTTGCCTCTCCATCAAAGCTGGGTCTGTCAGATCAAGTTCTTACCTGTTAGCCTCCAAAGCCGAGCTAACGAAACGTCGACACCCTTTTGTGTTGTCATAATTTTATTGGAACTGAATTCACATAGAGACGTTGGCAACATCGATGTGAATGATTCATTTTGATGAATTTTGCACACAAATAGTCGATATATTATTCCTGACATTGTCATATATTGGCCTCATAAGAATGACACAGACTGGCTCTTATGGCGGGACATCTTGAATTGACTAATTGAGCTAAACCTCATGATTCCCTACTAGCCTTACCTTTTAGGTGCAAAGCTTACCTTCTATTCCTGAATCTAGTTTTTGACTCAGTCTTATCAAAACAACAAAAAGTGTTGATGGATTAACTAGATTTTGATAAACTTGACATCACTTGAACGCTAGTGATACAAATACCTTTAAACAAGTGGTATCCTGTGCCAGTACTTGTCCATAGCAGGCCTTTTTCATGCCGAAGTCACACAAACAAGAGTTCCTTACTCATTATTATTATTCATGATAGTGGTTCGAAATGCAAAACCCCGTCAATGGCTCCCATTTCCCATGAGGTCAGTTTCCCAAGGTACATTTCTAAAATGCTCATTAATGTCAAGGATCCATTTGATATAGTTAAAAAAATATTATGCATATGGCAATAAAATGCTGACGACTATCTTTATAGTGTCGATTGTAATGCTAAAACAGTAAATATATGGTCTGGATTCCTCGATCATTTGTATAAAATAATTCAACAGATTCATTGAGGAATGATGTAATTGCATCATTAAACAAATTCAGCAACTACGTGAGAATTAATTTAAAAAATGAATATTGCACAGTGCTATTTCGTTTTGACCATTCTTTCAACGTTGCTACGATGGAGCATATGCTGGTAATATGAATAATTTTCGGTATATACAATAGTAATACTGATCTGGCATGGAAGGGCAGGGGGTCTACAGGGTTCATAAACCTTGGAGATTGTAGGGAAAGGTTGACAGAATTATTTTCCAAACGTTTTTAAAATATGAATGTGGAAAATTGTTTTATCAAATCACAGCAAAACTGATTTTGAATCTTTCGTAGCCCAACCCACAGCAGATAATAATTGTAAAATATGTCTTGTTATATTTTATATATTAGGTATAATGACCCGCGCAGAGAGGGGTGTTGTTATATTTTTGTGTTGTCAGTTAATCCGTTAAAATACCCATGTGATCATTTTTTTTATTAGGACCTATATATCAAATAATACAATATGTAAATATATGATTCAATGTAACACAGACGTACTTAAAGAGACTAGGACGAAGCAAACCTGTGTTACTGCCACCTCTTTTAAACAGAACGCAAGGGAAGCATAGAAATCAACATGCTTCTTGTCCTGCTGTTGTTTGAAAGAAATCAACATTATAGAGAAAAAAACATGCGTGCATGATACCTGGTATATGATATTTTGTTTCCCTAACTTGCATGTAGAAAAATCTATTCTATGTAAAAAGTATTAAGAGTATTATTTCCCTTATTCAGATATGAAATATCTTTATTTTCTATGGTATTGAGGAAACGTAGGTATGTTTAATTATTGGCTATGCGCCCTGCAACATTAACATTATTTGCAAAAAAGCTTTTCCATGCAGCTGTTTGTCATTTCGATTGCGAGAGGCAGTGTTCCACAATTCCGTGATGAAATTTTGGAAGGTCTATTCTCTATCTCTACAGCAGGCTATTCACTTTTATTCCAGTTATATTATAAACGACTGGGGGAAATGACCCAACATATATAAGCTTGAACAGGATTACCGTTTTTGAGTAGACAAGATGTTAGCTGCTTGGCGAAATGACACGTCAAAGGTGCCACAAGTTGTGTAGTCATTGCATCCGTTCACATGTCTTATATAACGGCGTTAGCACGCATATTTGGATTATTCGATCATATTTTGGGGGGATACATAGATGTGCGCCAAGACTATTGCGAATACCATGGCTACGAGGAGTGTGACTGCTCCTGAATCGCGTACTTAAGGTATTATAGACTCCAAAACATGTTGTGAGTAGTTACCTGCTGAGGACCCTTTAACTTATTTGGGCTAATACAGCCTATGTCAAAATTCTACAGAAGAACGTGTCCAATATGGATAATAGTACTTCCATATTTGTACATAGGTTAGACAGTGACAGGTTAGCTTATGGAGTGTAAAGAGCTTCAATAGCATTTAAAACCCATGAAAACCCATATTTTAAATTTTTGTATACTGCGGTGATAAAATTTTGAACAGGATCTAATTTAGAACATAGAGTTGTCACAAGCATGCACAGGGTGCTTTCTAGCCAGTCAACGTTATTAATGTCTACATTTCAACTTGTTATGAGCGATGATGTGTATCCAGTATGTATGCATGCCACTGAAGTTTTGTTTTAAGAATTTAAGAGAGCTTGAGCAGAACGACGTTTGAAATTCGACCCCCCCCCCCGTTTACTATATTTTTTTTCCAAAGTCATACAAGCCGGCTGCCTTCCTTTACCCCAAGTTATTGGTCATTATGAAGCACAATGTATTTTTTTTCTCTTAGATTTTGTACTAGTGTTTTTCAGAAGTGGCCAGTTTGCATGACATCTATACCATCAGAATGGCTTGTTGGAATCTACATGCACACAGGTTTACTTCCTTCCACATTGATGATGAAGCAATGAGTGAGGTCACCCGAACACTCTACACCAATGGCCTACATAGGATGAGTAGGCTAAATGTAAGTACATGCAGTGATATGCCAATGATGAATCTTAAGGAAATATATGTGCGCCTGAGCTAGATCCTTCCATAGATGCCTAATAGGGTAAGTTTCTATGCACTGTAGAGCACGTGACAACTAAATTTTCATCACAGTTATGTAGATTCTCTTTTAAGATATTACACACATCTTCATAAATTATAGCTTATATTTTCACACACTTTGAATTTATTTACCAATGTTTTATTTAGCAAGTGATCAAACTATGTGGAGGACATGTCATTGTATTATCCCTGTAAACCTTCAGATAATCTTTGTCATGTTTTAGAATATAATACAATTCAAATTCAATCTACCTAGTCTATATGTTGAAAAATTGTGACATCTACCTGGGCAGCGGATAATTTCGTGTAATTCACTGAATTTGATTATGATTGCAAAAACTAAATAACAAAAAAAAAAAAAAAAAAAAAAAAAAAAAAAAGATTTTATAATGAAAATGTGGTAATAGTACTTTTCAAATGGAATCTACATATTTCTTTTCTATGCTGCTATCCTGGGCGATCATCAAGACCTAAGTAGTATTGTAGTTCATTCGTCTTGCTGATGACCCAAAGCATTCCCTCTTGTATTTGCAGACATTATTGACTGCAGTGTACATAAAGTTATTAACAACTGCATGTAGTCCTAAGTTCTAAAAAAGCGAGTATGGATCACAGCAAAAACACAATATAAACACACCGGCTTTATAAAAATAGCCACAGAGAACTCATTGGATTCTGGTGCCATCCAATTGATGGTAAACCTTATAAAGCAAAATGAATTGTCTGTAGGAAGGAGCATTCATGTGACAATGGTGGCATGCATCAGATCAAGCAACATGCTACAGGCCAGATGCACAGATCTGGCAGCAAGACATATTTTGGTACATCACAGGCCACATTTCCATAGAGAATCACTTCCAAGGACAGCTCACAGCCTGTGATCAGTTTCACGCCATAAGCCGGTAATTCTGCAGCATCATCATCAACAAATACTACCAGTGAGTCTCAATCCAGCCATACTCCTGTTATTCTGCTGAAGACTGGATTTATCAAGTCAAAGCAGAAGCATTGTGCACAATGGAAGTGGCTGTCTCTAATTACTCATTCTCACTGTTAACAGCCATATTTTCAGAGTCCCTCATAGCAAGCAGAGTGGCATTGAACTCTACCATAGTTGGCTATATCATCTCTGATGGTCTGGGACCTTGTTCCCTGAAGAAAATAGTGTTTGATATTGGAAACTCATAATATATACTATTCACTTCAATGAAACGACCACAAATCAAGCAAAGAAACAAATGGATGTGCCGTTGTGTTACTTTTGAGCATCGTCGGGAATAGTTCAGGCACTATTTTTTAGGGCTATAATGTTTGGACATGTGTTTGCAGACAGAGTAGCTCAATACATTTTTGATACTTTTAGAAATCTGAAACTACCACTGCATTATCTCTGAAGCATATCTTGCGGCAGACCAAATGTGAAAAAGTCTATAAAGCAGGAAATAGAATATGTTATAGGCGAACCAGATGCAAAAGAACTGGTGGATACTGGGTCTTGTACAATTCACATCCTCCATAATGCCTTCCGCAAGGCCCTTGATATGTCCAGCAGAGATGCAGAAAGTCCATGTTTTTGAACTTATTCTACTTCTTCAAGCTGTCATCTGCCTGCAGAGAGGATTATAAGGAACAACAGATGAATCTGGACAAAGATGGAGTGAACTTTGCTCCCCAAAATAATATTACTGTGGCTCTCCGCTTATGCTCCGCGGTCTTGTGTGACACAGGTGGCCTAGGAAAAAAAAAGGAAAAATAGATGTGATGCAGGAACCCATGGTTATCCTAATCAGCTCATGCTGCCATGTTTACCAGGATCAGAGCCAAGGCAAAGAGTCCACCACACACTCTCTCACAGCTGTGGTGGGCCCCTGGCCCTGGATATATCCCCCAACACACATCGCTTGTACTCCCCCCCCCGACAGAAAATCCTTCCATCATACACACTATCCCCACCTCAAAGGGACCCCATGGGAGCCTTAAAAGGGCTTCCGCCATTCCCTCTCCTCCCTGCACTCTGAAATTCTAGTTCACCCTGTTGCTATCAAGCCCTATCAATTCATTTCTGTGCAAAGCCATTGCCAGGGACTTCTACGTGCAGTTCATTGTTACTGAACTGACTGGGATCAAGGTGTTCTTTCAACCAACACTTGCTTCAAGTAGAACTGTCGAGACTGACAGAGACCAGTGCATCTGCAGGCTTTTGGGTGATGATAAGCTTGAAATTCAGCTTCTGTTCTTGCAGAATAAGAATACACTGTTTGATTCATCTCTAAAAGCATTTCAACTGGAGGGAGCAATGGTACATTGCCTGTACAGTTCGATGGTTGACCTTGTTGAAAAAGGTGCTGAAGAGGTTCTTGAAGACTGAAGTTGTTTCAAGAAAGGCTGCATATGACCTTGTAGACATCGATATTGAAAAAAACGGAGGACCATTTGAGTGACAAGGTCCCTGAAATTGGAGCCCACACCCATACCAAATTTAAAACTCTTGATTCTGGCAAAAGGAAGCAATGTCTACTGGGAATGAATGTCTTCTATGTTGTTGCCTGAAAGTGTCTTCTCTCTTAGCTACCCCTGAAAAAAACTTCGTCTAAGAAATATGTCCTTTTTACATCATGAAGTTAGGACTAAATTAATAAGGTTCATAGTACATCAAGCATGCAGCAGCAAAGATGTCCTGTATTGAGGCAAGTGATACATCAACAACTTTAAATGAGTGAAAAAAAGTATAGACACATTTGTTTTAGATGGATTGTGAAAGAAGTCAAGCTGACTTATCGAGTCACTCTCCATGGCACAGATGTTAGCGTATACTTCCTACCTTGCCTAGTGGAGGAAACCGAAGAACTCGGAGAAAACCATCGTGCATGGTTAAAGTGGTTGGAACTTTTTCCACATGCTGCCCAGGACGAGAATCGAACCCGGGTTGCAGAGGTGAAAAGCGAGTGTCTTACCCCTCAGCCAACCGTGAAAACCTTATATGGAAAAGACAATACCCAATTCTTGGTCCAAAGAACCTGATGCTAGTGGAGACCAAAGTGTAGTGTACAAGATAATAGACCTATTTGGTCAAAAGCAGTATTTGTCACCAGTGTCCATAGAGAAAAGTAGTTCCCACATCTATCAAATTAGACAGTGTCATTACCATATCCAAACCGTACTCCTAATGAAATAAATCCAAGTCAGTTCCAACCAAAGGCAATGTTCCTTGGTATGTATACCTGAATCACATAATTTATAGTCCGTCTTTACCCAAAAGAGTCCAAAACGTGCAAAGGTCCATAAGGTCAAAAAAGCCATGTCTAGTTTTAACATGACAGAATGCAAAAAGTTTTGTTTAAAACTATAGGCCTATTTCAGTATATCGGCTTGAACAGGTGCATCATTCATGTGCATATAGGACCATTAAATTCATGAAAAGGGACCAAAAGTTGCAGATCATCAGAGAATTTGCCAGCACAGGTTCCCAATTTGTTGAAAATGTCAATAAAATTCAGCATTTAAAAAAGTACTAGTTGCAACCACCATCTGAACAATGATCATCATCCATATAAGTCCACATAGTGACACTAACACCAACATCAATCCATCAGAAAAGCCCGCTAGGCCTAAAATGACCATCAACAAGAATCCAAACAACATGATTATACAATTCGATGTGTTTTGGACATGTAGTTAAATGCATGATGTTGTTTTGAAGGAGATACACTGAGAGTATTTCAAAAAGAAAAGTGTTAGAATGCGCAAATATAGTGGTGAAAAGTCAGTACATTGTCAGAGTTGGCAAGTACACTGGTTCAAATGTTAAACATCAGTCAGAAACAAATGACATCAGGCCTCAAAACATAAAACCGTAGTCAAACATTGCATTACAATAGCCAAAATTGTAAGCACAGCAGTCACATTTGAAGTATGGGTTCCAGAAGCATTTTTGAAAAGAAATGTAAATGTTCAAGAAAGCATAGAATCCCACAAGTCATCTAATAAGTCATTTATTAAAGTAATAATTTAGAATTAAAAAAAATTGAAGTATGCCATTGTATGTCATCTGCAAGTTAGCTAAGCATAATGTTCATCCAGCTCATGGTTCTATAAAGTTCAAAAGCTCAAAATGTAAAACAGTCCGAATTATTGTAAAATTCTACTACATTTATCAGAGAAAAAATTAGGTTTTATGAAAAGAAAGAAAGAAAGAGAGAGAGAAACCATGTTAAAATTCATAAAGGTAACTGTATGTATAGCTGTTTTCCATGTTACAGTTTTAAATGTTTTCCTTGATAATTAGATATAGTTGAACTCGTCAGTCAGCTAATTTAGATGCTAATTATTTATACAAGAAAGAGAGGGAGAGAGATAGAGAGACAGAGAGCCAAATATGCATAAATTTTTACCCATTTATTGAAAGTAACCATGTATCAGCTGTACATTAAACACTTTGAGCCAACCTGACCTGACCTTAACAATAACAAACTACATTAATCAAATAATTATAAAAAAAAAATCAGTCCCACTACACGTGGAACATTTACTGCACTGAAATATGTACAGAAAATGCCCGAATGTTCAAATTGTTACCAAATATATAAAAGTTCCATGAAAAGGGAAGCGGACAGCAGTTTTCAAAGTTAGTGACGAGACCTAACCGAATACCAGTTCAATCTTGTCAGATCTAAGGTAGCATTGTGAGCATTGACATTAGTTCAAGGCAACTTGGATTATGAAAGAAGTCATGTTTTGTAACAACAGAATGCTTACACAAGAGATGACTTCTCTTTCAGGATTAGCCATAAAAGGTTTAAGGCACATGAAGGATGCAGTTGACTTTTATGGTGGACATGTGCACAAGATAGCAGTTGACTGGGACATGCTGGCAGCTTGTTGACTTGCACACAGTTTATGTACAAGAAAACTGCAGGAAGAAAGAGAAGCAGAGGAAGCCAAAGAGGAAAACGGAAAAGAATGATGCCAGAGAAGCAAGAACAAGAAAAAAATGTAACAAGGCGAACTCAGAAAGCCGAAATAGCATCAAACTGATATCGACAGCAAGGAGATAGCAATGGAGGAATAGCATAAGGCAAGATGCTTGCTTAAAGAGGCCCAAGATAGGCTAACCAAGGTGATCAAAGAGAAGGACATGAACAATGAATCCTTGGCTCGAGGTTATCTTGCGAGTGCGCGAAAGAAGCTGGACGAAGCAGATAGAGAATTAAACGTTGTCAGAGGAAACAAGAGAAATGTAATTTCTGGTCATGAAAAAAATGGCAAAGAAATTGAAAAAAAAGAGTGAGCAATTACCAATTATAAAATAACAAGTAGATTGTTCAAGGGTGTGCAGTTTGATGTAGAATGTGTGGCTTTGGTAGTACACCTTTATGAATATAGATGCCTAACCTGACATTGTCCCCTTTATGCCCGATTAGAGCTAGATGTTTGCACAGCAGCTTGTAGTATTAGTAGGTAGGAAAATAACTTTTAAAACTTTATGCATCGTTTACAAAGTTCAAGTCAGATGTGTTTATAGCTTACATGCTTACCACTGTCTTCATATATAATGAAACATTGTGCTTGCACTTCAACCTACAGTGCACTAATGGAAACTGTTACTGAATCAGTATTGTTTGGTGTTTATACTTTACTATAAAATGTGTTGCTATGTTCATTATGGCTTTGATACTCAAAAGTTAATTCTGTTTACAGAATTATTCCTGTATACTGCTTGCAATGTAGAGTATTATAATGACTAAATGTCAATGAAAAACTAATGACAATTACATGGTTTGTAAGGTCAACTTAAAATGTGTTGCTAGACTGTCTGAACTTTTCATTGTCTCCTCTGTGCTTCAGCATGTAGTAATCCAGAAAATATAACTGAATGACAAATGCATGCAAACAATACTTCACACTTTATTGTGTTTTTTTGTAATAGTACTGGACACTGAAATAAATATTTTTTAGATGTGCATGGTGATTCCATCATGATAAATCTGATGTCCTGGAATCATGCAAACTGGTAATTGGCACATCAATCTAGTATCAAGACCTGGAGGTAAGCGATTCTCTACTACATCATGAATCTTTCCACCATGAAAACCAATAGAAGCCTATATTTTGGTCCATGGGAAACCTCCAAAAACCTATATTTCGATTTCAAAAACCTACAAAAAGAAATGATATGTATGTAGAGAGGGCAGAGGAGGCGTAAAACTGTTAACTTATCAAACCAACCAGGTACAATCCAAGAGTTAAATTTAGACATACCAAAAACTTTTTGAATTTTTATATATCAGTGAACGAATATGAAATGCAGTATGGAGGAAAACATATCTCCCTTGACTTGAGACAGGCAGCAACAAACGTTACCAGTACTTCAAATCAATATGATGCTAAGTAGTTACATTTGGACATACATACGAAAGTGAATTTAACAGTCATTATATATTCATAAATTCTGTTTCGCGATAAACCAATCAAAGGATGCAGAAGTGAAGGATGATACATGAGCTATTGTAATGGCACAATTGGGAAAAATCTGTAGCAATAGCTAGTCCTAAAGTTACCGTGTACCTATATGAAGTAACTGTGTCAGAGAGTTCAGCCTGCAATTTTCAATGCATCCGCTAAGCGCACGTTGATTACAGTTTGATAGGACATTTGAATAAAAGACCCTTTAACTAGGCTTGTAAAAAACATGTAATGACCTTTGGTAAGTCTTAGAGGCACCCTAACCCAGCAACGTTTTTTTTCTAAAAAAATGTACCATAGGATTCCTTGCAAAGTAAAAAAGGTCAACTCTTTAAGTTCTGTAGATAGTTTGTTTTTAGAGTAGTATATTTTCAAGATTTAACCAGCTCAGCTAGACGAAGACACATACTGTGTGCCCATGTATACTTACTGTCCCTGCCATCCTATGTTTTGGAACCCTTTTCAAGAGCTGTTATTATACACTTTAGTTGTTGATATGACCGAGAACTGGGTAGCTGCTACGAGCGTTATTAAAATGTCACCCTACTCTATCCCAATATGTCATTTCTTGTAGGCAATCATGTTACCCGGAAACGGGCTTGTATGAGGAGCCATATCGTGTACGCATTTAAACATAGAACCGCCATATGGTAGTGACAATTTGCGTCTAGTTTCCTCCGTCTCTGTTTGTTGATAAGATCACAAACACTGAATAATACCGAGTCAAAGTTTACCGACTCTGTTCTAGCGGCCCTGTTCTGAATTAGAGGACGCTGTGATGCTAATTTCTATAATGAACGGCAATGCTCTATCAGAGGATGTTGCAATGATACGAATGCGATGGAATGATTCCTATATAGACTACATTAAGTAGGTAAGTGTATGCTGAAGTCCTGTGAGTTACATTATTCTTAAGACAATTTTGAAGACACGAAAATCACGTAAGATTTTATGGCCATTGTACACCCAGCGATTGGTTCAAAGCATACGAAAAAATTAAATACTAGGCTTGCAAGCTTGAACACTTACTTCGCGTCCACGAAAGTCAGTTTAAGTATCATCCAAGAAGTGGAAGACGTCAACCATTTGGAAAAAAACAAGGGTCATGGTCGCGTACATATCTTTGTGAATCCCAGTTTGTGTAGAAACACCAAAACATTCGCTGATAACAGTAAAAGCGCTTGAATTGATACAGGGATATATGACACCACTAACGTTTGATTTGGGGCATGGGTAGACCACATGTTATCTTGCTCGTTGTAAATATTGGACTAACACTCCTGACCTTAGTGCCAAGGTCAATCCAGAGGAAAATAAAATCAGGGGAAAAAGGAGGAAGCGATTATGAAAGGTACTGAGTGCTTGACATACGGATAATAATCATGATGTGTTTGCAAGCTAGATTGTAAATATGCGGGAGAACATAAAACAAAAATGATCTAATGCATATGACCTGTTAGGGGTGGGTTCCACTTTGATAGCATCAAGAAGAACAAATGTGACATATCTATGATTTGATTGTGTAATGATTGTGATTTTCGTGAAAAACCCCAAACAGAAAAAAAATGATCCTCAGAGAAATGCAAGTCATTAAAAGTGCAACCATGACATCAGACGGACAGTTTTGTAAAGTTACAAGAAAGGAAACAATAATTTGATGATCACGACACGGATGTTTAATTGCTGGATGTGCAGATAGCAAGGAACATATTTAACTGCCAAGAAAAACCTATTGTAGTAACAATAGGGTCGATCATTAGAAGTAAAGTGAATGTCTAGATGATGTTGAATAAAAAAAAGTAAAAACGGTCACGCAAGAAAAAACCCAAGAAGTACTGTCAGTCTAGAATCTGACCTAGAACAAATTTCAGCTGAGTTTTTCAGTGGTTTTCAGCAGCACATATGATCTATTTTAGGATATCGAAAGTCACAAGAAAACAAACATCAGGAGATGGGTAAAATATGGAAGAAACAAAATGACCACCATAATACCGTCATTTAGTCTTTAAGTGATGGCATAGCATGCTTGTTTCCCAACGAGATGCTGTGGTGATCTGGTGGTCGGTAACATAAATGGAATTGTTTGGGCAATTGAGATGTTTGATAATATCAGAAAAAACACCAATAAATGGCAGCCATGATTCAGTGTATCACTGTTTAATTGCCGTACATTGCCACACTGTTTTCATTTGCAACATTTACCCCCGGTTATGAAAGCTAAAAAAAAATTGAGACACTGACTGAGAAAATACAAAATGGCGTCCATTTTGGCATAGCTATATACCATACATCAAATCAATTACTTTAAAAAATAAAGATGGTGTCCATAAACAATTCTCTGCTTGCCTTTTGCACACAATACAATCAAAAGGCATTGGTTTGCAGTAAAGTATCAAGATATATTAATCATCAATATGTAGGTCCAAGTTTTCAACATTGGTGCATGCAATACCTTGCTTTGGCCACAGGCACTGATGCACCTCACATTGTTTTTATTAGCAGGTGCATCTATCAAAACTACAGTCTACCATGCAATTACAACGAATTACTCGAAGTAGCTGATGTGGAGCAGGTGGCATTTCCATCAACTTAAGCACGCACATATTTATCATCAATTTGCCACCGCGACTTATGTCGTACGGAACTTTATTCCAATCCACTGCTGTACCTGGAGTTACATACCGTAGCTGTGGTATTTGCATGGCTATGAATTTGTTGGCAAAAAATGGTGGTTTTACACATGATGTACATCTTGCTGCTCTTTCACACTTGCCAGTATACAGGTGTACAAGTGTCTTCTCTGTAGCACTTCCCATTGCCTCTCTAGACAATGCACATCTTCACTGGTATGGTGGGAGAGAAGTGCAAAGTAAATCTGTGTTATCTCCTACATGCAACGTACTGCCCTGCCCTAGCACATTATATTACTGTTACCACAAAAATCGGCATCAACGTCAACATGACATGTTACATACCCTGCTTCTTGGAGATGTTGACTTAGCCTATTGATGAACCTTTTCATGTTCTGTTTATCGGCCAGGATTGTGTAGTTTACCAAATTCACTGGCATGTTTTCATCGAATGTAAGGGCAGCTTCCATTTTGTTTCGGGCACGTTGACAATGGTTATGGTATTGTTGGATGGGTTGTTGCATTCATCAAATATGAAGTGCATACTTATGGTATTTGATGAGGAAAGTGAAACTGCATCTTTAACGGTGGATAGCATGAGCAGATAGGACATCAACCATGTGTAACAGTCTTTCCTGTATCTCCAACGACCAATCATTGTTGTTTCCAATGCAATTGTCAAGCATTTTGGATCTGAACGCAACAGCCAACAAAAAGAATCACATTTGATCATTTATTGTATGTGAATAAATCAGTAACAAAGGACACAAAATAAACAGAGTCATTTTTTAAGTCAAACAGATCAACAGCTGAATGCAGCAATAAAATATGTGATTTACCATACAATAAGGACTGCTCCCTGCCTTTTGCTATAAGCTCTGGTTTACAACAGTCTCGTCAACAGTCTTTACGGACGGTATCACCTGTCTCATCGTTGAACCTACTAACGGTGGCACTTACCTGAGTTTAAGGGCTATGATGTTCTTTTTACTTCATATCGGGGTGATTACAGAATGTCCTCCTAACATACATTATAATATTATGCAGTGAAAAGGCTCTTCCACATACATGTAAGCTCGAATATATGTGTTCTCCATACGGGACACTTGAAGGAATGAGACAAAACAATAAGCAAGAAACCCAGACAAGAGGATATCCAAGAATGAATGATTTCAAAGAAAAAGAATAGGAATTGATTGCAATACTTTACACACACACACACACACACACACACACACACACACACACACACACACACACATGCGCGCATACGTGTGTGTGTAAGTTGTCCAGCATTAGCTGGGAAAATACCACTTGTTTTTCATGCAATCGAAGGAGTTTAAAGCTATATTTAATCACTTGACATACATTGCAACCAAACGCTCAGCAATTTTGGGAACGTGTATCTACTCAGTCTCAGATACATGTAACTGCTGATTGTCAAAATCTGTCTCATCAGCATCAGTTTCTCACAGCCTTTTTAACCAGTTCCGCTACTCTCTCTTCTGTTATACCCCCTTTTTGTTAGTATTGCTTTTCAAGTTTGGTGCATTGAACAATAGCGTTCTTCCGGGGTTTCAGCAGTGAGCAAGTCTACAGCTTCTTCACAGCGTGCTTAAACATCTGTCATTTTGCATGTAGTATTGTGCCTTGCCATGTGGATCCGTACATCTTCCTGGATAGGTTCAATTGGATTCAAGTCACAGTGATATGGTGGTAAGCGTACTACAGTGTGTTTATGCTGTCTGGCCAATCTGTCTACTTCATACTTTTTCTATCGCCTTTTGTCTCTTCACATCTCACTCTATAAAGTGTCAGGTGCAAATGGGATGTTTTTCTCCCGCAGCTAAGCAATCATGCTGCATTTTCTGCTTCCTGTACTGGGGGGGGGGGGGGTCCTCTTGCATGCTGTGATATTGTACATTGCTATAACAAGGCTGCAATTAAGATATACATCAGGTAGAATCTTCTCACCAAACCATTTTTAAAATTATCCCCATTCATTTCACCATGTCTGTCACCACCTTTTGACTTAGTCTACAAGGTGAGCATAGCATTAACATAAATCCCTGACTTGTCTTAGCATGACAAACAATGAGACGACTTTCTTGGGAAGCTGGAGCATTTGACTCCCCTACCTGTGTTGGTTTATCATCACTCTCCAACTAACAACATTTGCTTATACTGTTGTGAACACTCAACCATGTTTCATCTTGATACATCACAGGCCTCGGATTTCTACTATTTCATTCTCCCGCAATGTGTACAAGTATGAGTATCTCAAAGCAACAGTAACAGTTTTCTCCAATAGATGTTTTCTGCCTTTTGCAAACTTGGGTTACACTTTTAAAAGATATCAGGTGATGAGATGGCCTACTCCCGTCAAAATTTGTGTTTTGTGTTTTCTCTAAGCTCAAATAGAACTTTCTCAAGAGTTGGAATTATGTTCCTCCCTCTCATAGAGGGAATTAACGCGACGCCGAATCACTGCCAGCCCAAAATCATGGAGATCAGTTTTTTGCCCTTGGTCTCAATATGCCTGTTGTAGTCAATAGTGTGCCTTCTTAAGCACCCTTTTGTTGATTCTCTCAATGAAAGGCTGGCGGATTTTCAGACTTTCTCCTAAATATTCTTACCATTTTGCCAGGCACTTGCTCTGGAGGAGTTAACAATACAGCTTCTGATTTCTCCCTACATAAAAAAATTAAAAGTACTCAGCGCCATTATTGCTAGGCTTTGCAGAGGTTTCCCTGTGTTACTTCTGGCATCCTGTTTTAAATCTGGGTTGGATCACTATATACTGAGTCTGCGTATTTATTTTTCTATAAAGCATAAGGAAACTTGAGAAGTGTTATTTTATTTCAATAAAAATCCCGAATCATGTATTTATATCTCAACATTTTCATTTCATGCATCATGTACACAGTTAATTTGTCTAGTTCCAACCGCGAGCCCTCAATGTCTTTTCTAAAGATGTTGGGTGTATCACTGCGAAAGAGGTTAAACAGTTCAAGACTTAACATATCTCCTTGTCGAATATCTTGCACTGAACACACACACACACACACACACACACACACACACACACACACACACACACACACACACACACACAAAGTCAAAAACAAAAACAAAACGATGTAAAGCCCTCACTACCTCTTTGCAAGGTTTTAACCATACAATTGAATTACTACCTACATTTTGAAAGTAATTTAGACTGTAAACCGTTCTCCATATACTGCAGAATGCTTTACTTACGTATGGAAAAAACAGACCCAAATTCTATTTTGTTTCCGTATATCAATACATCAGAGCTTTGTATCACTCTTATGTAATGTTTAGACTTTGAGATTTGATCTTATTTTTTGATTTTGTTTTCTCTTAGAAAAGCATACAGGATGTTATTTAGAATAACACTAAGGAGCTTCAAATCATGAAACACATGTAGTGACCCTGTTCATCTTTGAACCTTTTCATTTGCATGATCTTTATTATACCTGTGGATAATGTATTTGGCCGATTACTTAAGTAAGGGTTAAAAAGAAGGTTTAAAAAAAGCTTTGAAAAATGAGTTTGTAAGGACTTTAATTTTATGAAATGCAATGTTTGTTTCCCTTTGTAAACATTTTACTATACTAATTTAGAACGCTTTAATCACAAAGTACACATTCCAAGAATAAAATTTGCATAATTCCCTTTTAGAGTACAAAATCTTGACCACAAATATATCTTCCATTGAAAATCATCCATTATCCATTTGCAACCAGACACACAAATTATACATATAACACTCTGCAAGTAGTAGAGAGCCCTTGGCCTCCATGCACGTATTTTACTTTTTCAATTTTAATATCAACACAATGAAAATTAATGGCACCCAGGTTATTTTATCATTGTTTACAAGTTTTTTTTATAGAGCAGTTGTAAAAAAAACCTCATTCCATTTGTTTGAAGTTAACTCGTCTTCTCTATTGGATTTTTAATTGATATGCAATTGCGGTTCTACCAGTTTTCTCATTTTATTTTCTTTTGCATTTTTTGAGGACAAGCTTTTTAACTATCTCAAAATTTGTTCCCTTTACCATTCCTTTTCCTTTTGAAAAAGCTACATTCTAGTTTACAGTGATATGCCCAAAAAGCACAATTATATTGGTTGTCACACACATTTCGAGTTGCCATATTGAGTTGTTGCTTTAGGGCATTACATGATCTGTCAAACCACTTTTGTCTTAACACTGCGTGACCTTTGCTTGTGGTTCTTGCAAGACATCTGCCTCCTGCAAGACATTTTAAACAAAACACTGCTTCATTTACAACTCTTTCAGTGCCAATTCTGGCAAAAATGAAGGTGCTGTCGAACCATATAACGATACTAGATTCATATTCTATGAAAACCGAATTTTCACTCAAGTACCAGCACCTCCATACATGTACTTGCATGGACCATACGAATGGTACAGGTCAACACTGCACTAAAAGGGCAAGTGCAATTAAGCTCTTCTGACAAGCATTTGACTTGGTCCAACAAATCAGCTGTCGTTTATGCCAGCTTTTATATAGCGGAAACTCTTCATACCACTTGTCTTTGCCGGGATAAGAAGTATTATTACATAAATTGTTGCTTGCAATAAACACTTCTGTTCCCAAGCAACAATTGATGAAACCATTAAGCTGGGGTGTGATACAACTCATTGTTAACCTTAAAATATGTCCTTTGTTCAGTGAGTTCTAATGTGCAATAGTTAATTCTACAGTACTACTTTTTAAAATTTTATGGTATACCCATTTAAGTTGTCTAAATCCAGTTGATTTGCATGTATTAAATTGTTTTTGTCAAAGTTATATAAGCATCTATTACATTGGACTTTTAAGAATGTAATAATCATATGGCATTGTGGTTTGCGTGTTGTATGCATCACTGTATATGGAATCTTGGCTGTTCATGGTGGAGCACTGGAGTCACCTGCTTATATGATATTTCCTAAGAAAGCTGTATGTTGTATAGACCAGGTCCTGCTTTGCACATTGGAAGACTTTTTCAGGGATCAGATGCAGACACCTCTCTCTCTCTCTCTCTCTCTCTCTCTCTCTCTCTCTCTCTCTCTCTCTCTCTCTCTCTCTCTCTCTATATATATATGTGATGCAGGAAGCACACCTGCTTTGCACATTGGGAGACTTTTTCAGGGATCAGCTGCAGACCACTCTCTCTCTCTCTCTCTGTCTGTCTGTCTCTCTCTCTCTCTCTCCCTCTCTTTATATGTGATGTGTAACTTAATACGTTGCAATAATTGTGTTTACATGGTCAAAATCAATACTTTATCCCTTGATGCAACAGGACGATTACCAGCCTTTTAAAATGAAACCAAACATGAGTTTTCTAAGTAGGAACGTTACATATCGTACTAGATGTATAGGGTGCAGTTAAATTTACAAAGGATTCACAGGTAATCGTACGTGTAAGTAGGCAGGCAAAAATTTTGCGTAGCGGAGACACGACAGATTAGAATTAGTGAACATAACGAGAAATGTCCCAAGCATGTTACTGCCTTCTTTGTTTGTCCTTTCTTTAACAATGTTATAGAAGAAATATGCCACCCTGAATATAAGCCAAAACTTAACAGTTAAATATATATAATAAATTTAGAAATGTTATGTAATCATCTTTTTATACAATGGGAAGCCTAATTGACAGTGGAATGTTGATAACGTCATACTGGTAGTTAGTTTGAAATTTTAGGTCATACTTCTCAATATATTTCCAGCCTATGTGTATACCAGCATAAACCAAAGTCATAACTAAAGTGGAGCATAAAAATGCAAAAACTTAAGTATGAAGACTCTGAGTGTAATGCTTCTTTTTTGCTCTCTCTCTCTTTCTCTTTCTCTGTCTCTCCCTCCCTCTCTCTCTGTCTGGCTCTCCCTCCCTCTCTTTCTTTCTTTCTTTCTTTCTTTCTTTCTTTCTTTCTTTCTTTCTTTCTGTCTGTCTGTCTGTCTGTCAGTCTATCTCTCTCTTCACATAACTCTACCTCTGTTCAAATATATGATACAAGTTTAAACACAACATGTGAAAAGGGAACGATTTCGATTTTACAGTACTAGCGTCAATACCTTTATCGAGTCCATTGTAGAACAATAGAGCAATACTTCATGAGACGTTTTAGCTTCTCTACACGTATATCTGGACACTTGTGTACCTGTATACCAGGACGCCTAAATGGTCATTTCTAAATTACAATATGTTTCAACCAGGCATATCATGTCACAATTTTTTAAAGATTTCTCTAAGTACTGCGTCATCCGCCTTGAGTCCACGTTTTTTGCTGCCTTTTTTTTCCAAATACATCTTCAAGGCACCTGGCGTGCCCATACGGCGATTACAATTGTGATATGTAAAATATACGCCGGTCACCTAAATCACTTCACACCAGTCCCTTTTCAGTTTATCATAGCTGCCATTACGACCACTTCCGCTGTTGCCTCGCCTGTCCAACTGTCTTCCCTGTTGGCGGCCTGGATTCCAACGTCTTAAAAGATGCCTATTGCTTTACATGTAGTTTCTCAATTTATAACCCTTCCAGAAATGGCCAAAGTGTATGTTTTGTACTGGTTGGCAGCTTTGTCGTCAAGGTAAAATTACTTTAGTTTGATGCATACCATCTCACTCCAGATTGCCAGGCTGCTTTGAAACATTGTGTCTGAAAGGAATTTACCGTTTTACGAATTTACATTACAACGTAGAATTTCGATAGCAACACTTCAGATGATTTTACTGGTAAAGCTGTCTGTGGTATTCCGTTCCATTTAAAATCAGTGTGTGAAACTTTATGTATAAAATTAAAAGTTAAATAATAAACAACGAATTGAACTTTCAGAAAGTTTAAAAACTATTGCCTCGTACTTATACTCCGAACTCCAAGTGACGAATCATGTTTCTTTCCAGAACAAAATTTGATGAGTGTGGCATGATAGATTGTCATAGAAAAGTTTATATCATGGCATTGGACGGTACATTTACTTGATATTTTAAGACATGTATACCACAATTCCTGTGTTGAGATGGATTTCTCATCGGGCATGTCCAGCCGCATTCTAACCAGACTTGCTGTGAAACAAGGCTGTGTTTTAGTCCCATTACTTAATTTATGTGTAAACAATCTTTCTTACCATCTGTGCAAACAGGTGATTCATTATGTTGCATCACGAAAAAAATTTTTTTTTGTTTTTTCTTTTTGTTATTGCATAAGGACGGCTTGACTTTGTTGTCAGAGTCTGAGAGTACTGTATGTCAAATTGGAATCTATTTGTCAACGTATTTAAATCAAACGTATGGTAAATAACAAACTGGCAAACTAGGAAAGATGATTTGCTGCATAACAAATCAGTGTGTGTGTCTTCAAAACATATTGGTATGGCAATGTACAACTATTCCACAACACAGGAGTAGAAGTTGGAATGGCATCTCTATCTATTATAGCTTTGAAGTTATTCAAGATTTCTAATGGTGCTTTTTAGCATAATTTAAATTGCTACAACTTTAATTTTTAATTAATCAGGTGCGCAATGGTCAACAGCCCCCTGATAGAAGTTGGAATGACATCTCTACCTATTATAGTGTTAAAGATATTCAAGATTGAAAATTGAAAATGCTGCTAATTAGCATACTTTAAATGTCTACAACTTTTGCTTTAGATTCATCAGATGCGCACTGGTCAATAACTGCCTTGTAAAAGTTAAAATGACATCTCTATGTATAATAGTTTTGAAGATATTCAAGATTTAAAATTTCAAATGCCTGTAATTTGCATAATTTTAAGCATCTTCATTCCTCTGTATTAAAAACAGTCAAACTCCTTGTATGGAGGTACAATCATGCCAAGTTTGGAGTTTCTATTATAGTGTCCCAGAGAAGTGTCGGACAAATTTGGTGGTAAAAAAGAAAGAAGAAAGAAAGAAAGAACTTCAGGAAAAACAGAAAAATGTGTGTTGACACACAAACTTTATTAATTGTATGCAAATTTAGAATTATAAACCGACATATAGAGGTGTAGAGGTGGTCAGTAACTTTTTTTAGGAATCAAAATTTTGGCAAACAGGATTTTTTTCTGGTGTCGTAAAATACTTAAAAAATATCACAAAGGTCCGAAAATTTGTATTTAAAAACTAAAGGAACAAAGGCTCACACTTATTTCTTTTTAAAAAAATAATAAAAAAAGTCTTTACAAGCGCTTATGGTTGTTTAATCTACCAGTAAAATTTCGGAAAAGTACATTGTTCAGCCAACAAAGTTAATACCACCTGATGAATAAACAGTTGTTACATGAAACAAAAGGTTGGTGAATAACACATAAGTTTCTTCACTTGATATATTATTTTCTCGTAAACAGATAGACATGCAGTGAAGCAGTGATGAGTGAAGCTAGACAAAGTCTTTACAGGCTAATGCCGCCCAGTCTTTTGGGTAAAAATTAGCATTACATCGTAAATTTACACTTCAATGCCCCATTGTACAATGGCCTGCCAATGTAACGATCAGTTCAAGGACATACTGACGGCCATCCGCTGTCACAGGCACTCCAGGTTTAATCGGACGCAAAGACATTAGGCATAATCGCAGGGCTTATTTTGACTGCTTTTGGACTTGTTCGCAAACATATTTATTCCACAATGCAAAGTGAAGGGAAAAACATTTTAATTGACAGAAAGTAAAGATATATCCTAAATTTAAAGATAGTTTTGAATTTGATAAATATGTGTCTGTTTCAAATGTTTTGAAATTTAATTGAGCAAAATATTCACACGATTTCCAAGTGGCACCTCTATCTGTTGTATCGAAACTAGCAAACACAAAGGTCCAAGAAAAACCCCAATGGGTCAAAGATTTGGTTTTATGATGTTAACTGTATGGTTTTGATTTTGTGTCTACTTTAGTATGTGTCGAGTATTGTATTGCGTCGTAATGTCAGTCTGAGTAGCTCATAGGAAGGTTAATCGTCCGTCGCCGTCGTCCCTTCAAATTCTTATTTTCGACCTCCCTAAAATCATGAGGCACATTCATTTCAAACTTGATAAGGCAATACTTGGTTGGGCCTCAACCACGTTGTTTAAATGATCACGCTCCAGTGATTTGTGAATTCTATAAATATTTTGCTTCTTCGTCTTTCCTAAAAAAAAAAAAAAAAAAAAAAAAAAAAAAAAAAAAAAAAAATAATGAAGAAAATTTTTCCAAATGCGCTGGGCCAATCGCTTCAAAGTTTCACACATTTGGAGACTTCCAGAAGTTATTTTATATGACGCGGCAATTTGTTCTATTATTTAATGAATATTTTTGTTTGTGCTATTTTTACGTCTCTCAAACTGCATATTAGATCCGCTAAAAATATGATTGGGATTAAACTGGACTTGGTCTGTGGTATATTTAGTCACTTCATGGTACTGTTGGCATTTCATGAATTTGAACAAAACTTGAAATGAGGAATTATCAGTAAGGTATAGCAGCACGTGTGACCTATTTGATTATATCTCAACTATGGTGGATCCTGAGCCGGGTTGATTGTTAAACACTGATAGGGACGTATGTACAGGGCCTCTTTTGGTTCAGGTAGTTTTGACCTTCAGTGACCTGCACAGTTTAAACTGACACACTTGCTTATATCCTGGTAACGGTGGATGATCTGCCCATAGTTACTGTTAAACATTAATGGGAAACCACAGGGCCGAATTTCTTTTGGTGCTGTCGATTTTGAACCTTGAGTGACCTTGATGGTAAAATGCACATATTTCCTAACGTTTTTTTTAGCAGAGGCCCATCTCACTTTTTGGTTTCCAAAATAATGATTCCAGAACTGTGTGGGTTAAAACCTCGATATTACAAACAGTGATGATAGCTTAATGAAACGTGGCCTTCATATTATTCTGAAGATCACAAGACCGCTTCAGTTTGTGTATCCAAAGTCATCTGAGCACATGGCTATCGCAGTTCTCTTGTTCATTTCATGAAGCATGCTTTGTCTATCATATTGTGCAAAATATTGCCATTATATTAAGGAAGGTGCAGAGAAATAATAAGTTCACAAAGAATTCAAACACATGATGTCAATACAATTCAGTGCAGTGCATCTATATCAAAACCTATGCACGCCAGCTAGTGTTGCTGGCATGAGAGCGATTAAAATATAAATATACTTACATGCATCGCCATGATGGGACTCAGTGAAGGAAAACTACAGAACATGTCACTGTAATTTTGGAGACTCGAAGATGCTCTGTGACTGCGAATTGCTGGGAATTGTTCGATCGATAGCTGATGAGGCAGTGATAGTCACCGTTGGCAAAATTTTGAAAACACTGAAGACATATATTATTTTGTAAACATTTGTCGATTTTTTCTATTTACACCCTTAACATACTGACCTAATCCCGATTTTGCAAACAGATAATAAGGGGATAAGTTCAATACTGTCAGTGGATAATTTTCAATAACATATTACGTTTTAGTTTTCAGTTATTTACACCACAAATAAGTAAAAAGCAGTTCCCGGTGACATTTGATTATCAGTATCGCTGGTATTAATGTTATCATGGTGGTGATAATGTATTGTGACATGTATTCACATCTACATTTCTATCAAATATATCCAACACGACTTTCTTTCTTAATTTTGTCCCACCAAAAAGATACAAATATTCTTTGTATTGTGACCGATTGTCAGTGAGTCATATTAAGAATGTTTCATGGGATCATGAACTGTCATCACAACTGCTTTTACGTAAAACCATTAGCAACACCATGTAATTTCCGCGACGACATTTGGCTGGCTATTTACATTGATGCTTTGACCTGAATTCCGGTGGTTGTTTGTGCGCCCACACAGCAAACGGTGTAGCATTTAAAGACAACTTATTTTCTGTATAAGCGTTGAGGTTTGAGCTTAATCTATAACAGTATGATTGGAACTTATCTCGTTTTATGCTTGTATATTACTATGAAAATTGGGCAGACGAGCGTATTGTACACAGACATAGTTTACATTTATAAATTGTTTACGAAACCATCGGATGTAGGCATATATGGAGTCGCTTATCACTATGTATCAGTAGTAATGCTACAGTTACGTTGTCCTTTACATGCATCTCGATCCATATGAATTATGATATGTGTAAATAGATACCCCCTATGGCTGAGAACTATCGACACGCGCTAATTAATAGGACCTAGGCTATCAGAACGGTTGTTTTCAAGAGTTACACCATAAAAGCTAATGATACAATTTATGATCGATCTATTACGCCTCCCTCGTAAAGGCTTCATTCACCTTTGGGGTTTCTTTCTACATTTTTTTTCAGAATAGCTTATACCATTGTACCACCCTGGCCCTAGAAATATCCAAACAATTTTTTCATATTTTTGTACTGTATATTTTTCTGCTTCTTATCAAAAGGGATTGGGGGTGGCAGAATTACACGGTGGGTGTGGCACTGTTGCTTCTGTTATAATAATCGACACATGAAAACTCACATTAAAAAAAACCTCGATTTTTACTCGCTGAAATTTATATGTATGTAAAACAAAAGGAAATAAGACCACGACAAGACCCTTCTTTTAAACCACTGGGTTAAAATGATGTTTTTCAGAGTAACTTGGATACCAATACACATACATACATACATACATACATACATACATACATACATACACACACACATACACACATACATACATACATACATACATACATACATACATACATACATACATACATACGTACATACATATTTAAAAAAAGTCAAATATTTTTCGTCCCAACTGAAATTTCTCTTTCAAAGGAAATTTGTTTCAGTGACTCCCGAATGGTGTCAATAAATGCCTGGGATCAAGCATTTCAAAGAACTCATTTCATTCTTTGTGAAAGTGAGATGCGCAAAGCTTGACACTTTGCAGATGGATGATTTAATCATTTTGTTTGACAATTAAATCTAGGCTTAACATACACATTTTTACAGTTGTGTGTAGGACAATGAAGTCGGAAATTAATCTGCCGATTTGTACACTTGGTTCTTCAGTCAGCAGAATATTGGACCCAATGAAGGAGACAGAAGCAACTTAGTTATGCACTATATGTACTCCACAACTATAAACTTATACCTTCCCTCAATTAGATACAATAATTAACAGATGTTCGAATTATAAATACCTTTTAATGGAACCTTCATTAGTCCCGTGTGACGTCACACATGATGATTATGCAAGCTGGTGAGCGTACAGCCTTTAAAGCGAAAAGATAAACATAATAAGGTCTTTTATAAATTCATTATGCTTCAAATATTAAAAGCGACTTTATGTGTAATGCCACTCTAAGAGTGTTGGTAATTGGGTTTCAATGAGAAAATAATGTTAAATTTAATGCGAATTATGGGACGAATTTGTCAATATATTGATATTTGTCCAATTATAATGAGCTTATAGCATGTAACATATGATATAATGACAGACTTACTGCAGTCTCTGGTTATTGGGCTGACAATTTGATGCGTGTGCTTGTATCTGATGAATGCATCCTTCTTGCTCCTTGTCCTGAACGGTAAGTATACTTCATTTTGTATTGTTCAAATTCACCTCATAAAATTATGATTAATGCGGAACACGCCACCAATAACGTCTGATAAACATCACACTGAAGATAATTTCATTGGTTTCAACCCCCCCCCCCCCCAACATTATGTACAATGTAAACGTAGTTAAAGATTTATAATATCAATAAATTGGACATTTTAAAAATGACGAGCCATTCATTTGGACACACCTACATTATTTTTGGTTTTGTTCATCTCTGAAGAAAAAAAACGCGGGCAAAAGTACAAATCAATTTAAGCCCAAGCATTAAGATGGCGCTAAAATCAATTAATTTTATGGTACATATTGCAATCACTAGCATGTAACTCCCCCAAGTACATAATGTCTTGGCTCGGAATCCTTAAGTCCAAGTTTCCTAGAATGAATATCTCACGTATTATGCAAAACTTTTCCAGCAACGTTTTTGACCATCCTGGCAGCACAGAAATTGTTGTTTCATTGATAAATGAACCTTGCCAGAACAGAGATGGTCAGATGGAATCTTGTCTTACGAAGCAGCAATATATAGACACTTCTGAGCACCTGTTACCTACTTGTTCCATTTTATTTTACTGTACATCTTGTTTAAAGATACGTCTTCTTGAAACAGGTTATTTGGATTTGGACACATTAGTTATTTTGAGCCTGTGACTCAGTCACCAACTGGTGCAAATTGTTGTGTAGACAGCAATCTCCATCTGCGTACTCAGACACATATATTTGTACATATGAATGTGTGTATGCAGGTATGTAAAGTCGCTATAGATTAAAGCGATGGTTGTTGTCTTTGGTCCAGACAACGAGTGTAGTAAACCTACTGTTAGCCTTGGTGGTAAGAGTATCCAACTTGTAAAAACTTGCAACCTCTTCGGGTGCATTATTGGGTCTTGTTTTGCTATGGACAGTATCCGTGATACAGTTCAAAGGTTCAGCCGTGAAGCCGACATACTCATGAGTCAATTCAAATATGTCTATAGTACTACCAGCCATATGTTTGTTAAGGTACACTGCATGCTTTTATATGGGTCCCAGTTGAAGGATTTTTCCAGGAAAGAAGTTCAACACTTTCTTTGTAGCTTAGCGAAAAGCCATAAGGTATATTTGGTCCCTTCCATACATATGTCACAGTGATTTGCTTCAGCTTATATGTAATGATGTTTACATTGAGTCTCAATTGCATACATGTTTCCTTACGTTTTTCAATAAGTCATACAAGAGTGCCAAAAATTTGTGAGAATTTTTGCTCAAATGGCTTATGCCGGCCGCCAATCACTAGCATGTAACTCCCCCAAGTACATAATGTCTTGGCTCGGAATCCTTAAGTCCCAGTTTCCTAGAATAAATATCTCACTTATTATGTAAACCTTTTTCAGCAACGTTTTTGACCATCCTGGCAGCACAGAAATTGTTGTTTCATTGATAAATGAACCTTGCCAGAACAGAGATGGTCAGATGGAATCTTACGAAGCAGCAATATGTCGACACTTTTGATCACCTGTTAGCTACTTGTTCCATTTTTTTTCAATCACAAGGCCCACCAGGGTGTCCGAGCGGCACTTACATTGTACGCTATATGATTGACTGTTTGTGCATGCATTCTTCATTCGTGTACTATACGTTATTTGTGGTACGATATATATATATATATATATATATATATATATATATATATATATCCTATAAACCTTTTTCCAGTTCCTAGTTCCCTGGAAATACACAACTTGGGAAAATGAAATACTTTCAGTGTAAAGGGTTACATACTTGGCAGATGATATGGCAAATCCGTGATTAGAAAGGAACAAAAGCAGTGCAGGCTTGAAATGTCTCTGTAACTCTACTCTCACAATAATATCTTGCAAACATGCCTAGCGATTGAAATAACATGCGGATAATCGTTACTGCTTATACTGGTAAGTCCTTAGGAGAATGTTATATGTTCACTAGAAGCTAGATAGTAAAAGTCGAAATAGCTACTGCAGATTTTCTTGTTTATCTGGCCAGGACCATGGCTGGTCATGCCTCTGCCATAGGTTTCTTCATTCAAACAGATGTCGGTGAAAATATGAGCGCAGTGATGATTCAAACTATTATTCACAGGCACAGTACTCTTGCTTCGAAGTAATTTGTGTAGCTCCAGGGAACTACAGGGAAATCGATAGTTCTTAGACAACAACCACCATCGGTTTGTCAAATTGTTTCATGTGCGACCCTTTTGCAGTTTATCCTCTTCTGTGCTCTGTGGATGAACACTCAGTGTGGATGAGCACATACAAGTTGCCGGTTGCGATGTCCTATCAAGTTTTGAATATTTAAATTAGAGGGCCTTTTTGTGCCAACTTTCTGCCAGTATTATCTGGAGCTATTTAGTGTCATTATAGTTGCAAGAGAAGATAACTATATCTTATATATCTGTACATCTTAGATGCCCTTAAAGAATATATGGATTTAAATCGGGCGGTTAATCTTTTAGTGAATGGGATTGCCATGCTGAGCTGTTTTGTCTGCATCCGTGATAAACCCTAATTATATATACTATAGGATTAACAATAAGAATTGGGATCCGTGTTTCAGACTGAAAAAAACGTCTTCGCCTGAAGACAGGACCAGTCTGTAATCAAACGTATAATTGATTAGGAATTATAATGTTTTACATCTGTTTACCCGTCCACTCCCTTCAACACATGACACTTTTTCTTTAATGACGCCATGACGCAGGAATATGCGATCGGCCCGTTTTCAAAATTCATCACATCTAACATAATTTAGTAATGAAACAACATTGATAAGCTGGTAAGCTCATTTAATAGTTTGGCTTAAAAGAGAAAAAATAATGACCAGTAAATACAGACCATTGTTGTGAAATAATACAATTAGGATTTCATTAATGTTGTACCCAACATTTCATTGGTTGTGATAGTTAAGTGATATATGCTGCTTCACGGGAGAAGTTTACGGTACTGCACTCAATACCAGGATAAACTGAGACATTCTCCATATACCTTGTATTTTTATCGAATGCAAGCTATCTCTGCAATATGGAACACCTGAAACAAGAAAACATGACATATATGCTAAATGTTCATTTTTGTATTTATATGGACTGGTTAATACAATCGATGAACTTGTAGAATTTACAGGTATAACTTTACTACATCAGAAACACGTGTTTATTTATATTCTAGCATGTGTTGACCTATAAGAACACTACCAGGATATTTTAACAACTGTTGCTAACAGTAGTGGCAAATTATTTTTACAGTCCAACATTCATGAAATGTTGGACCCAAAATTTCATTGGTTGTGATAGTGAAGTGATATCTGCGGTTTCACATGAGAAGTTTACGGTATTAAGTTCAATACTACGATAAACTGAGACATTCTCAATATACCTTGTATTTTTATCAAATGCAGGCTACCTCTGCAATATGAAACAGCTGAAACAAGAAAACGTGACACAGATATACTAAATGTACATTTTAATATTTATATGGACTGGATGAGAGAATCGATGAACTTATAGAATCTACAGTTACAATTATACTACATCGAAGGCAAGTGTTTATTTGTATTCTAGTATGTATTGACCTATGAGAGCGGTATCAGGATATTTTTTTTACAACTGTTGCTAACAGTAGGGGTAAGTTGTATTTTTGCAGTCCAGATCCAAACTCTACTCGTGAAACATTTATTTCCTTTCCAGAGCGTCTATCTTCTTGACCGGGCACTGCAGCAAATAAAGACATGTTCATTGATAAATGCCTAAAGCAAGAAACAGTATATCTATGCTTGGGCTGATATCCCTTAAACCTAAAGCAACAGGCAACGGATAATGAATCACACATTTGATCTATTTGCCTGCCTTGTCCGATGCGGGAATTCTTTCACGACGTGTTTCATGTAAAGGTCACCACGTAGAACAACATATAGCTGGTGAGGTCACCGTACCAATGGGAACTACAGTTTCTTGTGGTGTCTTTTTTCAGATTGCAGACGCTGAAAGTTATGGAGCGTACAAACAGGATATCTATAACCCTGTAACATAAATCAACATATTTGAAAGTAATTAATAAAATATATAGATGCTTCTTAAAATTATACATCAATGGACTCATAGGTATCCTTGCTTACATTTTTTGCTAGTTACCGATACCCTTATCTGATCTCATTTAAATATGCCACGCAGGTTACATTTTGATGGCTAAGACTGCAAATTCTCCACATCCAACACTTAGTTTCACACCCTGAGCCTGTTGATGTACTTCGATATATTCACAAAATATTTTTAATGTCATTATTGTCGGGCCCCGCTCGTTCCGAACATAAGATAATTATTGTGTTGCTATATGTTTTAGATTTGGACAACTATCAGGCGGTTCAGTCATGAGTAATTCGTGTGCATACCTTTATACACAAAGAAGGTCAGAATTGTTTTGTCAACCACCTTAAACCTTTTGTGTCTAGTGTCGTCTGTTGGAAAAGTGTTTAGTTCTCATTCATAAACAAGAGTTTGCATGGGGATCATAACTGGGATCTTTAAGATAGCGTCATGTCAATAACTCTCTTACGCAAACCGATCCAAGAAAAAATTGTTGATTCTGGTCTTTTTCTCATCGGGAAGCATTTCAGTCTAAAGCATAAGCTTGGGTATGGATAGCTGTGGATGTGATGCGACAAAATCCTGTAGCTTTTTGTTGATACAAGCACAGATGTCGCGTTATCCCTGTCATCATTGCAAACAATGTATCCATCTTACAATCACAAATATGATAATTCAGGGAGTAATGTATAATGTAACTACAAATATGTTAAGCAGTTGGCAACCCGTGTATTGCCGAACAAAAAACGATGTATCCTACTGTGCAATCATGTTGTCTACCACGAGTACCAGTCTGCAGGTTCTGCTTCAACGCCATGTAGTATTCAAGGCGATATATACATATATATAGATATATATGTTGTATATATATGTATATGTATATATATATATATATATATATATATATATATATATATATATATATATATATATATATATATATATATATATATATATATATATATATATATAACCCGACACTTAAGTTGATTTTCCTACACAAAAACCACTGTACGTGCTATAAACGTTAAGAATAGCTCCTAAAGTGAGCTTGACTTCGACATACAATAATATAATTGTAATTGAATACTGAAAAACTGATGACAAGCAGCTCTGCACATGTTTTTGACAACTCTACGGAAAACAAGAACATATCAAGATTACATTTATTGAATATCGCTTACAAGTCATGCCATGGACTCAATTTATGTTCCTATTTTTCCAGCATATACATATCGTTAACATCATGAAAAAAAACTGCTTTTTTAATTATTTTATCCGTAATAATTGAAATTGTCACATCTGCGTGGTATTATTTTTCCATGTTTATAATTCCGTGCCAAGTTATTCTGATTTCGTTGACACGACTGCTTCAAAGCACAGGCGCTCGTATCGTTCAGTCAGTCAAGCTTCCGTGCTAATATACGCGGTGGGGGGGGGGGGGAGGGGAAGGAGTAGTGGATTAAGAGGGTGGACCTGGGACATCTGTGCGTTCAATAACCCACATAGGGCCATATCTGCAATAAAATATTGTGTATTCATCTGTGCGGTCAATTATTTGTGCTAATAAGATGGTGGCGGATGGGCCTAAAACCACAACGTCGTCACATGGAGCTCCTATACAGAAAGGCTACGGCTAATGCCACGGAACGAACTCGATTCAGGATGAGATACCCGTTTGAATTTGGCGCTGAAATGTCGGACTTTTCCCCCGAAATGGATTTTGTGTGACATTTTCGACAATTATAGATATATGCGGATTTCAATGGATTATCTGTGTGATATACCTGTAGAAAATAGTTTTGGAATAAACTGGTGAGTTACAGCTTGTTGGTGTGTTCAGAAACGGAGAAATCATGCCAAACGTGAAGCGGGGTGGTGGTCCAGATGTGAGCTTCGTTTCATACCTTTCTATATAGGAACTCCATGTGACGACGTTGTGGTTTTAGGCCCATCTGCCACCATCTTATTAGCACAAATAATTGACCGCACAGATGAATACACAATATTTTATTGCAGATATGGCCCTATGTGGGTTATTGAACGCACAGATGTTCCAGGTCCACCCTCTTAATCCACTACTCCCCCCTCCCCCCACCGCGTATATTAGCACGGAAGCTTGACTGACTGAACGTTACGAGCGCCTGTGGCTTCAAAGCGCGAGTCCCAGCAGTATTGTGTTTTCGGGCTTATGTAGCACGCACATGCGCATTGGGTGTAAGGGGCTATGTGGCCACAGATTCCTTTCAAATCATTTTAGCAGATTCTTGATATTGATGAAAGCAAGCTTGATTACAAAACAATACTTTTTCAGTATGGAGAAACCGCGGGCCCAAGATGGTTTTGAACATTTCAGTAAATTCAGGTTTTACCTTTGAACCTTAAGTCATTTATTATCTCACCTACTATGCACATGACAATGTGTATTTTAATTAGCAACTATGTTGTGTATTGTGTGGGTCTTTACTGTCGTTTATCTGCAAGGAACCACTGAACTGTTGATTATAAGGACGGAAGAAAATTTGGGTGTTCCGGCTGTAGACTTTTAAACTGCAAGTTTATCATGATTTAAAAAAAAGTGTTGGTACATGTATGCCCGATATGTCCCTAAATTTCCCAATAGTCACTTTGTGTACAAAATAATACGATATATTCGGTGTAATTCTATTCACGGAAAAAAACAATCATGGGACAAGAATTCCAGACGTTCCATATTATGTAAAGCATGGCCACCTCTGCAACAAAACTATGGGTCCATAACAGTTATTGTTTTCTTATGAAGTTTTTGTAAGCCATTACACACAAGTCCTTGCCATGCCAGAGAAGTAGTGTATCAACATATGTTTATCCTTTCGATCAAAATCCAAAAGGAGTATGGAGCTTAGTTAAATTTCTCAGACTCTTTTTAAAAGATAATTATCATTATCTGTGTCACACAATAGTTTTCCAAACGTTGGGGTTCTATCTATCTATCTATCTATCTATCTATCTATCTATCTATCTATATATATATATATATATATATATATATATATATATATATATATATAGTAAACACATTGGGTGGAAATAAATGAATATGCAATGTTGACACACGAGAAAATTTTCAGAAATAATTCAACTCGTATTTATACAGAGACACACAAAAGTTAAAGCTTACTTCCGTATTGTTCACATATTCATTACAGTGGCATAAAATAATGTGCCAATAATGTGGTTGAGCGGCAGTTAGTACCACTTCTTTTCGGGGGACAGAAGTGACATTTTCTTTGCTGGACAATTTGAATTCAACTGTAAAGTGTAAAGTGTTCGAATGATATATATGTCTGCATTGACAAGTGGTCAAGTGTATTTTCCTTCCTTGTACCCTTGTGGGCTTAGGATTATATACTATAGATAACATAAAAGATGTGTCAGAGCTAAGAACAGGTTAACATCTTGCGTGTATATAAACTACGATATTGGATGGCATTGTGTACAATGTTTAACACTGTGTTTCCTACAGGTGACATTAACATTTTTAGCCTTCATTTTCGTCCAGGTAATAAACTTTTTATATTTGTTTCTAATGTCATTTAAAGTGAATAAAATTATTATCGTCTTTAAAGACAAATTTGGGGATTCAATTGCTAAAATCGATTTTCATCTTCAAAGACAAATTTGGTTAAATTGCTATTGTAAAAACGGCAACAAATTTTTAGAAAGGTATAAAATATACTATGAACAAGCAAGCAAACTAAGCAAAATGTCGTTTGGATTATGAGAAAACCCTACGCACCGCATAAATAATTTAAACGACCCAATACAATGGTGCTGGTAGGGGCTAAAATGTTTGTCTAGAATATTCAGCGCTCCTGAGAGAAACCACACCAAGCTCTAATTTGAGCAGGTCTGCATGCATGTCAAGCAGATGGTGCATGCGGTACATGTTGGCTTATTTTGTCATTCCCCATGATTGGCCCAGGTCTTTTCCTTTGCCTTGAATAGAAACCTTTCACAAATAAATCATACTGACATTTCTGTTGTGCATATAAAATTTGACATTCAAAGGAAACCTCCTCTGTCACAATCTGATATAGTTACTCCTTCCTGCAGACCTTTTTCTCTGATATCATTTAAAGTTCAGACGAATTTCGCCTATCAGGTCAATTATTCTAATTTCACTTCAGATGGCAATTCGGAGAATTAAGATTTAAAAAAAAATGTGGTCCCTGCAATAATTCAGAGCTTACTTCAAACTTCGAAATGTTGACAAAAGTGTGAATCCAAATAAATCGACCTTTGTTTACAGCTCTTCACACATGAATTCAGAGTGTGCACTAATGCAGTTCTATTTTTATTTTCATAACAGCGTAAATCTCCTTTTTTGTGTATCTGGTGTAACTGAATATATATTTTCTTTCTCCAGTTAAAGTACTTTGGTTTTTGTGTGTATGTGTTGAATGTGTGCTGGCCATTATCCATGAATACGTTCCATCATATAAGGAAAATTCGCTTCATTTTAAAGGTAACGCTATCAAAATGTGAGCTTTAGTCTGATGCAGATTTCATGTTGGTATTCTCCAAACTTAGTGATCTGAATCAATGTATGCGTGAAAATTTGGTTATTAGTCATGTGTTTGTTGAGTAAGCATTACAGCTAAGTTAGTATTGACGTGCAATGAATAAAACCTTGACTTTGGTAGTTTTCAGAACACAAAAATTTATGGCACTTAATATGTGGATCCAGTTTTATTCACGAATTCCTGAAAGTCACTGCAAATGTTTCATATACCCTCAATGCTCCTAACTTCATTGAATTAACTCATTTGTGTACTGCGTCATAAAAAGGTTCAATCTTTGCAACATTTTGCTTTTGTCCTTAGAGGGATTGAATGTGTATTTTCCGAGGCAGGAGGTTGTTTTTTTACTCTGATTCCCTACACTCAAATGTTTATTTACATATAAAATAATTCAGACATTATGATAAAGGAAAGCCATAAGTTAAGGGTCATGGATGTATGAACAGGGCTTTAAAGCCTACCGATCTTGAATACATACACTTTCTGTTGGTAGTAATGGTGCCAATTCATCTTTCCCAGTGGTTTTGGCCATCCGCAGCCTCCAGCAAGCATTAAAGGGCACTTGATTTTTTGATCGTCTCTGTCAAAGCTCTTTTTAAAAAAATATGTTAAAAAGTAAGAAAACGCATGATTCAGACGACATCCTAACTGTTGGCCGCTATCGATCATTTTGCTCGGGTAAGTGTTAAAGATGTTGCATTACTTAGGCTGTAATAAACAAGAATGGGTTGGCCTGCGTACATGTTCATCACGCGGAAGCGCAGATGTGAGAAAGTAGAACTGCTGTTGAGGAGAGTATGCGTAATTGTATCAGTGGTGCCTGAGGTGCAGCAAGAGTGAGATATGAGAGGTAGTCCTGACGGGTGGAGAAGACACAGCAGGCTTTGAAAACAAGTAACAACCCCTGGGAGGACCACCAGAATGGCTGCCACATGGGGGAATTAAATTTGGACAGGTGCAAATGAAACTTTGAACGATCCGTCTGTGGTGGTGATATGAACGCACGCTCCTCCGGCTGCTATACCTGACCACATTAACATACATTTTGCGGTATGATGTTGCTTCTTTGTCATCCCCGTGGTACCTGTACCATACCTGTCATGTTCACATGCTGTCTCTCCATCCCTGGAGACGTTCTGTGTACACAGTTAAAACGGTGCGTGACAACTTAGACGACGCACCAGTTGTGTTTGTCTTCTTTAGCAAACACTTTGTACCTTATACCATGATTTTTTTAAATCAACATGTTTTTTTTTCCAAGAAGAATTTCGCAAATTTAGCAGTGATTCATATGACTATCATAGGAGTAGACTCTCGTTTTAAAAACTATTCCGAGGACTTTGGTATGAATGGGAGAGCTATCAGTGTAAGTCTGCTTTTTAATCAAGATATTCAACTTCATTGGCTGTAATAAGGGAAAATGACACGTATAAAACTAAGATAACTTAATTGGCTCACATAATTTCACAGTATCAATACTTTCAATAGACCTCTTGAATTTTATTGCATTGTAACGTACTTGTGCTCCAAAAATTGTATGCAAAGTATACATTGAATCATTTTAAAAGATAAATCATCTTTAACTCAAATGGAGAATAGCCCGTGATGACGCATTGTACTTTATATTCCACATGCTTTATGGAATTTGATATGGGAGACACCTTTTTATTAAGGTAACACTGATACTTACGTATAAAAGCTGCGAACGAATGGGTGCTATGTAAGTAAGGAGGTCTATTAACGTTTAAAGCGTCACTAATCGCCAAAGATATGTATGTTGATGATGACAAAATAACAATTTTAATTTTCTTTCTATTTCTTAATTTTCAGATTTATGTTACTTGGGCATATTTGCGTTGTTTTCTGCTTTCTGATGCGGGTTTAGAGACACTCACGTTTGATGCTAGGTTCCTACATTTCATAGTGCCCCTTCTTCCGTTAAAAATAAATCATTTTTTTTATGACGACGAAAAAAACGATGGTTGAATGACTAATAACTGACTTTCCATGAAACGTTGTTTCTAACTTGAAGGCATCGCAGTTAGTTTACATTACCTTCTTCCAATCTATTCCGACAAGACCTCGAAATTTTTGTCATAGTATTGTCAAGCATCTGCATGTATATGCCAACTACCCTGGCACGGACAAGAACCAGTTAACACAGCACATTAGGATTCCGAGCGTTGATGGATTGCGCTGGTTCAATATGGCAAACAGGAAATCAAGTTCTAGATTTTGACAGGATAATTTTTGTTTTTATTTTTATGCCATTGAAGCTGGTTTTAAAGCCATCCTGTCAATACAAGCTAAACCAACCGATCGCCACCCTGATGTTTTTAACGGCAACTAGAACAAAGCTGCAAAATGCTGTCAGTTCCCATTGCAATTAATATATTAGAATATACACATGTATCTGTTAGCCTCGAGCTTGTACTAGTAAAGTGGCGTGGGCGGAATAGGGGGCATTCCAGATATGAAATAGTCATTTTCTCCACTAGGATACCGTTTGTAGCAACATGTTTGCGCTATGACTAATTTGCAATTTAAAAGAGCACTCCATTACCAGTTTATAAGAGATATACCATAAATATAAAAGATATGTTCCCATAAAATATTCTGTCGATAAATTTGTAGTTTGTTTGCATGGCTCTGGACCTTGCTTCAGTAATATATTAAAAATTCATAGGGACGCCAAACAACACTATTAAAAGAAAATATTGCAATAGCAAAGGATCAGCCTATTAGTCCTACTTAATTGAAATCACTTAGGCGTTTCATGGGCTCTATTCATACTGAGCATGGCATTTCATCCTTGCCAGTTAAGACGAAAAGCTCCAGGACGGTATCTTTACAGTGGTAGCATATCAACACAAACTACGAGGAAAATACATTTCACATATATATAAGGTTCATATTAATTTGTGTAGCTAGAAATTACGAAAAATGATGTCGATATCATAGTATGCTGTAGTACATGTGATACCGTATGAGAAAAAAATCCTGCAAAAACCAGGGTTTCATACATCTGACAGCAAAGAGAAAATTTCCCAGGCCACATAAAATACTCACTTAATGAAATCACCGGATAAAAAAGCCACCTCCAAGGTATACCCTGATATACCCTGGCAGGTTTTGCATGGGAATACGTATCATCATGGTACAGTAGTACCTGCAATTACCGACCTCAGTCCCCACCTGGTCAAAACGACCAGATTTTCGTGGCACGGGCGCTTTTGCAATGTTAAATGACCTGCCGCGCAAGACCACGATCCTGTCTAATTGCAGCAGAAAATTTACATCCCCTGGATCATTTTCTCAATTAACTTCTACATGAGAAACACTTATTTGGCTAAATTCTGTAGAATTTTTCAAGAACTGTGATGGAAAATTTTGCTACAATGCTCCAGTTGGGCAACCTTGGACCAGCTGCAACACGCGACCAACCAGCAAAATCACCCCACAAACATCCACCCGTAATAAAAACGGTCGTTCAAATCAACCGTAACCAAGTTGTAAGACAAAGTTAAAAGATAAGCTGGCCAACGTGTGCCGTTATTTTGCGGTAAAGTCAACTCAAACACATCATTTATTTCAACTTGTCTGGACGGTCAATTTGGGCGGGGGAAAAAGCATAGCGCCACGGTGGGTGCGGTATCGGTATCTAGTATCGTTAGGTTTCAGGTATCCGCTCTCCGAGCTACCTGACCAAACAGTCATCAACTTCACTATTTTCACAATGACAGCCATGTCGATTGGATGTTTCGAAGAGGTAACGACCAAAATATATGTGTGATTAGTGTTAAGGGAAGGTTAACTTGTCGAATGAATGTAATGTACAATATATAGTGGGACTTTTCCAGAGTGAGCATTACCTGAAAATGTAAATAGAACGACAAACAATGACTAGTTGTGGGCCCCAACAATAGTATCTTGTATCAGACGTAGAAGTCGCCCTGAGGCAATAAAATAAGGGTCAGCAGTAGGCTGAACGCCAAACGCCCCACTGTGTCAAAGACAAAGCTCAATGGAGAATGTTGCCCCTATAGTGGATACAGGTCCGAAAGTACTGGCGAGTTTTTATATAAGTGGTAATAAAGCCGAAAATTAAACAGAAGACTCAAATTTTCCTGGTCTGTTTAAATTTTCAACTGAAGTTAGAACATTGGTTTTGTTATGACCACTTCAGTAGGATTTTGTACATGTTTCAACCAAGGTATCTCCCAGTGACAGGTATTTTAACATTTAGAGTAGGTATCACAGGTTTGAAATTCTTTTTGATTGGGGTTAAAAGCATATATATATATATATGTATATATATGTATATATATATATGTATATATATGTATATATATATGTATATATATATGTATATATATGTATATATATATATATATATATGTATATATATGTATATATATATTATGTATATAACGCCGTATTCTGGTTGTCAGTTATGGATATTATTTGTTGAATTTATTGTATTCTCATAGATATCAGAAATATAATCGTCATCATTTATTTTGATACCGAGATGACATACCAGATCACGGCTCTGATTATGATAATATATAAGTAATATGACTTGTTTGTTACTGATACCTTAATCCTTCTTTCATACACAAATTTCTTGTTTGAGGGGAGATTTCTGCTCTGTGTGAGTGATTTGCAATTTTAGTAAAGTAGGAAGTACATGTGTCGGGCATGTTCTAACAAGTGTAACGTGCTGTGCATTGACTTGGATTTGTTAATAATGGATCAGGACTTTCAGAATTGTCCCGATACTTTGTTTGTTACCATGATACGAAATTCATATTAAGAAATGATAAACCCGTTTAAGTAATGAGGTGTACTAGACAAATGATGAAAAATATATTTTTAACCAAACGTCAGAGAGTTTGATCCGTAAAAATAATGTCATCAAATTTTGTGTGTCCACGGCTCACATTTTGGATAGGTAGAATTTTGTTGGCATACATAAAAAAATTTTAACGTGTTTAACGAAGGGTAAAGTTAATATTTGCCGTGTTTCAGTATAACATAGGTAAATAGCTTATAGCGACTGTAACTCCTGCAAGGAGGGTTCAAAAGTGTTGAGCCTCAATATGAAAAATAGTGCATACAGTTATTTCATTGTATCAATTTTATAGATAGTTCACTTCCACTTCAATGCATTGAATCCACCAATTTGGTAGGTTCTCGATTGATTCCTTTTTCTGTTGAGGCTTCTTCTTGCCAAGTAAAAAAGTCATTCGGAGTTGTAACGATCTCATCATCGTCATTATATGTATTTCCACGTAGCAATTTGTTCTAATGTCCAAACAGATGGTAGACAAGAGGAGCCGGGTCAAGACAGTAAGGGCCCGGGAGTGAGCAAAAGTTCAAACCCATAGTCCTTACTTGCAGCCATTGTAGCTCAGCTGGTGTGAACAGGAACATTGTCCTGTTGAAAGAGAACACCACACTGCAGCTTGCAGCAGCGCTTCTCCATGGTGGCTACCCGAAGCTTGGAGAGTAAGTCGGTATAACATTGTCCTGTTATGCTAGTTCCTCCTGACAGGTAATCTATCTATATTACACTATGCCAGTCATAGAAAACAATGGCCATAATCGTCTTTGTGGAATTTGAAGCCTTGGACTTTTTGGACCTAGGAAAACCAGCATGTTTCTATACCGTGGACTCCTTCTTGATTTCAGGACCATACCAAAAATACATAGCACATCAAAAGGTACCAAACGTATATGAAAATCTGCAGTCTTTGGCTTTTATCTAGCTCACAGATCATTGCATATGAAGACTAAGTGATCTTAATTTCCTCAGTCAGCCTTTAGGGTCCCCATCATGCACAGACCTTGGAAATATGCTGTTGGTCATGTGGGATGGTATCGATGCAACCAGTTGATAAACCTAGCCTCTTCTAGCCGAAGCAGAGTAATGCTTTACTCAGCTAAAACTAGTTGGGTGAACCATTTCTATGCACTTAGTCTGGAGTAATCGATGTTGTAGGTTTGCCAGGACGTGGCTCCTATTCCAGACTCTTTCTGCCACGCTTGCTTTCCCGAATTTTACAGTTGCATAAGGGACATGCAGTCCATAAACTGCCGACATGCAAATGTCAATATTTGATGGCGTTCCACCTTTCAGAGTTAAGAATCGTATCACAGCCCTTTCTCCATGCTGGACTGGTGCACTGCACTAGGAGTACGTTATAACGGAAAATCATCGAAACAGTTCTAAAAGCAAGATGCGAAAACTGTTAAGCGGGATTGAATTACAAACGCTGCTGTAGTGTTGCATGCAATCAGAATACCCGCTACTTATCAAGTTCTATGGGAGGCTCATTACTTTTTGAACACCCCTCGTATGCTTCATCAGCATTAGCTGTGTATATAAGTGTCATTCCATACCTGGTTTCCCTAATGAATCTCCAGTTTTTATCATTGAGATACTTTTTTCTGCTCAAGAACGGCTCTTAATAATTGTAAAGTTAGACTTATAGCTGCTTCCTTAGGAATATCAAGATAAGTGGCTCAGAGACATGTAAACCAACCTACGACGGTTGTGCACCTTAACCCAAACCAGTGTTTCAGACCCGCGTCAGTGAATGTTTAATATCAGCCTTTAGTGACGTTTTCTTTCTTCGGCTTACTTGCAAGACGATGAAAAGTGAATGTTAAGATTGATGTTAAACGTAAGGTAGTGTTTTTAGTGATGAAGGCACTTTCCTGCGTAGTAATATGTTTATAGGATACTTATCTCACGCTCTTGGAGGGTGAAAGAAACAAGAATGCAATTTTTTTGACTATATAATAGTTGACATTTGTAAATTGATTTATTCTCTTCCAGCTGAAAGTTAAAAAGTCCCCGAGGCTTTTCATTCTCAAAATAGAATATATGAATAGTATATAGCCTATGTATCTATTAATGAACGAACTAAGCCCAGTAAACGCAAAGTTAATTTATCAGCGCAGAGTTTGTAAGTGGGGCCGATATCATCAGTGTCTTAAAATGACAAAACTTTATTTATTTATTTTTTTTTGCATTTATGAGTTAAAGTTAATGTTTTGAATACTATCATGTCGATTCAACTTTGTGACACACGTCTGTTAGCTTACAATATGTTAGATCTTTGATGCTTGTCACTCAGGCATTGAAGTACTAATAAATATTCTTTTAGAGAAATATGTCCCACAATCACATGAACTTTATAGATGTTCCAAAATAGATTTGTGAGCAGTGCATGCTGCAAAATTGCTTCAAAGTTTTATGCAGTTGCGATGTCGACCGCGAGCGAAAGTAAATCGCTATTTTTGAACTTAAATTCGATACAATGAATGTTTTCTTGGCTAAAAAAATGAGCGGTGTTAGCTACAAAAATTTCTCAGAGACAGTTTGAAGCAGAGTAAGAAAGTACGAGAGAGATATTCTTGGCTTTGTGAGTCCCATTCATGGCACGTCCAAATCTATATATTCAGCACCATTGGTTCGCGTAGTGCTCCTGTGCTGTTCACGTCTGTAGATGAAGCAGTGGATGAAGACAAATAAGGTCTTAAGAGTTGCAACAGGGAAAACAAACACCACCGTTTCGTATATAGAGCTGGGCTGGGTGAACAAAATGGCATGCACAATCAATAAAAAGCAGCCAGTCATTTAGATTGTTTACAGCTGAATACCTCATATTTCAGGTATTTCTGAAATGGAAATATGACGAAGACTGCTGCAAGAATATACCGATGAAACATATCCTTTAAAGAAGCAATATGAACATGATCTTGTAAACCTTCAGACTCTCACATGTCAGAGCCCACGACCAGGACACCGCATGGATGATCGCGAGTGTCGAGGGTCAACAGCTTTCACGCCCTCTGCCGGACAGGTGTGAAATTTTGAAGCACTAGATGAGACTTGCCTCTCTCTTGTCTGGCCGGGGTGGGGGGGGGGGAGGGGAGGGTAGCGGTAATCACTAAGAATATCCGACTTGTCTTTATTTTTATTTTTATTCATTTTTTTTTGGGGGGGGGGGGGTTCTCTTAGCTATGAGCCTTTTTTTATGTAAGTACTGTATGTGTATCTTGTCTCAATTTGTTCACTTCTTTCCCCTGGAAATGTGGCAAATATCATTTGTATGATTTCCACGCATGTGCCCAAGGGATCATTACGTTGAATGAGTATGATTCTGCTGTGGTGTTATTTTGTGTTCATGTGAATATGGCATTGCCATTTTATTTTTCTGTACATGGGCAATGTAAGAAGTCATTGTGCTACTAAGATTGCCATGTAATATCATTTTGTTCGCGATAGCACACGAAGATAAGAAATTTGTTTTCATCTGAATTTTGTTAGATACTGTACAGGTTCAATGGCATGTTAGCGGCACGTGGTCTATCTTTTGGTTGCACTGATTCGTTTCAATTTTCAATTATTTACTGTGTATGCTTGCACATTTATGATTTGGTTGCATTGATGTGTGTAAAACTAACTTCACTTACTGTATCATATGTTTAACTATAACAGGTACAGTGCTGTTTATATTTCTGTATATTTTACTTTCCTCAGCAATGGGAGTTGATGATGATGATGATGATGATGATGATGATGATGATGATGATGATGATGATGATGATGATGATGATGATGATGATGATGATGATGATGATGATGATGATGATGATGATAGGGTACCATGAAAGCTGCACGGCTTGTGACGGCCATTGTGTGTCGAGGAGAGAAGGGAACCCGTCTGTATTTCGTACCTAACAATATGTCTAATCTACGTCTATTTTTAGCAACAGTAGAAAAAAAAAGATATTTCATGCAGGTGCTCTTGTTTGAGCTGGAACCAGTTAACATATTAGACGTATAGAGTTTGTTCAAGGTTCCACACCAATGGTCGACAGTAGGACTTGTCAGAACAAACATAGGGTCCGCCAAGAGTTGTCAATTTGACACTTTATTACGGTGCTCTTTGATTTAGCCATGCAACTGCCAAACCAAGCTCGACTCAACACATTTCTCTCATTCACTGCCCATCGTATGTAAGTGCATGTCTAAATTGATTACAACATTTATCGATTTGTATTCTCGTTCACTACCCACACTCTTACCATACACCGTCAAATATTCGGCAGCATTCGTTGGTAAATAATGCGAAAATGACGCACCTGGGCATCACTACCAACTCAAAAAGGAAATCCAGACAGCTCTTACTGTGATTAATATCACCGCAGATGCTCATGGTCATTCAGGGATATGGTTTTCATACACATATAGGTAGAACCTATCAGATCGGAATAATTTCCGATTAAAGTAAGAGAAAATGACATGCAAGAGTCGCCCAGCATTAAGAGGTGTTATGTACACCAGTCACGTACAGGGATTAGGCAATATTATGTCAAGTTTAATGTTTTATCTGAGGCTCCTTCACAAAATTGAATGAACGTGTGGGTTTGTTGAGCTAAGGCTTTTGACCGTAGGATGTGAGTGTGCGACTAGAGAGTGAGAGGCCTAAAAAGCTATGCGCACACCGTGTTTAACCTCTCTTTTAATAACCTCCTATGCTGTAAGATAGTTCGTCTACCGGGCTCGTATATCAATAGAGCGCGACGCAGTAAGTGGGCCCCTAACGTGTTTACCGTTATGTTTGTGGCATGATCAACTGTAAAGATGCAATAAGTGTGGGCCTGACGTCTTCACCATTTTGGCGGTGGCATGTACAGCCTCGGGGGCACAATAAGTTGTAGGTTAACGTCTTTGACATCGTGTTGGTGCCATGATCTATATGAGGGAGTCAGTGTGCGTGTGTGTGTGGGGGGGGTGGGTGAGGGAGAGCAATTATTGAGGTTGAAAACTAAGATAAGTTAATACACTCAAATATTAGAAATATTAGGAAGTAGCTTCAACCTTTGCTGACGCAAGGATGTATATGATACAAATGAATTGTCTCTGTTTTAGCTCTATTTAGAATTACATATTTTAATCTAGAAACCAGTCTTCTCATAACAGGCTCAACGCTTTCTGTCAGGAGATATATATATCATGATACAGCATCACTTTTGATTAATTCCTTATAATGTGTTTCCGAAATACAAGGAACGTAACGGAACGGTTCGCTGAATCACAACTGCGACTCGAAACTTAAGCGCATAGTATAATTTATGACTCTCATGTATAAATATTTAATTTCTGTGATAACCATCTAATAGCACAAAAAGGAATACATTTTCTGAAAAAAAATGTAACATCAAGTTCAATTATGGTACTGAACATAAAAATTTCAGTATCGTCATTGATTAATTAAATTTCAAGTAAATCCCAAATTTTGTATGAAATAAAGCTAGCATTTAAAAAAAATTAAAATCGAATTTTGTTTATAGTGTCAAATGATGGAGCACATAAGACGCTCCGAAATTGTATTTTAATTTATTGAGAAAGTTTTTTTTTCTGATTTCAGTGCTGTTGAAATTTAAAAAGAAAATTTAACTTTAATTGAAACACTTGTAAATTTTGAACTAAAATCCTTATCCTAAAATTTAAAATACAATTTTGCTGCTAGCAGTGTGCTCTGTGATTTTCCATGAATAACAATATTTCTATTTTGGGGGTTTGCACTATTTTGAGTTTTTTTCGCTAAAAATAGGTAATCTTAAAGTTTTCAATTAAGCAATTAAACTTTCATTTCTGAAAACTGAAAGATTTCATAATTTTTGATAGCTTAATCTAAACATATACTTTTAGAAAATATATACAGTTTATATGAGCTCAAATGAGAAGTCTAGTGTATTTAAGGACATGTTTGGAGCAAATGCGTATTTTCTGTGTGAAGTGCTGGAAAAGTGTACCACGCCCTTAAATGGGGATAAAAGATGGTGTGTACAGCTTGGTGTTAGGTTGCAAATATTGGGCTTGATTCTGTTTTATTTTCGTCCGATTAGTATGGACCTGTAAGTACCATATCTAATCACTGTTCCGTTCGGATTCTGTTTTACGAGCAACCAGTGGCCGGTTGCATTCAGCAGCAAATAAAGTGCCATGGTTGCCCAAGAAATACAACATTTGGAAACGAACAGCCAACGCACAGTTGATAAACCCCAAATCCTCACCAGTTTTGACATAATTTATATTAAGGCTGCTTAGGAATGAAATTTGAATTGGAAAGCGAGTTTAAGATATTTTCTTTTTTCGCGTAAACCCACAAAACTGACCAAAAACCAAAAGTCGTTCACAATTTTTGCTTTAGATTTGGTTTCTAAAAAAAAAAAAAAAAAAAGAATCTATGGGGAATGTTCAGACTGTAACCGATGTTGACTGAAAGTCTTGCTAATGCATCTGGACACTCTGGGCTTCTTGGTTCAGCGGCCTGTAATCAGAAGTTATACCCGCATCTGTGTATGCTTGCAAGAAGCACGAATGTGTAACAAATCAGACTGTGCAGGCCAGTCTGTTAGGGAAAATGAATGGAGTTGAAAAGGAGGTGCAGAAATTGACAAACGAACAAAAAGGCAGGTAACATCAGCATCTCTGCTTAAAAAAAAATTGAATCAAACTTTCAGTAACAATATATCTTATCTTTTACAAGCTTATATGTTAAAAAAACAAACAAACTTAAACCGAAGTGTCCCAGTCATCGTATTTCAGCACACAACTCATGACACCTCTACTCTTTGCTGCAGGGTTGCCTGTGACCACACGAATATAAGCCTTTGTTGTAAAGTTTCTCTTTCGTAATTTATTAGCGAACTTCGTATTTCAGCCAGCTGTTTAATGTAGGGAATAAAGAGCATCGAACAAGAGAAACACGACAGACATGGTATTCTTCAAGATGCCAGATGTTTTTCATTTAGAACCACATTGACTCTGCTTTGGATTTTTTTTTCAAAGCGGGACATTTTTCATGCCAAACATAAAGGGTCATTTTTGGCGGCTTGACTAATAAACTAATACTGATAGAAGGTCAATTAAACACAGTGACTTCAAACAAGTAAGCGATTTATGATTATGCAATATCTCCTAAAGAAGAGCCCCTGGCTTCGCGGTTAAGGGTCTCAACAGAGCTGGGGCTAGTGGAATGGATTGTGTGAGGCTGCAGTATGGACCCACTCTGATAAACTGTCAGCTGTAATGCACAGCTAGAGGACATCAGAGGTCAGCCACATTTTGCTCGTTGTTCAGAGATAGAAAGGCAGTCCCGTCTATGCCAGAGCCAGCCGTACTACGCCTAAGGCAAATAAAAAGCCCGTTTCATAGAGCGACACCCAGACACTATGACCTTCGCAGCAATAATGCAGGTTTAACGAGGCAAAGGCATTTTTTTACCCGAGGGTTATGGTCCTATCGCGACATCTCTGTGTCATGTAGTGACTTTAACTGCAGAAATTTAATCATCTGATTGACATCAGATTTATTGCTATGGGCACTATCCGGAGAATATGGTCATCATGTACGCAAACCAACATGTTCTGGCGCTTTCAGTTTGACGCCATTTTACACTGTGTATTACTGATTTAAACGTGCTAAAGGAAAAAAGTGACAAAACATATTAATGCAAATTGATAGACTTAGTTGGGTGATAGATTTCATTGTGTGACCCTTTTTGTAGAAAATGCACATGAATTAAAATCTCACAGAAATGTATTGTAAAGGAATTGAAGATCTGCAAAATGTACAGACCAATTAGCAATATCCTATGATTAACATCTATGCTCGACGCGAACCTTAACATATTTAAATTAATTGAAGGATCTGACATATTAAACTGCCATACAATGTTTTTTTTAGTGTATACCCCACAAGGACCAAATGATTGATACAATTTCTCCAAAATGACCAGACTAACCCCTTTGCTTTCAAAGTAAATGCATTATGTTCAAATTACTACAAAACATGGATTGATAGTTGTCTTTGTTGAACTCGCTTATATTATGTACATTGTGCTTTGTTTCGTAGTGCATCACGTGACTTACAGACTACACTGTGAAATTTCGTTTGACATTAGGTTGCTGAAAATTCAGTCAATGCGTTTTACCGAAGCAGCAGTGTTACTGTATTTCTATCTTCTATTATTGAATCCGCATTTAAAAGTGTATTTTCTCATGTTTTGTTTCATTTTTTATTTTTGAATCTAAGAGCAGCTTAAATCCGCTAAACCTTCTTAGTTGTTTTTTTTTGTTCAGTTATTTTGGGCGACAAAAATAATCGCGAAGCGCTGTGAAATGATGTTGATTCATTCAATGGAAGGACGTAAGAGGAAGAAAGAATGAGTGAACTTATTGTTCCGTTGAGCTTTTTACCTGCTTTGAAAAGTCATGAAATAGTCTGTAAATCTTAAACTTGTCTTACACCCATGGAAAATTCAGAACAAGATACTTTACCACAAAAACTTTTAAAGTCGCTTTGCAGTATAATAGTGATGGCAATGACAGCTATATCATTTTTTTCACAATATCGTAACCATATGCTCAGTTGTTCCAGTCTTGCCCTCTAACCAGAAACATTATCCGCCTTTTCTCCAAGCTATTTTCCAACTGACGAACCCAACTTTGTGTGAAGGTTGTCGGGTTGGGTGCGCTCGTAATTTGTTTCGGGTAACGGAGTTACTGTATCCCGATTATATATTGTTCAAGCCAGTGGCAAGACAAAGTTTAAGGTTTCCACTATAATCCCAATTTCCCACATTTTACTTGATGAGATTAATTTATCAGGACTGTGCGTTAGTCCTCAATTGCGACTGGCATTTCGGGAAGTAATTGTACACTAATGGCAAGCAATCACGTGATGAACTTACTTATTTTTTCTTCCGAAAAAAACACGCCTACACCGCATTAGGGCTAGATGTTGACAATGTTCAATGATAGTACAAGAGACTGTGCTGTCTCCGTTTCAGATTATGGGAAATTGTATACATGTATATAAGGAGTCCATGACCACCATGCTATTTCTTAATAGCTTTTTCTTACATTGTGAAAGTAACGTCTTATAGTTTCATTAAAAGGGTTTATTAGTATTACATCTAGTGTACCACTAGACTGTAGTGTTACATATCAGGCATGGAATTATTTCTGAAAATGATATCTGACAGCGAAACCACATTTGCTTATTGGCCTCCTTGTCTTTATTCAAGTTTTCATAATCTCATCAAAGCATGGGTCCTCGTTTCCTCCAAAAAGGTGGTTGACGCCAAACATCCTTCTCAATGCATACAAATGATGATATAAAAGCACTCCACAAATTAAATTAATGACGTGCGGTGGAAAGTAATTTAAATGGATATCCTATTATTTCTTATCTTGTCCACTCATTACATTTTCAGTACTTCCCTGAATATGTGTGGACGAAACCGTATACATTGTGTTTAACAACGTTGCGTGTTACATAATTAGCCTTTTCTCCAGAACTGTATTTCAGGAACATTAATGTAGTCACCACAGATGTGTTTGGAGCCTTGAAGGTGCGCGCTTGGGTGTGTATAAGTGTTCATGATTTTCGTTTTCTATTAAAACAATTGAGACACCAATTTCTGCGTTTAGATGGCTGTTGCTTAGATACACCAAGCATATTTGTAGGATGCAAGCAACGCTACTAGTTCCTGGAATTACATATTTAAATACCAATATATAACAAGGATATCTATTGGATAATGGTATAATGTAAAAATGTCCTTGTCTGTTACATTTTTTCAACTTTGAAACCTAATCTATTGTGTTCGCAGATATATCTTTTTGCAAGGCATAATGTTTTAATGGTTAACAAATGATTTAAGTATCATTTAATTGTTCAAACGAACTTTATATTCCGGCCAGACATATCCCATCTTCAAGCAGAATGTCCAGAATGAAATGCAATACTTTGATGTATTATTCATTTGAAGCGGGATTACTCGGTGGTTTTGTTGTGGAAGCCTCAATATTTTGGCATAATAAAATGATGCAGAATGGTAGGAAGAGCTTATAACAAGCCTAGATAATAGAAGATGTGACATTGTGACCGAACACTAGGGTCACCGTCCAATTACATTTTGAATACGTGTCTACACAAGTTAACGTAGCAATCATGTGTGCTTTGTTGACGATGCGTATCGTAACATTTTCGCATATCAGTATCCGGAGACACTCACCGGCACTTTACCAGGTTAATGTAAAATATTGACGGGGCAAAATGGATCGAATTTTAAATTAAACAGACTTATGTGATGCATCGTTCCTCCAAGGATTTGTGTAGTAAGATACTTGGGGTGGGCGGTATGTATTCCCCCCCCCCCCCAAAAAAAAAAAGAAAAAGTAAATTCAGCAAGCTACGTAGAGGATAGTGATGGAAACAGAACTATGTACGAGGGTTGATTGAAAATTTTTGAGCCCGACTTTGGAAATGTGGGGCGTGCTACGGCATTTGTTTGTTTTCTCTGGACCATGTGTGAAATATTGAGTCACTGGGTGCAATGTTGCACAATGTTTAAGTGAAGTGGGTAGGAATGTGTTAGATTGTTAAAAAGGACAAAGCTGGTGAGCATACCGTAATCAAGTATCTCTCGAAAAGGTGCATGTCTCCAAAGAAGATCTATGAAGACATGGTAATGACATTAAGGTTAGATAGCCAATCTTATGCTACAGTTAAACGCTGATCAGCCGAGTTCAAGAGAGCCAGAACAAATGTCGAAGATGAAGCACGGCCAGGAAGACCAAGAACTGCCACCTTGACCGATAAGATCCATGATATAGCCAATGCTGATAAAAGAGTAATTAAGCATCACAAAACCAGTACTATAGGCATTTCCTACGAGAGAGATCATTCGGTTATAACTGAATGCTGAAACTTTCAGCACGATGGTTCCCTAGGCTTCTCACTGCTGATCAGAAGCGCACGAGGTTCGAGGCGTCTATGGAGAATCTTCGGCTTTTTCAAGCGGATTCAGATAACTTTATGCAGCGTTTCGTAACCATGGGCGAGACCTGGGTCTATAACTTAGAACCGGAGTCTAAACAAGAACAGAAGCAAACAAGGAAACGTGGGTTTCCCCAGACGAAGAAGGCCAAAACTGTGTCCTCTGCTGAACAGGTCATGACCTCCGGCTTCTGGGATTCTGACGTCATCATAATGGTGGACTATCTCCAGATAGACCATCAATAAGGCCTATTATATTTCCGTTTTGCGACAACTCAGGGTTAAAATACAGCAGAAGTGGCAAGAAACGCTCCGGCGAGGTATTCTCTTTCACGAGGACAATGCTCCAATCGGTTATCGCAATGGCTTTCATTCATGAATGTAGCTTCGTATTTGTTCCGCACCTACTGTATTCCCTTTTGGTTGCATCAGACTTCCATCTGTTTCCTAACAGAAAAAGCATCCTGCTGGAACTCATTAAAATACTTATAACGATGTTATATCTGGTAGAGATAACTTCCTTGAGCTCCAAGATAAGACCTTCTATGAGGATATTTGTTTGGCACTGTAGTGACACGGGGAAAAATCTGTTGACTTACATGGGGATTATGTTTAAAAAATAATGCTTTACCTAATTGTATCCAAAGATTATTAGAAAGTTTGGCTACAATAATTTACAGTTTTCAGGCTTGTCAGTTTTGCTACTTAACTTTATCTTTTTGCATTTTTCTGTTTTAATATTCACTTTCAGACATTTTAGGCTTCCATGTTTTTTGTCAGGTTACCCCCCCCCCGGGGGGGGGGGGGGCTATCAGTAGCAAGCAGCGGCCTACGATAGTTACATGTTTGCCTAATTCAACTTAAAATCCTGTTAAGAAAACTTGCTTTGATAACATGTTTTTGGCATAAATGTTAATGACTTTCATTCTTTTCTGACATGCCTAAATGCACATGCATTTACTGAATGTTAAAACGTTACTCAAAATTGACAGCAGTTTGTCAAATGTCACAAACCTGACACATTACGTGGATACATTGACTCAGGGTTGGCAGTGAAATAGAGCTTAATTGTTTGAGGAGTAGGTGTCATCATGGAGTTTGTTTTACATTTCTGGTGCAGGATGTACATTGTTGCAGTCCTGGTTAAGATTTCCCTTGGTTTGTACATGTGGTCTAGCTGCAACTGTTTATTTTACAATCACCAGGACTGAATATAATGCGCCAGCTTGTTTCCACTTCAGTTAAACACTGGCGGGTGTTTTAACTAGGATAAGCTGTCCAGCTAGAAACGGTACATATTGGTTCAGGGGTAAGTCAAATTGTTCTTATCTGAACCTGTACCATGCAAATTTAGTAATTATGATTTGTTTGACACGTATTCTTCTTTCATAATGAAGCTTTGCATTTATAAGCCAAACCTCACGGATTTAGCTAATTCATCATTTGCCACGTTCATATTTATTCATTATTATATGGATTGTCTTTGCTGAATATTTAGCTGAGACAAGGAGCCGCTACTCAGAGAGACATGTACGGGTAAAAGGCTCCGAAACATGTTGAGTAGTTACCCGCTGAAGACCCTTTAAATCATTTGGGCTAATACAGCCCATGTCAAAATTTTACAGAGGAACGTGTGTAATATGGACAATAGTACTTCCATGTGTATATAGGTTAGACAGAGACAGGTTAGCTTATGGACAGTAAAGAGTTCGGACTGCGGAATAGGGTAATGACTACTAGGAAGTGGTTCCGGCCCAAAAGACATAAATACAATTACATTGATTCAGTTGCTATTTCTTCTTGACCAAGCTCAAAACTTAATCACCCCTCGTACATGTATGTATGTATGTATGTATGTATGTATGTACATGTATGTATGTTTGTATGTATGTATGGATGTATGCCACACATAAATGAGTTGAACTCCCCAATAAAATAGTGATGCAAAGACCTTTAATTTTTGTAAAGAACATTTGATCCCTATAAAGACCACTCTCTCCACCTGTGTGCAACATGTTGACTTTATGATTTATGAAAACTTCTATTAAAAAGAAAAAGTCTGCCTTAGGCCTACTTTTTTTTAACAGAAGCTTTCCACAAACAATCCTGGTAATTTATATAGAGTTCCAAATCCATCTCAGGAGAAAAATAAATAATCAATTTTCTCAAAATGTGATATAGTTACTATATCCAGTATGTCTACAACTGAAATACTGCTTCCAGCTGAGATGAGTTTCAAAACAGACCAAACAGGCCAACGCGTCATATCTGGTGATGTTGAGAGTGGTAGTAATGGGTGTACTACCTTAGTCGATACAGTAAACTGTATCGTTAGTTCGCGACCTGGATTCCTTTCCATATTTTCAGATAGCCAGATTTAAGTGACGCAATTTTTGTTTTGTTTTCTTAAATAGGAGAATATAAATTTGTTGTCTATTATATGACTATTTAATCACGTCATTTAAAAAATTCAAAGCAGACGCTATCAAAATATGACATAGTTGTATTCTCTCGCTATTGCGCGCACTTCAGGGATAAACTGCTTCAAGCAAACTCTGTGAACTTCCGTTTTAAACAGTTTTGGTCGACTACATGTGAACTGGATTAGTTTGCGCATGCTGAACGACAATTTAGGCGGCAAATCGTTTCACTTTTTGCATGCTCGCGGTTGCGAAAAAAATGAGCATTGCGAAATGCATAGACACAAATGCATAGACAGAACTGCTGTTCATCTTCACAGGGAGTTTAAGCAGTCGTTTTGTAAAATCAAAACGAAGTATTTGCTGAGACGCAAATTTCCCATGAGTTTCCCAAAACAAAAAAGGGTGCTGCAGCCCACGCTCAGCCGATGTCCGTGTTACAGAGATCAGCGAACGGTGCCGTACCAAGGAATTCGTGGGGTCGAGATACCTTGCGGGATCAATCAACAAAAATATAAATAAATGAATGAAATAGAAATTACAGTAAAAGTAAATAAAAATATAAATATATATTACGCGCAATATCCTGAAAATGGAGGAAGATACAGTAAAAGTAAATGAAAATATAAATATATATTACGCGCAATATCCTGAAAATGGAGGAAGATACGTTTTCCTTCTTCGGTAGACCTACTTTATAGTTTTTTCTTTCAATTCGTCCGTCATGACTGCCTCACTGAGTACTTTATTGTGAGATTGAACAGGTAATTGCTCATGTTTCTTTCATCTCAAAATTTGTTTCTCACATCAGTATATGCTCTGCGTTTTGAATTCATTGCTTATACAGTTTTGGTACGTGTGGATGTGCTTCTAAAACTAATAATAGGGATCTCCGGTGTCAGTATCGTCAGGGTGTGACAACTGTACGGGTCAATTTTACCACTAATAATATAAATTGTAATTTTTACTACGTACACCCGGACGTAAAGTGCCGTTGGCATGAAGAAGTACTCGCACTGTTCCGCCGCAGGGAAGGCTTAAGTTATCGAACGTAAGGCAAGCCTTCAGAAGCAGATAAAAACCAAAGGGATTTTTTTTTGTTTTTGTATTTTGTTTTGTTCTGTTTTGGTTTTTTTTTTGTTTGTTTTTTTTGCTTGTGTTCTTAAGCAAACTGGGCGTTCCCGGTACTTGCTATGGCGTATTTGCCACTACGTACACTTCAAGTGCTGAATAATATTTACCGTACGGTGGGCAGCCAAGGGATCCTTTGTGGAATTGTGCTAAGTACTGATGGAAACGTGTGTCATGTATTGCTGTAGTTCTATATTGTGCCCGTCTTACTGGCTCAAAATTTATCTGGTCAAAAAGGTTATACTGTCACTTTAAATTGGCGTACAGGAAAGTAGAAGTAGGCTACCTTGTGTATGGAGGAACTTTCCTCAGTAGCGTTCCTATATGCCGGTAAACTATTTAATTTCCATCCGTCTCCAGAGGTTAATTCTTGTGCGGCTGTTGATGGTTTGGATAAAAACCACACTAAAGCAGTTGGTGCAGAGGCCAGCTAGGAACATGTAGGTACTTTTGGTGCTTGACAGACTTCGCCTCATGCTTGACGCCTAAAACACAATCTAGATTGATAGCACCTGGCTGACGTAAGTGAAAACTTTGAGCGTATAAGATAAGCCTTATCCGCGCCATTCATCAAGTGGTGACATTGTTGCACCACGTGTATCATAGAATTTTATTCTGGACAACTTACGAACTCCACAGTACAAGGACATGATACAGCGACAGGTGTGGATCGGGTGTTTTAAATTATTACATTAACCATCAGCATTGGTGTAGGTACGTACGAACGTCAGAATTGTTCATATCACTGTATCATTGTAGTGGGGCTGGTGAAGATATAATTCTCAAGGGGATATACAGGGAAGAATGGCGAGTGGTGCAAGCCTTCCAGGCGAGATTTGATGAGTGATCAGAAGCAGGTGCCCAGTATTAAAAGTAATGTGACATGGCCAGAGATTTAGGAACAATGTCCCACTTAACCCTGCTGCAGGCCAATGTTTCTTTCGCGTATGGACCCCCATGACTAAGCAGTTTTGCGGGATATTACACCACTATTAATCTAGTCGTCTGGCCTGTCACGTCCTTAAGTTGTATTCACATGTCGCAAAGACTCACTTTATTAGGTTTTATAAATCCATACACATTTCGGTCAATTTCATTATCATTTGAAGGTATGGACTGTATCCGCCTGATTTATTACATAAGCGGTAAAAGGCAAATCCGTCTGCTCATAGCAGCTGTGTTTTTGTCGATATCCCATTAGGTTGTGCCGGGGATATGAAATCAAAATCTCTAGTGGAACATGACGAGGAAACCCTTTTTCCCAAATGTATACTTGAATGTCGGCATTGCCTAAGATGCAAGCCGTGGAACAATTATCCCTTTCGGTATAGCTTTATCGGAAAATGTTTGTTCTTAGTTGTAGATACATTCACAGTTCTTGGGCTGTGAAATGACAGTTATTCTTTTTGAATGGAGGATAGAATAGCAGAAAGTCCTAACAGGCAGCAAAAAATAGTTGCTCTGGCAGAACATTGGTTATCAATCAGGCTGACGCGTTTCTACGCCCTGTGGCAATTACGTCCACCAAATTGGCTTTTCCAGTTTCCAGCATGGAAGGAACAGTCCTTTGTACCATTGTGAGCAAGTCGCTGTATGCTGCACTGGTAATCATGCTACGATAGCACTTCATGCTGGCGTGACAAAGTACCTCCTCTGTATATCATGCTTTGGGCATCCAATTTTTTTTGGGTCCTTTTTTAAGTTTTGGAACATACATGATGCGGTGTATGTGATGTGTAATGTAATTTGTTAGAATACGCCGGATATAGGTTATTAATGATTGCGAGAAATAGTGTAAAATATTGAACACTGTATTCTTGTTTGCTTTTGAGTGTCTGCACTTTGTACAATGATGATACTATAATAGATTAGAATTCACAAAAACTCATTGAATGCACACTTTAAGAGTCATCATCACAGGGTTCAGTGCCAAAGTGGAAAAATGATAAAAACCTCAAATTTACTTATGTAAGATATATAATTACGAAAACATCAAAAGATGCAGTGGGGGTGTGCCTGGGTGGGGGAGGCAGTAATATACCGCAACTGAATAATGTCCTTTGTATTATGGAAATTGTCAAGTTGGGCCTGGTTTTTATCAGTCGTTATAGATTACCACATTGCTGGTTTTATCGTCCAGTGTGTTCTATCTAAAATAAATGCTCCGAAGCTGAGTCGTTAACTCTACCTCAAACTTTAATCTGAACGTTTTAGAATCACGAGGTACAACTAAATGCCGAAAATGCAGAGAGAGAGAGAGAGAGAGAGAGAGAGAGAGGGTGGGAGGGAGGGAGGGAGGGAGGGAGGGAGAGAGAGAGAGAGAGAGAGAGAGAGAGAGAGAGAGAGAGAGAGAGAGAGAGAGAGAGTATAAAATTTTCTGTGACTTGATCAACAAAGTGACATTTTTCTGGAGCAATGGTATAGCAAGGTAAATTTAAATTTATACTTTGTCTTTAAAGCAGTGACACGTGACACTTGAACAGAATATGGATTCGACTTAAACGCTTTTAATACTACATTTAGTACCCGAAACGTGGTAGAAAACAGCATTCTTTTTGCAAATACGGGACTATTGCTAAATGTGGTACCTGGCAGGATATTTCATTCCCTTCCGAAATTAGCATATTCATTGCACATTGGCATCATGCACTTAGGTCATAAATGTACACGTGATTTGATTAAAGCAAAAAGGGAAAACAAATCATAGACAAAGCCACAGTTAACCCTTTTCTGAGGAAACCTATAGACAGCAACTAGGAATTTTAAATACTGTCGGCTCCGAGTATTTGGTCGCCCTACAAGCTTGCTTAACTGGCCGTCTCAAAATTGGACTCATGATAACAACATGCCCGTTGCCCAAAGCTGGCCCGGGTCTACATGGGACCCCAAACCCCGGCCAAGATATGCCGATGCAAACTTATGACAAAATGTCGTGCGGTGATACATTATCTGTTATAGACGACACAGCGGCAAGTGAGCCAGCAAGTTTTTGTCCCTGAGCAGCGTTGACCACCATATTAACAAAGACCCATAATTTTGTAGAGTGTTGATGTGTGGCTTCTGGCCTAGCAAAGAACACTCAGGAAGTTTGTCAACATGAGTGATGACCATATTGTTAACGCAGATCAATCTTCATCTGCATGGGCAGATATAAGTAATTAAGGTTTTTGCTCATGTTCAAATGCAGAATTAAGTACCCTACTTTTCCGCGAGAGGCCAATTTTACAGATCAAATCCAACAAACCATAAACAGGCGTGTTCACTAGAGAGTAGTGACAGAGAAGTATTATTGCAAACATTGGCCTGTGCAAGATTTATATTCTACTCGATGCTGTGCTGTTTTATCGACAATCAATAGCCTGTGTTCTTATTGTACTCCAAAGTGTTTTGTAAGCCCATTGGCACCGGATACTATTATGGCCAATAAATCCAGTACATATGTTGCAGAAGGCCTTATACGAGTTTGCATGATGCTTTACTGTGAGGCACGAAAGTGTTTGCTATTCATCAAATCCTCATTAAGCGAAAAACAACTTCCGAAAGTCGAGGGACAGCATGGGTGCTGCAGACCATATCGTACAATTTGTACGTAACAACTTTGGGACATGTGTGCTCTTGTCACAACGTGCTAGGAAATAGTTTACCTCACGTTGATGACGATGTCATTATGAGATACCCTGGTGGCAATATTAACTTCAGTGGGCAGAACACACCCGTACCTAGCCGCAGCCGAATGCAGTGAACGATGTTGTTGTTGTTTTTGTTTCTTCTTTGTGTGTGTGTGTGTTTTTCATTAAATATGTACATCATGATATTTGGCAGCTATGCCATTGTATTATTTTTCCTGGAATTTTTTAATCATCATATATAGCAGGGTCTGGATGCAGCATGTCATCATATTATCCATCTATTTATCACACACTTCAGTCGATAAAGTTGACGACCGACATCTTCCCTCCCAGTGCATGAAATCAAACCATGTGTTTACAGTCCTCTAATTAATGGTCCGATGGGGCTCATTGTAAATTTTAGATATGGTGGTATGCATTTACGTACAGTTTGCCACAGGGGCGTTTAATGAACCAGTACTTGTTACTTATGGTACAAAGTACAGAAAAATCGCCTCTGATATGAAAGGCAAGAAGATATTTAAATCATATGACACGGCCTCTTGGTCATTCATCCATTATTAAAGTAGCCTGCCAAATTAGCAGATAATATGGCAGGGTAGAGACGAACAAGGACATAGGTAGAGTCATTGTACTAGAGACACCTTCCGTTGAGGAATCGATGAAAGGGAGGCTTTACTTTGGTGCAGGGAGAAACAGATAGGGTTGAGTAGGATAGGCCCAGCTGCGGTCATTCCAACTGATATTTACTAATGGAACTATGAACACCAAGGATTGCTATACACAAGCACAATTCCTTGTAAAAATCCTGCCGGTATTTCACAAGCAGGTACAGCGTAGTCAGAATACTCAGGCAGACGCACCTTCAAAATAAACGCTAATATTTTAAGGGTCGAGGCTTTTAGAGATCTGGTGCTATCCATATTAAAGTACCGTTTCTAAAGGAGCTATCGTGACAAAATATATAAAAGGCTTTAAAATAACTGGACCAGTAGCAGTCCCATCAAATACAGAATTTTATGCAAATATGCACATGTTTACATATGTATATATATATATATATATATATATATATATATATATATATATATATATATATATATATATATGTGTGTGTGTGTGTGTGTGTATGTATGTATGTGTCTCTTTGCGTTCTGTGTATGCCTTTGCGTGTTTGGGTCGGCACATTCAACTACCAAACCGAATAATTTTTTAATAACAGATTATTCAAAACCTCAAGGTCGTTAAAGTGACATTCAAAATAGTATGCAAAACTTATTTAGACCGATGTAATATCAAGTACCTACTAAAAATGCACCTTGCGACTTCTGTTTGAAAAAAAACCTTGAGTTTCTATAATTTTAACTTTTGTAAACTGTTTTTATTATTATTATTATTATTATTATTATTATTATTATAATTATTCATCATCATCATCATCATCATCATCATCATCATCATCATCATCATCATCATCATCATCATCATCATCATCATCATCAATAATAATAATAATTATGATGATGATGATAATAAAATTAATGGAGTAGGCGACCTGAAATTAAATACAAGGCCTGCGGACATGCAATGGAATATATTAGTACTATTACTTACTACCTGACTGTCCATGGGAAACAAGTAAAAATCCACGTGAAAAGATTTGTATCCCATCATGTGAAGCCAACAGCTGAATGGGATACAAATCTTTTCATGTGGATATATTCTTGTATCCCCCGAACAGACAGGTAGTGACGATTTTATCCAGTAATAGGGCTATAAATGTGAAATATAAACTACTGAAAAGCAGGTGAGAAACATAAAAATTTATTCATAACATCAACTGTTTAACAACATATCGGAAACTAGATTCGGCGACAAGGCCTTTTTTTCAACTGAAGTTGGCCTCTTTTTTTTTTTACTGATATCAGTCATGTGATTCATGAGCCTGATCGCAAAACAGGTATACAGATTTTGTATACCTGTTTGGTGATCAAGTCCAAAACGAGGCTAAATTATGTATACCCCTGATGGTGTTCATTAACATTCACGAGCCTGATCGCAAAACAGGTATACAGAATCTGTATACCTGTTGCGTGGTCAGGAAAGATACCAAAGAGGGAATATGGGGAATTGTCTCGTATTTTTAAACCAGTCAGCAAACATTAATTTCATATATTACAGGATAAATTAAAAAATCCCCTGTCAGGAACATTTAAGTGATAGACTTTGTAAATGGTGTTTAATTAATGAAGGTAAATCTTGTATAGAAAATGAGTTTCATTTTGTAACTGAATGTAAATTATATGAACAAATGAGGAGTTCTTTATTACCAGTTTATATAACTACTAAATGTCAAGATAGTTTCATCAGACTTATGAGATCAACCAATGCACGGGAACAGTGTTATTTCGCTGAATATATTTGTGAAGCATTTAAAAAAAGGGATAAATTTTTGTCACCCTCAGAGTAAATTTGCATATTGCTGTAATCTCTGAATTATTGTACTATGGGCCGGAGGCCTTGGATACTGAATAAACCATTATATATTTCCATTTAAGTGAGAACATCAGGGACAGAGTGTATTTAACAAAGAATACACAAGAAACACCGTAAATTGGTCAAAATGTCTATTCCTTCTGTTTGCAAAGGTTATTGGGGCATGATGCGGAACACTATTTGTAGTATACCTTTCATGAGTATAGTTGGCTTTTATTTGGTTTAAAGTTCAGACTGGTCCACATGTGTCTATCGGATTGCGGCCCTTTGTATCATTTTGATAATATGGTAGTAGGCTCAACCTAGTAGTAGCGACTGGGGCATCTATTTTTCATTCCAAAAGCCTCCACGTCATGATTTACATGCAAAAAGCCACCCTAGATAGCTACGTCACACAGAGTTTGGCATTCTGAGACTTCTGTCATGCGCAGTTGTTACCAGGATAACCGGAAGTTTCAAATTCCATGGAGGAAAAAATGGCGATAATCGGGGAACCTGTGACCTCGGATGAACAAAAAATGCACCAAAATGATGTTAAATATGGAAAAACTAGAGGTGCTAAATACAGCGAATAAGAGAACTGAATGTGAATCAATGATCAATGTGAATGGGTTCCCAAACACTGCGCTGGGAAGCTACTGAAGGTTGATATGATGATAATTGTGATATGACCACGTTTTTCAAGTTGTATAGACTGTAGGTTTGGATAAATGAATTACCTTACTTTATAAAAAAACTTCATGTGTTATATATAGAGCTCGCTCCGCTCGCTGTTAATATAAGACAAATGGCATGATAAACTAAATTTTCAAAACATGGAAACTGTAATGAGGTTATCGGTGAAATCATGTACAGATATCCTTGTTTTTATATCCGTAACATAAATTTCTATGGCGTGTCCGATATACACCTTACTTTTGAAAAAAATCATGTGTTATATATAGAGCCCGCTTCCCTCGCAGTTAATATAAGACAAATGGCATGATAAACTAAATTCTCAAAACGTGGAAACTGTAATGAGGTTATCAGTGAAATCATGTACAGATGTCCTTGTTTTTACATCCGTAACATAAATTTCTATGGTGTGTCCGATATATACCTTACTTTAAAAAAATAACTTCATGTGTTATATATAGAGCTCGCTCCGCTCGCAGTTAATATAAGACAAATGGCATGATAAACTAAATTTTCAAAACGTGGAAACTGTAATGAGGTTATCAGTGAAATCATGTACAGATGTCCTTGTTTTTACATCCGTCACATAAATTTCTATGGCGTGTCCGATATATGTTTTGAAAAAAAAATGACTATGAAGTAGAGATCTAACTAATGCTCTGATCACACATATTCCACCTCTATTCTAGGCAGACAGAGCAAAACTGAACACAAACTATATGTTGCTGCTCCATAAAGTATAAACCATACATATCACAATGCTTATGCTCATATCTATCTATCTATCTATCTATCTATCTATCTATCTATCTATCTATCTATCTATCTATCTATCTATCTATCTATCTATCTATCTATCTATCTATCTATCTATCTATCTATCTATCTGTCTGTCTATCTGTCTGTTTGTCTGTCTGTCTGTCTGTACCGTCTGTCTGTGTGTGTATGTATGTATGTATGTATGTATCTATCTATCTATCTGTCTGTCTGTCTGTCTGTCTATCTATCTATCTATCTATCTATCTATCTATCTATCTATCTATCTATCTATCTATCTCTCTAAAAAAAGGGTTTCATTTCAACCTAGTCTATCGTCGTGTCTCTGTTTGGAAGCAATGCGCTGATACATTTAATACACCTCAGTAGTCTAAGCTTGGGCCAATTATTGATGTGGGGACATTCTGAGATGTGGTCGATTGAAGTTTTACTTCGATGACCATTTGGAAAACATTTCATGCAAATTAGAACAATTTAAATTTAACGTGTCTGATACCTTGAAAAAATAACACCAAGACAAATCGCAGAATACATGTATTTACGGCCCATTGCAAAAAATCTAACCTTTAAATCTGCCAATGCCAACTGTGACTAAAGTCGAAATGCTTTAGAGAAACTGCTCTCAATTAGATAAGAATGACTGATTCATAATCCTTGTGAAAGTATCTTTCATTCAATCACCAACAGGCCTATAGTTCCAACGAATATAATGATCCGAGTCAATAGCTTTCCAGCTAATGACTCAGTTCAATAGTTGGCACAAGAAGAGTTAAATTGATGGTGATGAGAACAGCTTCAGTCTCTTATAAATAATGAAAAGAATGATTTGTCATAGTGCTTTCTATCTGCGCATTGGCGTCAACACTGCACCCTGTGTCAAGTGTAACAAAGCTTACCTTTTGGAAAGCATACAAATTAGTATGGTTAAATTTGATATTTAACCGTACAAGAAACTTTTGAAAAGGAGATAAGAATGTTGTGCTAAGGACTCACACTATGGGGTTTTTTAGTGGGTTTCCACAGGACTAGGTAACGTCGGTACCGGCAAATATATATGCATGTTTTGGGAAATTATGCAGTGATCACAAACAAATGTAAAAACCAAAGTGGTACTTTTTACGATATTTGCTGGCATTTGAGCTTGTGGCCATAGTATTGAGAGACCTCGTTTCCTATTGGCAAAGGGCACATTGCATATATTTAATGGCATAACTTGTTAAGTAATGGTCAAGCTCATTTTGTTTACATTTGAGAAAAATAACCGTGATATATAAAACAATTGCCCCTCATATGAAACGCCTAAATCCATTGGACCATCTAACTCAATCTTACAAAAGTCCATGCACCTAGCCAATACTTGCGCTGAATACCGCTTTAAGCATTTTGTCATTAAAGTAAAGACCAAGATAATTTGCAAAGGGCTATTATGAGAACGAGTGAATGATGCTTCACACAAGAACAAAGAGGACTACACTATTTTCAACGCTTGACTACCTTACCTGTGTGACTGAATCAGCACGGGCAACGCGTTAACTTGTGGAATATATATATATATATATATATATATATATATATATATATATATATATATATATATATATATATATATATATATATATATATATATATATATATATATGAACGGCAAAGAGACATAGCGGTTTTATAGCTTTAAATACCCTCAAATTTGCACGTTGGATTAAAAATAAACCCGCAACCATTTTTTGTACCTCACATGACTTGTCAGTCAGCAGAGCCTATAGGATGGTCAGTAGTCCGGCGTCCATCTGTCGCCTGTCTGTGCATCCGTCGTCCGCCCGTCCATCCACAATTCACATTTTTGACTTCTCCCAAACCGTCGGCTGGATTTGCTTTAGACTTGGTGGGCATGTTCCTGGGTCTCTATCAATGTCATTAAAATTGTCACGGTCTAGTGATGTTCAGATTTTTTATTAATTTTTTGACATTTTATTTGGCAAAATCTTTAAAACATCTTTACTGAAAGCCCCAAGCTAATTGCTTTAAGATTGCATAGGGACACTTCTGGAGGCTCCTAGTCCTAATTGTCTTACCCGGGGGCGTTGCGATGTAAAACAAAACCAATTTCTTCTCCAAAACCCTTGCTTTGAATCTTCTGAAACTCGGTGGAAATGTACCTTGTGGAAGGGTCAAACAAAGTTGTTCACTAGGTGATGATATACTGCATCGCTGATTTTGAACTACTTTTCCAATGTGGGTACTTATTAGGTAATGTTTATTTCCCATTGATTACAAGGCAAGTCTGTGGGGATTGCAATGGTAAATCATATAATTGACTTTTCCCCTAAACCGTCTACGAGATTCAATACAAACTTGGTGGTGACGTACCTAGGGTGAATTTTTAATTTTGCTCAAACGGCCATGCTCCGGTGTTTTTTCCATTATCATATGATTTCCCTTCTTCATTTTTGGCAAAATCATTAACAATCTTTTTCCCCAACACCACCAAGGCAGTTGCTTTGATATTGCATAAGGACATTTCTGGGGACCGGTAGACCTAAATTGTGCCACAAGCAGTGCTGCGATCATTTTTCCGCCCGGGGCAGTCGTCTTCTAACCCCCAGTCACATCATGAAAATTTATAGGAAAGGTCTAGGCAATAGGAGCAGCTGAATTCCTCATTGTTTACTGGGTGCGCACGGGGTCTCACCGTTCCCATGTTCATCAGGGTGGTTTGAACTTCATCCACCGTTCAGGAACATATGCTACTTGTTGCCTTTTATGCTCTGTTGTGACTGAGCACTCTGTAGCGATACGATTGTGTAACATTGTCAATTGTCAAGTGCTTGCAAATACAGTGGAATCTCCATATTAAGATCATCTAAGGGACTGAAAAAAGTGGCCTTAATAGGGGAGTGGTCTTAATTGGGGGTATAATTCAATTGGGGATAAATAAAAATGGGTCTGTAAATTGGTGGTCTTAATATAGAAATGGTCTCTTTATGGAGGTGGTCTTAATTGGTGATTCTGCTGTACATTTCAATCTGCGGCCATTTAAATGAAATGCAAATTGGGCAATGCACATATTAAATGTGGAAATAACTCTAACTCTAACAAAAGCATTCCATATCGTACCTTGTCGTACAACATGTTATTCATATGCATACCCATGTCTTATGAAAAATCCATTTCGTACGTGTGTATATGTGTTATGCTATGTTCAATTCCCCTCTTTGCTTGATTTCAGGCTCCAGACTCTCTATCCCTGGAATACTTCCCCGAATGTTATGTTTTGCTAAGGAAAACGGATACAGACACCAAGGTAGGATGTTTTCATATATATTCTTAGCACTATTTACACAGAATGTAAACTTTCAAAAAATACCGATATCCACAATACCAATTACAGTGCTGATTTATTATGGCATCCATGCATACCTCTCCCTATTGCACCATTCTTTTTCAGGAATGGGAATTTGGTACAGATGGTATGTGTGTTCGCCTGTTCGGCTAGGCGATTGGTGCCGAAGGTTGCTGGCTCGAGACGAGGCCGTTCCGTGGTCACAACATATAATATATTGTCCAGCGGCTGGTAGCAAAATATACAACATTGAGCATATATGCAGCAGGAAAAAAACAAATCGTTTTATGGTGGAATCATTCGCTATCGATTATTAACTAGATTTAAAATAATACTTGCATTTGCAGCGTAGCAAACGTTATACTTGTCGTTAGGTACATGTAAACACGGGTCTTGTATAAATGGATCATTCGGTTTCAGGTAGTGTAAGGTCAGAAAGTTCAGGAAATATTATATACAGAAGACTTGAAGGAAGTTTATACCTTTGGGAAATTGGTAAATGATTGTTACATTCTAACTCAGAATTAAATGATGAACGAACGTGTACAGCTGTTGGGACAAAAACGGTCCATAGAATATAATGAAATGTACTTGAATTTGCCTCTGTGCATCCTTAACGTAATAATTTTGACAAAAATGGAGTCACAGGTGAAGCCATTGCCTTGTGCTTGTATCACGTACGATTACGTTCGTAGTCAACGGTTACTAACAATTGAGCGACATTAGGGATGATGTACGATGTTAAAGGGGTTAGTGGATGAAAATGAAAGACTAACATACCCTGATTTAGCGAAATTGGTCAGAGCGCACAGCTGCCTTGTGTTGATTAGTTTTTTTTAGGGAGCACCTGTTAGGGCCGTGTTTTGAAAGCGAGAGAGAGAAAAAAACACAAAGTCAATTTCTAAGAATCAACTGCAGTTCAATGTGAACACTATAAAGCCGTAATGCAGTTGAACTTTGATAATTTTTTCTCAATCTTAAAGTAGCAACTCGCAATTCAGCTAAAGCTACTGCACTGCACACAAAAGATTTACGGTCTGTTTAATGGAGAGATTTCTTCTCTCTGGAATCCAGAAATACTTCCCCTGCAATGAATGTCGCAACCTGCAGCAATTATAATATCAGCGCACTCAACTTGGACATTAAGACAGCAAATAAAGAGATTATATTTTCATGTTTTTAGACTGAGGTCTGATGGTACTTGCACCAATTTATCACCGTGTCAGGTTCTCAGTTCGCTTTTGCCAATTACAGGCATGCTACTTTGACCCCCAAATACTCACACGAGTCACCCCAAAATTTCTCGAACGATTTGAGATGCTTTGCACGTTTAACCTTCTCATTTTTCTGTTGATACCTTTACTGTAATAGCACTATTTTGCCACATTTTCACATTCATCCAAATTTGTCCAATCAGCAACTACGTTCAAAATTAAACTTTTACTGTGTGACAGGAATTTATTATAAGTTCTAGGGCCACATACCAAATGGCGGACTGTAGCACATAGGTCACCTATCTGTATCACGCATTGACATGCTGCCACATTCGGTCATGCTTTAATTCATTCAGTTTGAAAATACTGAGAGTGGAATCAGAATAGGCAGATTTCCTAGTCCATGACGGGAATATAAACAAGAATCAACAGGCCAACCTTGTGGCTTTATGGGCCAAAAATGTTAGCATGGATAATTTGCGTTGTGCCTAAAGGTAAACTATAAGATATTCCGAATGCGTGGGTGCGTCCTTCATTTTATTAACTTGAGAAGTAAAGTTTAGCAAAGCGGATTAAGGCCGGTATACCCTAAACTGGAGTTTTGTTAGACTACAGATAGTATATGCCATAAAGAAGAAAAATGGTTGAAGACAGACATCCTTAAAAGAGATATTAAGTTCGTTGAAGTTTCTGTATAGCTAATAAAATTATTTGCGAGATAATACAAGGACCAAAACCGCTCTTCATATGACAAAAATGTAAAGGAGGGCAAGGCTCTCAAAAATATTCAGACTGATCAGATATTGTGTCAACCATGATGGTATTCATGTGACACACAATGAATTGAAATATTATTGGCAGTTTCTGCTAGATTATCATAAAAACGACATGAAAGCTTTAATTTGGCATTTGTTGCAACTAGTTTGCTCCGCGTCTTCTGCAAAAGTCATCATTAGGTGGCCTAAGATTTCCCTTTGACTTGTACTCAAAACTTTACGCAAAGTCAACACTACTTTGAGCAAGATTATCTTTCCATAATTTACACCTAACGCAGTGTGTAATGGACCATCGCCAAAATTTTGGAGGAATTCCACTCTTCTGTATTGCTAGCCTGCAGGTCTATCCTTTAGACGAAAAATAAATGGTGTCTCTACTTTTGTGCACTATTCCGTCATGTTTAATTTGTGTTGACTACACTTGTTTCACATTTACCTCCGGTATGTTCGACATAGTCTAACCATATTTATCTTTGCTTGGATTTAGAAAGTTTTAACGGGAACTTGGTTAAATAGTCAAAACATCACACGATCATGCTGGTAAATGCATTTTGTGCTGAAGGACTGCCATTCATCCGTCTGCGATTACATAGTTTAAACTGTAATGGTCCCTGATCAGTGTATGACCTTTTGACCAAAGCGGTGTTTGAAAACTATCCTACTGGTGTGGAGATTCATTAGTCCAGTCTACGTACGACATACAATGTGATATGTGTTTACACCTTGCAAACACAAGAATATCCCTGTGGGTTTTTGTATGTGTTGGACTTCTGCGGAAACCCATTTGCAGGGTTTCAGTACCTTAAGGTTGTGCCTGATAAAATATATAGGACTTCGGGGTCTATGTTACGGGACCGGCGTGTAGAGTCAAAAGACACACGAAAGGATATTTGAGGATTTAGTGGATACAATTATGGACAGTAATTCCACTTTAAGCAGACACATGGTTTTTGTATAAATAGGAATGGTAATTTGGCGTTTCCACTTTTATTATGTGTTCCCCTATGGTGTTCTGTGGTTACGACATCTGCTTGCATATATATTGTCCTCTTTTTGTCACCCATGCCATGAATTACGCGTCATAATTGTTTGAAGGGTTCACGGTAAATCGAGCCGCTAATTTCAGTCTGATGGTCACTTATAGGATGGTCTATTCATTGGCAGGCATATAATAGAAGACGACTACTAAGATTTACTTCTTTTTTACAATGATAATGACCATATAGAACTATGCTGCTGTGAATACGCCATTAAAATAATGACAATACTCATTCGAGCTCGAAAATTTAATCTCGATGCAGTATTGAAATCCTGTCCAGTCCAAAAGTGAAAAACAATATGAATGTAATGAAGTGCATTTGTAACATAACTTGTTAGTTTTTATTGAGATGGCCAGATTATTTTAAATCTCAGGGAACTTGCAGAATTCCGTATGATACGCATACAAACGCAAAAAGAGCTTCTTGATTTCTCTGAGTATAAATAGAATTACTTTACTGGTACACATTGTCCATCTTTTGAGAGCGAAATATTAGGGAACAAATGAGGTAGTGGGTTGTGAATATCTGCGATGAAATCGACGACTGACATTTTGAAGCTCGAGATAAAAATTGTAGGGAGCTTGCTTTATTTTGAACATTAGATATACTGTTTTTGGAGTTCAAAACTCCTTTCAAATTTATAGCCATTATACCCCAGAGGTGTTGGGGGGTGGGGGGTGGGGGGTGGGTGGGGGGTATGGATTCCTAATAACGAACAAGACAGGTGACAAAATTTAAGATGTGATCTCATAATTGATATTCAATGACGAAAGATCTAACTGTCGCGTATGATTTCAAATACCATTTTGTAGTCGTTAGCATATTCAAGACCTCAGGTATAAATACAACGGTTGCAAGAGATGTATACGGCCTTCTCTGGAGAGATCGTATCAATTCATGTCTGCTTAGACAGAAAGTCTTTGTACCACAGTCGTATATGCCTTGCCCGTGAATACTAAAACTCACCATTGACAACCTTTAAATACCTCCCTTTCTGTAAAGGCTTAGTGTACAATGATGCATTTGCCCACTTTATGAACAGTCTCCGTCTCCTCCCAGACTGATTACAATATCTGCATAAGCCTTTGGGGTTATGCAGAGTAGCTTGGACTATATTAAATATATTGATACTGGTGTGATTCCCCAGGTTACATCATAGCTTTCTTTCCTATTCCTGTACCTTGGGCCCATTCAGTTGATTAATTTATTCACAGGTCAAAGCTAATCTCAGCACGTAGACTCCTCCTTGCAAAAACCCGCATGGGTTACGCTTCAAGTAATCTCAGGGTAATGAAAGTAACTCTCTCAGAACTATATATATTAGCAACAGCTTTCGTATATGTAAAATAAACATGTATACCTTGATGAGTACAAGAGCATCGTCAACATATTAACTCCCAGATTAGAAAAATATATCATTCTGATTAAATTGTATTACAAACATTGCACTTTGCAAACAATTATATATATATATATATATATATATATATATATATATATTATATATATATATATATATATATATATATATATATATATATATATTATTATTATTATATATATATGTATATATATATATATACATCAGGGAGGGCATAATTATTTAGAAATGAATCTTTAAAATGTTTTGTCGACCATTTTTCATTCTGGGCGTTTTATTAACGTAATGGGACAACATTTCTCATTAGGCGTCTGAGAACTATGCTCCAAAAATACAATCTCATTTTTGAAAAGCCGTGTTCAGCATGATTAAATTAATCAAAATGGCTTATACGATTTGTAATGCCAAAAGATTATCAACAAGATTAGTCTTATTTGATTAAAGCCTGCCATTTAGAGCGAGAGGTGTATCCAGGTGAAAGTCTGAGTTTCTTGTAGGCACGCATTGTGTGCATAGGATTCATATGTCAACAAGGCCAATAAACCAAGGTGTGTAGGTGCCTCTACTATGCCTCGATAAGAAAACCCGCTATCAAGCCGCTGGCTGACGTAAAAAGTATTCACAGGAACATATGTGTACAGTCACCGCGGGGAGATAGTGATTCGTAAATTGACAAATTGGGACATAATTTATATGTTCCTCAATCCACTTGCAAACTGCATGCACATAAATTGCTTGCTGCATATGTATCTAAAACCGGCCCACTGATTTTCTTTATCAGTGTACGTTTTCGGTAACAATGATTAATAGATATAAGTGTACGAGGTAGGTTTGTGATTGTTATACCATACCGACCAGCAAAAACTTCTATGGGTGTTTTACCGCCACATTTGTTGGATGGTAATTCTATAAATATGTAAATTTGTTAAAACATCTATGCAAGTTTAATACACGTTGCATTGCAATATATCATCACAGAGGAGGTTGTGTGTAGAAAAATTGTAAAACATCACTTTTAGAAAAAACAATACTCTCTTCTTAAAACAAATTTCCGACACCGTATACTTTTTGTATGTTTATCTGTATTGATAGTCCTTTCAGTAACCATAAATGGTGATATTGGGGTATAATTGGGCCAACGCGTATCCCAACATTGATTTAAGGATATAAGACATGGATAAACAACACAGTAAATGTGTCATGACGCAGACGATAGAATGTCTAACTGTTTGGCGTGTGGAATATTCATTATTTTCTGTGTACCATGGGGCTGTGGCCCAAACATAACATAATAAAAACATTCTCTTCTCTTCTTTCAAGATCACAGGCAGTTTTTATATCTCATCTTTTGTGCAACTTGTATTAAACATGAAGTTCCATTTTTGGGGGGGGGGGGGTTAATACATCTTTCCACAAAATGAAGAGGTCTGAGGTTAAAAGATGATTGAATGGCGTAAAGTGGCGTTTTTGTTGCTGGTATCTGATTGTTTTTATGCTTGTTTAGATGCTAAAATGACAAAGCCCAATGTGCAGTGAAACGTACACATACTTGACATATTGGGGCAGATATTGCTATGCACAGCCTCGGCTAGCATACCTAGAGAGGCCTTCAGTCCCGTTCGCCCGATGCTTGGCTCTCTTTTCAGATTTGGTCAAACTGTCAATTTAGATACTGGAAAAAACCAACAAGAAGTCTCTTCCCACTACTTTATACGTTTTACATCGGATTCATTGTGACCACTTCAAAAGAGAAAAATAATGTTTCAACTGTTCCTGTGTTGCTCTACTGCAATTTTATTGCCATAATATGATTTACACATATTGCTATTGCAGCAATATATGACACAGTGTCATCCAAGGAGACAAACATTAGTTTTCCACCTATATCATAAAGACCGATGAGGTAAAAAAACTGATGCTTGGTGATTATAAGACAGCTTGTCAATTTATATTTTCTGTCGACTGTAACTAGTTTCCTGGGTATCCATGCATCAACTAATAAAGAGAATCCATGTAGAAAATGATGGAGAAATATTCAGCTGGGTCTGTCGTTCTGACAAACAAGCAGCTGGTTTAGTGGGTATTGTCCAGTCCATGCTGCTTTAAGATTCCAGATTTTCCAGGTTATGTACCTGTTTTTCCTCATTATACACGAAGAAAATTTGACATACCTCATTTCAGGGCATGTGCTGACGTTTTTGACAATTTGGTTTCATCAGCTGTGAGCTTTTAGAACTGTGTTCCTGTAAGTGTTCAACATGTGCCCTCGTTGTCACAGTTTAAGAGTAAAATCATGACCAAGTATGACTCGCCCTGTAAGATATCTAAGTTTATATTAGATAGGCTAAAGGGAATTATCAATTTTGCATGCTCGATAAGGAAAATGCCGAAGCCACCTGAACAGTCATATATTTCACATAGGACTGATAGATACGCCGAAATATATATTTGGGTCACATACCTGAAGATGTGTGTCATTATTTCTTAAACATTCCTATTTACGTAGCAGCAGGCAACAAACTATATTCTACTATTATAAACATAGCTACTTTGACGCTGCAAACTGTAGTTCATGGTGCCACCGAATGCACACTGGACCCCCCTCCCCCAAAAAAGGAAATAAATATTAAAAAAAACCCTCGAAACATGTACTTGTCGCTCTGTACGATTTGTGTAGAATGATCCAAAAGAGTTCAGAATAAAGCAGCACACGGCACATTATATATTTGTAGCAGTTATTCATTAAACGCTAGTGCTTACAATTCCATTATCATTCTTTTTCTCAATGGCCTCCACTTCTCTGTCTCGCACAGTGGTGTTCACTCACCTTAATGTCTCTGGATCTTTTTGCGTCATCCACACTGGAAGCATTCTAGTTTCAAGGACGGATGCAAAACTTCAGCAGTGATGTTACGTTTGTGCCTTGTTTGTATTTTCTCATAAAGGAGATTTATATACTAGGATAAAGCCCTTCTTACTTGGTAAACAATATATGTTTAAACCAAGAAGTTTTCAGAATAAGGTTAGTAAAATCTGAAAACTTGTTTATATTTTGGATACCGGTGCCACGGTCACTTGAAAGATACTTTAGTGTCAGCACTTCATGAAAATCGTATCAAACATTAGTGCAGTTTGTTTTGCAAAAATAAACTAGATTCTATAGGTAAGCCTCTCTGACTACCGTAAATTCCCTATTGGATGACGCATCTTTATAAGAAGAGGCACCCCGACCTTGGAACATCCACAAGGTTGTTATATCCATTATCTTGTTCAGGAAAAACCCTTCAAGAAGACGCACCCCGACCTTAGGTTGCTCAGTTATAGTAATCAAAATGAAAAGTTCCCGCCCGAGTTTAATGTGTACCACTCACGCAAATATTGCACTCAACGCGACCATTCCACATTTTTCTTTTTCTTCATTGTCACGGGTTTTTACGTCATTTTATCAATATTACAGAAGCATATTATTACTTTTCTTTAAGTCTGTGGTATTTTTATCAATAAAAATTGTGTAAGTAAAAATTCAACCTTTCTAGGTCAGGTGCAGGGAAAACTCCCTATTAGAAGACGCACCCTGACTTCATGATCTTCAATTTGGAAGATAAAACATTATTCTAATACAAGCTCCGGCTTCAATTAGAGAATGTGCGGTATACTTTAAAATGTCATTTTGTGAAACGATGACGTCACGGCTAAATGATTCAGGTGAACGCGTCGAATTTAGGGCAGGCAAAATGGCAGGTATCCTGGGTTCCAGTGAGTTAATTGGTCTGTACAACTTAGTGATTAATTACAATTAATAAAAAAGTTGTTCAGTTCAATGCTGTTTCACTGATTAATTTGAAAAGAGTTGAAAATAATAATAATAAAAAAATAATAAATAAAAAAACGCGTAAAAATGATAAATGTTTTTTTCCGAGCTTCCCTGTTATCGTATAAGACTGCGTCCAACCTTTGTCCGTAAGCATAGACTTACTTTATGATTGTAAAATTGCCCAAGTAGAAGTTTGACGCAGCTGTGAGAATCCTCGAATTATAATTTTTGTGCGAAGAAGTTGTGAAAGATCAGTTTTATCCCTAGACGGAGATAGAGCAACAATCTGATCTGCATACATCAGAAGTTGAGAGATTGAAGGACATGTGCTTTCCCCTTACGGTCCCCCAAGCAAATATGTTTATAGACATCAGGTATAAAGAACATATAAGCTGAATTACAAAAGGACGTGGTATTAGCTATACTCATGAAGACTTTTGCGATGGTCTTTTATGCTGGCAAGCGTAAGGGAGCAAAGGACAGGAAATATCTTTTATTTGCATAACCAGAGAAATCTGATACTTGATATGATTGGGCGTACTATTTTCTTACAAAAAGGATAAACAGATCCTGTTAGTATTTTAGTCTTCACCTGCGACAAAATTGGGTGCAATGTCATATATATTTTTTACATAAGGTCTCAACTTTGAATATGGGCTGTTGTTTTAGGACAGCAGACAAGCAAATTGCCATCGCAGGTGCAAAATTGCATTAAATGGCTTCCGTTCCCAAAATACATCACTCTGCTTAGCATGAAAAACCATATTTGATTTCTTAAAATTGCTGTTTGCAGTTGTTTGAAAGAACGACGAATATCTCTTATTCCATTAAGTCTGAATATTTTGAGCAGTGTATAAAGTACATTGGCTATTGTGAATACACATTACAATATGGGATCAGTTCAGACACCGTATACGTATTGATATATTGGCTTCGAACACGCATGCAGTATTTTAATCTTCATTCTACGACTTCGTAACTGCAGAGAGCCGTATGCCACGAAACGCGTGTTATACTACTACAGTTTGTGCACATATATATACTAACCATTATGATTTAAAATGGATGTGCGTTTGCAAGAAAAGAACATGACACGTTTGTAAGGGTTTTCACCGGGGATAATTGGTGATTTCATGGTTTATGCTTTTCAGTTTTCTGACCTGTTGTAGCTTTGTGTTGGCGTGTAGGACGAGTCAGTTGTTTTGGAGCCTGGTACATGTGAGTCCAATAAAGGTTTTGGACAACTGCATGTCCCCTATTTAAGCCATTTAGCCTTTTAGTTGCAGCATTCTGACCTAAAATGGAAACTCCTTCAGTGCGTGCCATAAAGATTTTCTTCTGGTCTGTCTTAAAATGCGATGTTGTTTGCTGTTCAATCGGTATTCAATGTAGAGCCCGCCATGCATCTATCTTTATCACAACAATTACCATTCGTTAAAATGCGTAGCTTGGATGAGTTCCCAATGAGAGTTATCCTGGATTGAAAAAAAATATGCTAGTAAGTTTAAATATATGTAGATGTACATAAAACTGACTTTAATGGGACTGAACTAATTTTTCTTGCACCTCAGCTAAAACTTAATTTGCGTGCGTTATAAATATCTGCATTGACTATTAACTCTCATACCCAAAGTCACAAGAAAACAAGATTATATATATCAATTGTGCAGTATTCATTAATGCTAGCAACAAGCTTTAACTTAACGCTGCAACCTTTAAGTAAAATACGGATTTGGGTACAATAATTTGTACCTAAATATTCATAAACCTCCACGATCTTATCATCAACAACCAACCGTGAACATCCACGCCAACTGTAACTGAAACACCTTCATGGCAGATTACCATTCTTACCACAGAATTTAACTCAGTGAACGCATTTTCGAGAAGAAAAAGAGAGACTGGCCGAATTCACGGGGGGGGGGGGGAGGGTTAGATAGTCGCTTTAGCTATTATATATAATATAATACTCTAAGGACATCCGAATTTAAATATTAATCATGTGGCGTGAATTTAATCCTTCTTGAGAACACAAAATAAGCCTAGATTTACAGGAGTATTGGGGGCGTCCCATATATAATGACAACAGCCTAGCTGCATGCATTTAAAAAGTACACAGTTACAATTTTAATAACTAGATCATTCACAACATACATAGCCCTGATAATATTTGTGTGCCAGTCTTAACCTGAGACCTTAATGGATCAAATTTAAAAAAGTGCGAAGTACATTTGTAATGAGAACCTACATGTAAAACTGATAATTACGTTCAAAAGTACTATATTAGAAGGGAATATCGAAATTTGATAAGTATGTAAATGAAATTGGAAATGAACGTACAAACTTGTGATCTTACATGTATGCAACATAATGAAAAACCGACACTGACAAAATTGCAGATTAAGATGAACTAAGCACCAATATATCAACCAAAGGTAAGTTCTCATAAAGTGACACCAATCACTGATAGCGCAAACATTGACATTTTGTTATATACCATGTTTGCATAATACCTTTATGCCTTTTTGTTGTAAAAGCTTAAGCACAGTCTCTCCAGATTGTTTTACGTGAAAGGTATGCGACACAAATCTGCGATATCCTACAGTAGACGTGTGCAACAAATCACATGCGATCGTGTCAGTTGGTTCGCGCGTACTTATTGCAAAGGAAAAGCATCCTTGGACATCCACTTGCTCATACATGCTAACACAAAAATAGCTCAGCAGCAACGGCAAAATTTATTTCTCGGTGTTCCTCACGGGTTTGGTCATAAAACTAATATGTTCTTCTGATACGAAGAACAATCAGTGTTTTGATACATGAAAATGATTTTTCGTCGGATCAGGGTCAGTTTATTATTGATCATGTCAGATTTCATGCTTGTCAACTATTTTCAAAATCAGGCAAGGTACTATTTGCCAAATGGCAAGAATTCATCACAATCTAGGTCGTATATCTACATTTTGATGACCATCATTAAATAAAAAAAAAAACGTAAGCTTTATAGATGAGGTTATTGTCTGGTCGACCCTCATAAAATATAGCCGGGTCAGGCGATTCAGATTGCACATGGTGTCATGTCACAGTTCTTATCTAACACAGGAGAAAGGCTTTAAGAAGTCATGTTTTGTCCGAGAGCATCGTAGGAGGGAAACAGGTGTCGCAGAGCCGTGGCGTATTTCAGTCGTTCCAAGAATATCTTGTATCATGAGGTTGTCAGCTGTTCAGGACAAGTCGTATGCTTCGTTTGCTTTGTTTTCCAGCTGGATTACTCCGGCATGTAAAGGTGAAAGGAACTGTCAGTTTTCGCTGTTTCCATATTATTCTTAAGCCTGTAATAACATATCAAACTTTATGTACAGGAACTGGCAGGGGAAAGTCACAGGGCCACAGTTAATGATCATCTAAGGGAAAGCCATCAGGTCGGGTAAACGTTTGTGTTGTGGAAAAAAAAATAACAGTGCTGCACAATACTATACAAAAAAGCCAAAGATTTACTGTAAAGAACGACTGTAAGACTCTTTCACCGCCTTTTTTTTCCCAGTTTATATAGCTGCTTCAGGATTTTTTCATAGATATGAAAGAGTGTCACATGAGTGTGATGTTCGATCTTCACGATCGAGTTTATTTTTTTCTTGGGACTAGCATTCTGTTCGCAGACAATCTAGAAAACCATCATCTCATCCATTATTACTGGTGTAGTTTGTGTCATTTTAACACATTAAAATATTTGATGAAATGAGAATATTAGCACATTAGGTAATCTATTCTTCGTCTTTTGTGTACATTCAATGTTCTCAGACGCGTACAATATTGTTATTTGGCATGTTGCAAATGATCATACAAATTGTTTATCAGTCTTTTCGCTTAGTTAAAAACATATTGCCTGACTCATAATGTTGTTTTCATAATTGATTGTAAATAATATATATATGTGCAGCAATATATTTTATGGCGGTTCATTGTGCGAGGTTTGCCGATTCAGAGATGAAGAGATGTTAGAAGCAATCTGGTAGTGCTTGATGTTTAATGTCTGATAGTACATAAATTCACCTATAAACCACGCAGTTTAAGCCTTTAAACGTGACATTCATTTGTAGTGCCTTGAGCATGCATTTTAGTGGCAACCATTACACAACTGTCCCACAGTGTAACCAAAGTGTTTGTCTTTATTCCAACGTTTGGCATGGATGAGCAATTTCTATTATACCAATTAATACTTTCATTCAGGTCATTAAATTCTTTCTGATATCAGAAATATGGCTAAATAGACAACACAATATAGACTAAAAAGCTTGCATCACAAGTTTTTATTTGGTTCCCTTGTCCTGTGAAATATGTATTTAAAGTTGAAAGAACTGTCAAGATAAACCACCCGTTCGCTTGCCTCTGCTTGCCTGCGGAACGGCCTTGTGTACAGGATGAGTGAAAATAATCATATAGTTTGCCCCGCGCATGCATCATTTCTGCGGCAATCACTCCATGTTCAAAGTTTGTCACTTTGATTGTAAACTGATAACGGCGCTTGTAAAATCAAGGCTTTCATCATGTGCTAATGGGTAACAGTATCCAAGAAAAACTTGCAAATTGAGATCAATAGCTTACCTTTACACAAACGACAATGCAAGTATCGAGCCATTTGGAATGCTGATATTGATATCCTTTACACTCAGCATTAGCCCAGCACACATTATCAGGTAAATTCTACCTAACAAAAAAATCTAATCCATGCCAATTCAGCATATTGAGCAGCATCTATATCCAATTTTTGAGCTTTGCTCTAATTCACCGTTTCGTTTTTTTTATACATCAAAACCCTGATATATAAGCTTTAAAACGTATTATATAACCTGTCATCCGCAACTTAACAACTGAGCCAAACGGTGCGTTAAATAGGCTAGCTAGATGACATGAAATAGTCATAGGATACCTCAAAGTTTCCTTTCGACAGCTAAAAGTTACGTAAAGTGTCATTAAATATGTACTTCGCCTAACCACATACTATCTTTTCGTGTGTGTAGATCTGCTGGTAATCCATAAGTTATAGAATTTAAATTGAAGTTGTTCATGATTAGAATTATTGAAGATATCAGCAGTTCCTTCATACGTCGAGGGGACAAAGAAAATTTCCCTTGCCGCAAACACGGAAGATTTTGTGAGGCAAAAATAAACGAAGTGAAACAAATATTGTAAACAGAGAAAAAAAAATGTGATCCAACGTTTAATATTCATAGGTCAGTCGAGAAGGATTAAAAACAAAAAATAGTGGAACCAATTATAAATGAAAAAGGAGCTACAGTTGGCCAATTTACAGACCGAACAAGACAGTAACTTAAGAACAACCGTTATTCGAGTTTTGATTGCAACGCTCGTCGAGTAGCCCAGTATCTTTCAGTTACCAGTTCAGATACAGCAGCATCACTTGCACATAGTTACATCAGTTCCGCTTACCTCCCCACACGGGAGTTTAGTCAGTTTTCAGGTTTTAATACCCCAAAAAAACTCTCCTCTCCCATTGGACGTAGTGCTGCGAATGTGACGCTGCTACAGTCAAGATGCGTGTTGGTGTTTATTAGTTGGTCCTTTGCTAAATAAAGCAGGACTAAGTTTGTCAAAACACTTGCAAGGTTTGAATGGAATCCTCAGCTGCGTTTGCATGCTACGCATCGTTTAAACGTGAAGGTATTCATTAAAATCGACAAAACCGATTAAGCAGAACAATACGGCAACCATTGACAAATCAAGACTCCTACCAGCAGAAGAGCCAAAATCATAATGGCGGTGATGCAGAGCGTGCCCGGTTGTCCAATTGGTTATCCTCTTTTATTTTGTACATGACACTGGGGTCAGCGTTGTCTTCGCAATCTTTTATTTTAATATACAACCAACTGCAGATTTGTCCTCTTAATCTCTCATCGCAACAAGAAACCAAAGGCAACGTTGTCCTTGGAGTACTTCATTTTAACATGAAACCATGGGTTGAGTTGTCCTATCAGTCTTTTATCAGAACATGCAGAGTGTTGTCTTTCCAATCTTTAATTTCAATAGGAATTCGCAGACAGAGTGAAAGTTCAATGCCAAAACACAATAAAATGCTTTGTCATCCAAAGTATGTTAAGTGCAGGTTTCACATCTTTTAGGTGTTTATTCTATTGTTTTAAAATTTGTAGGTGATACTTGAAACCTAAACGGATCAAGTCGAACCAAATTTTGCAGTAATTTTGCATGTCCTTGTGTCTCTGTCTGTCTGTCTGTCTCTATATATGAATAAATCTATATAAATATATATACATATATACATGTTTATATATATATATATATATATATATATATATATATATATATATATATATATATATATATATGCTGCGTTCGGGCAGGCAATGCAAAGATGAAACCAGGTTTAAAGTGCTGCTCCGAATCGCTAATCTTAAAGAATAATTGGTCAAAGTTGAGTTTTGTGTCAGTTTCTGCAGAATATGATATATTGAATGTATTGATTTCCATTGGCCATCTTGTTTTCTTGACACCATCATCTAGAACAAAATGTTAACTAAAACAGACTTTTCCGTGTCTCGTCGAACTAGTTCAATCTAAATATGGTCGACACTTTAATATGGCGACAGGTGGTGATGAAATGATTGCTTTGCGTTCAATGCAAAGCAAATCTTTTCCTATTAAAAATGACCTATGGATGTTTACCCTGAAGAATAACAAGTACAGTTTAGAATCAATTTGATGCAAATGTTATTTTTGTAATAGATTTAATTTTGAGTTTGTTTAAATACCAAAGCAACTCACTTAAAATATTTTTACCTATTCTAGAAGTGCTGTATCCTGTCAAAGATCAGATAATCTGTGCGACACAGCTGTGTGTTCCACATGTAGCCTTAGAAGATTATTTCTGTATTGTGTCAAATTGATAATTCTGCTGGCCGTAAAAACCTGTAACATTCTTTGGCAGGGTTATAGCGATCTATTTCTCTCAGCTTGAAGAAAACATCGATATTCAAGTTTCAGGGGAAAAAAACAAAACAAAAACAAAAAAGAAAAAACAAAAGCAAGACAAAAAACAACAAACCCCCCCCCAAAACAAAACAAACAAAACAAAACATAAAAACAAACCACCCCCCAAAAAACATCCCCCCAAAAACAAAAAAACAAACAAACACACACACACACACACACACACACACACACACACACACACACACACACACACACACACACACACACCCTCTCTCTCTCTCTCTCTCTCTCTCTGCCGGATATTATTACAACAGATATGAAAGTATAATTCTGCACAGCTTCGGTTTTTTCTTAACCTTTTTTATGTCAATATTCTTGATATCCAAACACATTTCAGCTATATGTAGCCTACGCTGGTTGCATCGCTATTTTGTGAAATTGTTTTAGTCCATGTGAAGAAACACTTTAGCAAATCACCTGGATTGAATGATGTCTAACAGCTCTACATCTGTAAATCTTTTATTCCGATTATTTCCTCAGCATCGGCACAGAAGAAAAGTTGTATAGCTGACTGAGGTTCAAGCATTTTTTTTTAAAAACTGTTCTCTGAGCTTGAATGCACATATGATATTTGCACTGCTCTCATGGGGGCAATGGGGGCAGTGGATTCCGACATAGAATATTATGTCGCCGCCTTCAATCTCTATTTTCGGTACCTAACATGAAAATGTATAATACCAAACAATCATCATTTCAGTGGCTTAAGAGCAGCGAGCTTTCGGATCCCGCAACAATGATTCTTTCTGCTTGTAAAAGATAAATTTAATGCCTCTCAACATTTGCATGCAGAGACCTGTATTTTTTTACGTCACTTATTCCATTCCGTCCAAGTCCTAGTTGTCTTAAAATATTATTTCCTTACTTTTCTAATTACCGATGAGCCTGCTCATATATAACATGTTTATCTCGTCAAAGGAAACGAGCGACAGATTAATCCGTAGGTAATTGCGGACCTGTTTCCTTGTGCATACAGAACAACATTACCCCGTGCTGTGCCCTTGTATGTTGTACCCGCTTTGGTCGTCAAGCCTATTACTTAAGAGACTAAATCCGCGTATGTGAGGGGTACGTTTTAAAACATGCCCCCCATGAGTAAAAAAATCCAGAACATAGAATTGGACATAAAAACACGCTCTCTAAGGCGCGTGTAACCCCCACTTTACCAGTGGTTGTAGAAGGATATGTTTTCGCGAGATATTTAAAATGAATTGAGTTTTATTAAATACTTTGGATGAGGGTTCAGTACATTTATTTGAAGATATGTATATACATTTATCTGCTTCGTTAACAGAAATTGTAAAAGATTTCATTTATATATAACTATATATTTGGTGTTTTACACGCTATTGCAACAGGCTCGTAGTTACTTAGATGAATACAAAATATAACATACAAAACTAAAATATATCCTGAATAGTTAAAAAGATATTTAAGGATATAAAGTCACGGGAGTATGTCCTTTCATTGGCAGGAACATCGACAAGTTGGAAGACATAGAGGAGTTGAAGACTTTTCTTATATTGTCATATTATCAGAAGGTGAAAAGCTGGCAAAACTCGTCTTTGGTCATATTATTGGGACAAATAAGCATGCACGCTCATTAAATTTTTCCTCCAAATACCGGCCAGTCTCGACATGCAATTTGGCCCGGTCAGCAATTTTAACACGATTAGGTCTCTAAAATTCGCAAGGTACACACCTTTGACTCTGGTAAAACGCACTAGAACAATTTACACAAAATCCTCCACGCCCCTTGTACTTTATATTTAAGATGTGGTTTACGTAGTGGCTTACATCATAATACCCAAGACCCGTTGAATCTGCACAAAAGACGTTATGTAGTGACCTATTTTTTCTTACTAGCGACGAAAACCATATTCCAAATAAATAAACAACATAGTTAATAGTTTCTTAACCAGTTATATACCCCTTATTGTTCTAGAACATTTTGACAGTAAACCAAGCAAGCTGCATGATCCGCCTAACGAACAGCATTTGGTACTTTTTAGAATGGAAATTGCTGCAGAAAATACACTATGTGGGATGCGAAACCTGGGCACACAAATGGAAAAGAAGCAGGAACGCAATATCTATATGCCCGTAATGTATACGTAGCACCACCCATTTGATCAAACGTATGCCACCGTAAGCCACTGCAGAATTCTTTATCCCGTGTAAATTAGTTCTTCTGAAGCCACCTGTTACAATCGTGTCTCAAAAGGCGTCACAAATGTTGTTTCAAATCATATGAGCATTTGCATCGTGCACCATTGGCTAAAAGGGTGGCGCTGGCTTTTTATAAAGTCTATAAGCTACATGCTTAAAATATGAAAGACTAGTTTCATAACTTTAATGACTGAAACTGAAATAAGGCTTTCTTCAAATCATATGAACAAGATTAACAAGGAATGGCGACATCAGCAGATACTGGCAATTTTGGGGATTTCTTGTCCACATTATTTTTTGACAGCCAAAAGTTAATCCTTTTAAGGTCTTGACCCAAAACATATATAAATTTAAGTTTAACGGAAATTGGCATAGAAATCATAATATTTAATAACTCTTGAAATTGCTGGCCTGGTCCAATTTATGCATACGTAGCCTATATTTTGTCAATATTGTGGGAGCCAATTAAAACTAGCAATTTTAGAAATGTAATTTTCAGCTGAATATGATTAAAATAATGTCAATGATGACAATGTATATCCATACTATTGATCTTAAAGGTAAAATGTATGGAGTTATATTTAAAACTTTGGATGCGGGTTCAGTAGGCCTATGTCTATTTTGATGAACAAAATTTGCCTAAATGATTCTGTGAAGTTCTTCGATTTGGGTTAAAAAAATTGAGATTTATTGCTTTTGAACTGAATTGACAAGGTTTTTGGAATATGAAATCCGACAACGTATACATGGTACATGTGTTGGGGTTGATTATGTGCGTTATTATGATGTAAATATTGATATCGCACCGTGTCTGCATCATTGTAAAGTACGTCTTTTACGTTATAAAGAATAATCAAAACTAACTGTGGGCCTGCGTGTTGAATGCAACTTAACCATGTCATAATGTCACCTGTGTCATATCACAACATCAAGAGCCTGAGTGCATTATCAATCTGCGAGAAAAGTGCCAGTTGGATGTCTAGAAATTGGGTACACGACCAGTTTTTTCCTGGACAGTTCAGCCAGTTTGCCCATGTTATATTGCTTATGCACACTATGGTAAATACGCAATTTTCAATCTGGTTCGCATACATAATCTATGATTCTATTCATTTCACTGAATTTATAAACATGTTTTGTATCGGACAATTATATTTATCATATCACAGAAACAAATACAGGCACTTTATATATGATTCTTTTTGCGCCTACTTCTTGTCTTAAAGACCTCAACTATCTTAAAGATACGTTGTCCATTTTTTATTATACATGTGTACCACAGAACTAAACAGACATTACACTATTATTAGATAGAAACACATAAAATGAGGTTATAAGTACAGTGTTGCATTCGCTTTCCTGTTCTGCCAGTCGTGTGTGATAAGGTTTGGCATCAACTTAAGGCTAACACTCGTCCAACCAATTATTTTTTACGACCCAGTAAATCCTCGTACTCATGCAGGTGTCGCGTACACAAGTGCTCTCTTGTATCATCAAGCATATTATCGGCGGGAATTGTGCCCGGCGAAGGATACATATAGCCACATCCATCTTTATATGCACATAGCATTGGTGTGTCAGGCATTTTATCAGTGCGGTACAACGTAACGTATCCGATATGGTTAACTTTGTGCTTAAACTAGTTATATCCAGGGAAGGGGAGTTACAAAAAGTAAAAAAAGCCTTCCCCCTAACAAAAAAAGGCACAAGATCAAAACCAGCCCCCCCCCCCTCAAAAAAAAAAAAAAAAGAAAGAAAGAAAAAAAGGCCCCTGCGTATTTTATGTAAAGGTAATGCAATAGCTTTATCTAGTGTCTTCTATTCAATGCAATTGATTATGCTCTGTGATAAAAGTGTGCACGATGAATAAAGAGTCTTACATCCTGGGTGAGTTTTTGTCGGGCACCGAGCATTTCCGTAAAGATAGACACTGAAGCTGTTTTATTGAAGCATGATATTAACTTAACCGGTCTGCTATAGTTTATCCGTGCATAATCTATAATGGAACAGAGAATGGAAGCATAAATTGCAATGATCATGGAAGGAACCGCACAGACTCAATCAGTCTGATATATTGATAATAACTGCATTTTGCTGTCGTTGCCACTTTACTTTCTGTTTGACATAACTAGGCTGGCGTTACGCTAGTCATGCCACACAAAACATACAGAATGAATAGGTCTACTATCACGAAACTTAACGCAAATCTGCAAATATTAGTAAGCAGGTATATGCATGTGGCCAAAGTACAAAACCAACATTCTGAACTAGAGTAACCGTGGCCGCCGCCATGATTCACACACATGCCCCCCCCCCCCTCCCCCGTCACACAACTCAATTGGTCCTGCCATTAATTCCTATAAATAACTGATGTGAAAAACTGGCGCAAAAGTCCGCCCTTGCATTTTGAACACATTGGGTAACAAATCAACCTGTGAGATATGAATATCAAGATCCAAGTTTTAGTCGGTAAATAGGTAAGTATAACTGATATGTTTTCCTATAGATGAGTCACAACTAGTAAAAAGTAGGACAAGCATTTGTATACAATTTCAGGTACTGAACGATAGTATGAAAACATAACGACATAAGGGTATATTGGAGCACTAAATAGCTTTTGGCATTAATCATTCACAAAATTATATGACAGTGAGAGTTCCCCCCCCCCCAACTGCTATACGGCCTTGACCTTCCACCTCTCGGATAAAGCGTATAAATGAAAAAAAAAATGCAAAGTTCCTGCTAGTTTATCGAAGCCTTATGAGTTATTTTATCTGCAAAATATAAGCCCCTTGTGCCAATCAGGAGGAAAAACGCATTTTTAGACAAGGTCATAACACTAGAAATGTGTGATCTTGATCTTCAACATTTAGAGATAATGTGAGGTAGTTGTAGATGTTCTTATCTACAAGCTGTCTGTAGAACTCGATTTTGTTAAGACTGCATCAAAACACTTCGAGTTAAGTGGAAAATTGTGATTTCAAATTAGCTTATGACCCAGCAAAAGTCATTTCATAGTCACTCATGAAACTTCAGCGGCTCAATTTAATTAAAATGTTTTATATACTTTTATAATACAAGGGGACACCTTTGAGGGACAAACTTACTTTGACTGAGCACTCTAATTCAAAAAAAGCTTGATGCAAACTCTTCATTAAAGAAACCACAGTAATGGATAAACAGACCACAGTGACCCCGAAGTCCCATTATGTCCGTCCAGCTCAAGAGGCACTTGTGAACCTGAATTATATATATATATGTATATATATATATATATATATCTATATAACACGCGTATTTATCAGAGTTACCGGGGGAAAACGGTCGTGAATGTATTTTAAAAAAGTGACTTACTATCTTAACTTCAATCTGCCCGCTCGGTTGTGTCTGAACCACCATGGCATGCATGCACACACGGTGGGCGCTATTTATAAACACGGCGCAATACCTTGTGGGAAAGGAATATCACAATGAATCATGGCCACGTGTTTTCATCACGCTTCCAGGTGTTCGTTCTGCGAGTTACCAGAGCATATGGTCGTCAAAGTTCTTTTAAAACATGACTTACTATCTTCAGTTTAATCTGACTGCTCAGTTGGGTCTGAAGCAATTATCATCGTTAGTAACAAATCCAAATGCGACACGACGCCATGTGGTGGCGAGCGCAATTTTGAGCATTGCACAATTAATGCAATGATTGCGGGACAATCTCACAAAATTACGTTTGCTTTGAATATTAAAGTGAATCACGGCCGCATTCATCATATCATTATTGATGCTCTGAAATATTTGGAAAATATATACTTTTGGTTTCATATATTATAACCTTCTTACCACCTATACTCGGCAAAATCGTCCCAATGCTCATTTACAATTGCGAACCATTCGCATTGGGTGCGGAATTATAATTTTCATAATGGGGGCTAAGTCGATTGGATATTTTGAAGGGGTAACATCCAAAATACATGTGTGTTTAGTGCCAAAGGAAGGTTAATTTGTCGAATGAATGTAATGTACAATATATAATGGGACTTTTCCAGAGTGAGCATTACCTGAAAATGTAAATACAACGACAAACAGTGACCAGTTGTAGGTCCCAGAATACGGGTCTTGTATCAGGTAGTGCAGCAATTTCAACTAAAGCGACACATCTAGCAAAGCAGGTAAATATCGGTCACGCTTTGCAGGTCCGCATTGGTAAGCATGAAAGCTTGTATTATGCATATGCATGAAACTTGTTGCTCAAGTATGACAACATCGCAACTGGGCGAACACTTGTAGAGCAGGTAACACGAAAAAAAGTGAACAATAAACGTCTTAGACAACCTGCATGTTCACAATAAAGCATCAAGGCTACATTATGCATATGCATGAAACTTGTTACTCAAGTATGACAAGATCTCAACTGGGTGAAGACTTGTAGAGCAGGTAACACGAGAAAAAAATGAACAATGAACGTCTTAGACAACCTGCATGTACACAAACTAATGTCAACTCTAACCAAAATCACTGATGAAACACATGCTTCCATAAGCTTTTCTGAGGCAGGAAGTCGAAGATGCTACACTTTTTCTGATTGAAAAAAGACGGTCAAAAACGTCTTTACCATTATTTTGATTGTATGGACTAATGGGTAGAAGATTTTTTCCTTTCTCCTACGAGAGAGGTAACATTAAGCTGGTCAATTGACCTTCGAATGTCCCTTTTATAAAACCGGGTAATCTTAATATAGGATAGAACGATGACGGAGAATTGTTTTTCACCCCGTTTTACTAACAAGTTTTCTGTGTTGACAATTTAATCAAATAATGTCGAATCATTTTGTGTGAACTGTTTTGTGACTGAAACAATCAAAAGTACCAAAACCAATATTAATGTACTGTAAGTTGGGCAGTCTATAGACAATTGATTTGACGTATGCTTTTATATTTTATCCCATAATGGGGCCCTTTAAAGGTATGTGTTACGACTTTCACGTCTTCTTTCCGTATCACAAAGTACCGCATTACATTTCTAAAAAAAAATAGACTAATTCATCCGCACATAGCAGTGTTTGCTGCTTTGCTTTTCTAACTATTTCTGGCCTTTTTTCGCTTAAAAACTGTCGTTTGTTGTCTACTTAAACAAAATATCCCATAGAAACATTATGGGATAAATACGAACCATCATTCATGCGTGTTTCTGGTGGGGACTTAATGATTCTGCGCAAGGAAACCACTCGCCGCTTCGCGGTCTGTGGTTTCTTGCCCAAAATCATTTCGTCCCAGCCAGAAACAGCGCTCATAAAAGTTTGTTTAAGTGCATCCGGTTGTGCCCAGGTAAGAATTTTAATTGACGTCAAAGGAGGTAATGTATCAAAGGGGAAAGAACATCCATTTTAAACACGTCTCAACAAATTTCCAAGTTACCCGAGGCCCAATAAAATTATATGTGTGGTTTCGGTTACATGGGTCACCCGATCAACCCTACTGAAAAGGTCCAACCCTAAATAAATATTATGAAACGTACAAAAAAAGTTTCAAGCGGCCCCTTTTTAATAAAAATTGGTCAACCCTGGCACAAAGATTTTATCGAAAAAATGGCCGTCGTGTGCCTTTATTTTCCAGTAAAGTCAACTCAAACACAGCATTTATTTTAACTTGTCTTGAGGGCTAACTTGAGCCGGAGAAACAGCATAGCTGCACAGCCACGGTTGTTCGGTGAAACAGCATAGCCACGGTTGGCGGTGATGGTTATCCTAATATTTCGCTAGGTTTCAGGTGTCCGTTCCCCGAGTTATCAGGGCACTCAGTCGTTAAAGTACTTTCAAAACTTGAGTTACTGTACATCTAACTTTAATCTGCCCGCACAATTGTATCTGAAACAGTTATTTTTGTAAGTTACAAATCTGGATGCGACACGATGTCCTGAAAAATTAAGCCTGAGCGCCAATTTGAATTTGACGCAATGCATTGTGGGACAGTAGCACAAAAATACATTGGATTTGGATATCAACGTGAGTCGCGGCCAAAACATATCGTAATTGATACTCTGAAATATTTGCAGATATATATTCTTTTGGTTTCATACATTATAACCATCCTCCCCCAAGTTTGTCCCATATATATCCTCCTTTACAAAGCATTGGGTGCAGAATCCACAATTTTCAAAATGGCAGTAAAGTCCGTGGGTTAGTACAGATTGAATATTTTGAAGAGGTACTATCTAAAATATATAATTATGAGATTCATGTTAAAGGCATTAAGTTATTTTGTCGAATGAATGTAATATACAATATATATTGGGACTTTTCCAGAGTGAGCATTACCTGAAAGAAAAGTAAATATAATGCCAGTTGTGGGTGGTGGTGGGCCCAGAATAGGAATATTGTATCAGATAGTGAAGTCGCCCCCAGGCTATGAATTAATTAGCAGCACTAGGCCTGAGTTCCAAGCGCCCCCCCCCCCCCCCACTGCCTCAAAGATGGAGCTTATTGGAGAAGGTTGTCCCAATAGTGGACACAGGTCTGTAAGTACCGGTGGGTTATTAAGTAACTGTTAAAAAGGACTCAATATCAGAAACTTTAGAGTCAAGCTGCTCAGTTATTGTATCAATCCATTTTATTTTAAACCAATTCCCTTCATTTTTATTGGAAGTCTTGAGATATTGTTTGGGAAAAAATATGCACTTTAGGTATAAATGATTCCCAAGCCTTTTTATGTTGTTTGTCAGAAAGCGTGGCCGAGCCGTGGGCTCATATACCAGCAATGTGCTCATTACGAAGCTTCCCCAAGACAGTGTTGGGCTGAGTGGCACACCTTGGAAGTCTGTCCAAACCAGATCGCCCATGCAATATTTCATAAAGTCTAAATTCTTATTTTCCCTTTATCCTCCAGTCAACCATGTTCGCTCAGCACATATAATAATTCTCCTTATCTACATCATGTTCTCTTTGTTCCGAATGATTTCCCGCAAATGTATAGATCTTACTATCAAAACATTTAAGACACTATGAAATTGTAGTGTCAAACATCAATCTTATATCCGCCCTGTTATGAAACAAAAATTAAAGGTCGACAAGACGAAACATATTTCTACATATCCCTGCTTTTCGACATCTGGTGCATAGTCTTCCAATCATACACATGCTTTGCCAACTACTGTCAATAAGAGATATGCATATTAAGTTCCCGCCCCAACTGCATACCTGATTGCCTAGTCTCGCTTGGTAAGATATGGCGAGATACGGAATGTTTTCTTATATATGGCTCGGGAAGTACTGGAAGAATACCAGTTTGGCATTTGTGAACTTAAATTTCTCAAAAAAAAAAAAAAAAAAAAAGAAAAAGAAAAAGAAAAAATGCTAATTTTGTGAGAAATGGGCATATGGCCTGTCTGTGACAGTGATGTGACCCGCACGTCCCCCGTGATCGCCAGGCGTCAAACCCATGCTTTGTGGCGGGAAATTAATATGCATACTGCCTATTCACTAAGCTGTTGCATGTTTTGTCTAGTGTGGGAAAAATAAGTACAAATTTTCATAGCTTTCACCCAGTGAGAATTGCAAATGGAAAGATACATTCTATCGTTTCGTATGCATTGGTCCTGGTGAAAAGAAGGCACGTCTATTGTTAAATGTTTATGTCTTCGATTAGTCCAAGTGTTCTATTTGCAAGTCAGGAAACATCACCTGCTTGATCCCTCCACTCCGAGAAGAAATTAATGAGAGACAAACCCGCTGGGAGTGATTTGTAAAGGACAAGAAATAAGTACATGAACCAAATTGAATTCACAAGAAAATATTGCCATGGAATTTCTGTTGCCGAAGCATCCCAGGGCATCTTGGTGCCAATCAAAACCGGAGAAGAGACGGTTCGGAAGATTAAGCTGACTGCATGGGCAACGATAACTTCGGAGGCATCTCCATCAACTGTTTGGAGCATCAAGTTGCCTCAGTGACTAACTTAGTTTCCTCGAATCTTTGGACGCTTTCTTATTCTGTCGCTGAGGATTGTTTTCATAAGATTTCGCAATCAGATTTATGTGCGCTCCTTTGGTGATCGATGATTGAAACGACTGCGATTGGGCTCTGATCGTCCCCACAGAGTCATCTTTGTAGCCTGCAGATTGACTATAATAAGGGAGTTTATTGCGATTATTTTACTCATTGGAAGTCGTATTTGATTAATTTGACAATCGTACGCGTCATCGGGCTTTTACGATAACATAGCCACAGGTCTTCAACCAATCAAACGGTGGACTGGACACCATTGGAAACTTGTTTGCGAATATTGAATCTCTTTGTATGCTGTCGAATTGCAGTGTATGTTTGCATAAAAGTGATGTAAACATACACGACTGAACCAGAGCGAAATATTGGAACTAGTCGTAATGGCTTTTGTTTTTGCTGCCAAGTTGCAACAAAGCTCAACATTTTGTTTGAATATCCCTTCCACAGACAACATTTTAAATGACCTGCCAGGGTACTATAAGCATTCTTCGTAGCGCCAATTGGGATCCTGAAGGTCTGATCTGTTTTACATAAACCATCCACAGAGAAACAAAATGTATACTATTGGTGCAGGATGACCACTTATAAACACATTTGATGTTGGTGAAGCGCAAAGAGCAGTCAGCAGGTGTTCTGCAGCTGCATGTATTATCATGTGAGTACCTACCAGAGATTCGTCTATCATTTGGTGACCAACAATAGGAACAAATGCTTGTGCCTTATTCTGCACATGAATTACTTCGGAAATCACAACCCCTTGTGTGTCAGACTACGATGCCATTGGTTCTATTCCTTGCAATTGGAATGTGCATAGCTTTTGTGACATAGGCATTTGGCTGGTTTTATTAATGTCTAAACGTTATCTACTTTTGTACACACAACAGGTACAAGACTACAACATTGGAGGTTAACAATGTAGGTACGCGGAGCAGGTAAAAGATGAAAGGAAACAACTTGTAGCTGCGCCTGCTGCCACTCTTGTGCAGGAATTAAAATATTCAAACTAGCGGCCAATACAATGGTGCATCTACTTTATAACCCACTTTTAGAACATAACCAGCAAAGGCGATATTAGTTCAATTTTCATCAGTAGTGGTGATGAAGAGACATATGACAACATAAGAATATGTTAACCAAGGTGCAAATGGAACTCAAAAAATATTAGACAAGAATAATACGTCTTGACGCAAGAATGTTGTAAGTAATGTTGATATAACAACTTGATAAACGACATGTCACCCACAGCAGAAAAGAGTAACCCCATGATATTCAATTCATTAACATCGGTATGGAACATGGGTGGTAAAGCTAGACCGACGCCAAAGGTCAAGATGTGAGGCAAAGGGAGAATTTGTCTTCAACGAAGTTGCAATGCTCAGAGGTGAAAGACGCAGCAGGCCTTATACTATTCTTAACGATTTGTCTCGGTGTTGTACTTTGGACATGACGTATTGTGGCACGTTGGAAAAAATCAAAGTAACCTATGATGATAATATATATCTTATCAGGCTCCTGACATGTAGAACAATAATTATTGGATTGATGGTGAAAACATTGAGTTCACATTACAATTATATATACTCTAGTTTCTATGTGAATTCCTTGAATGTTTCAAGTAATGAATGCCTTGTAGTATTTGCGTTGCATAAAATGAGCCCCACCAGGGGAGATGTATTCAATCAAAATCACAATCTGCCTTTTGTAGAGTAAGCAAATTCCATGCCAAATTTGCCCACATTTTTCTCATCCTGGAAAACGTGCAATCCATTTTTTTCAACTAAATTACAACCATTACATGTTTTTGAAGTTTTGTCCATGTTAAATATAAAGAGAAACTTAACAAGACCAAACTTGTTAGCCCAAGTACCGTTTGAAAACTATCAAGGCCGATGTTAAAAAAAAAACAAAAAAAACCCCAAAGTCTTATTCCGTACCACTCACTGAGAAACTGGGGAGTTCTAAATAGTTTTAACAATTTACTTTGTATGAGGAACAAATCATATTCATAAAAACGAACGATCGAAGAAAGTTTTAGGCTTTGTTAACCGTTACGTCAATTCGGCTCATCAGCTGGGAACCAGCACAAGACTTGCTTCGGTGCCATTAAACCCCAGACAAGTCCTTCTGCAAGCAGGCGGCACCATGTTTTAATTTTTGATGCAAACCACTAGAACACATGTACACTGTATTACGGAAGTAAGCGAATATGACGTTCCTTTTTTGATAGGCCTATTCGTAAATGAAGCCGACATTACAGAGAGATAACAATATGTTTCAAATATATATATAATTAATCAACATATCAAAATTATGTAGCAGAACATTTCCACAGCACAAAAAAGCCAACTGGGTTTCAAACAGATTGAAACGTGACCGCATGTATAAAATTCCCCTGCAATGCACCCTTGTGGTGCTATATCATCAATAATACAATGTTTTGTTCATTTGCATTGATTCCCAAAAGTACGCTAGGGATTTTGCACAGTCATACATACATACATACATACATATATATATATATATATATATATATATATATATATATATATATATATATATATATATATACATATATATATATATATACATATATATATATATATATATATATATATATATATATATATACATATAAAGATAGATCGATTTAAACTTTTTAGGAGAATAGCCTGATAAACAATATTTTATCTTCCGTGGGGCCTTCCATAATAAATTACAATGTGGATGACATACACACAATAAATATAGATAAAAATGGTATAGGTATGAGTACATGAAATTATAAACAGTACGACATATTGTTCAAAAACACAAATAAACTACTCTAAAAGCATCATAAGCTGTAAACATGTTGATATATAAATATTTAAAATGAGCTTGATGTTTAATATCAAACATTTATTGGGTGGCAGTAAATATATGGAGAAAATATAGTCAGTTGAAAGGATCACCACGGCTTTCCACATCCCAATCTTACAAGTGAATCTCCCCCCCCCCCCAAAAAAGGAAAAAAAGTTCATGTCCCGTAGTAAAGAGAATGCATATGAACGGATTTAAAAGTTGCTTTTCTTCCTTTAGCTGTCTATTTCCACATGAACGAGTGAAATACTCCAAATAATTCTGATGGCTGTTCCTGAAAGAACCAAACGTCACTCGATCGCTGCTCCGGAGCATAAACCAAAGGGCATCACACATTACTGTGTACGATTATAGAAAGGCATTACCTCAACTGGGTCGGGTGCATGTTTGCTAGACTTGCACAAGGCCACTACAGCATTTGCGAGAAGACGTGTACTATGTGGGTCAGCACAGACACATTACAGAAGTAGTGCATTAATGTACAAAAACGGTGCAGATAACCCTGTACTTGTGGATATCTATGACGCCTGTTCATCTGTCTATCTTTGCATGAGTCCATCCGTGTCTCTAGGAATCTTGCCTCCTCCTAACATCCATGGTTCCACATGCGTATGTACTAACGCATACATCCATACATCTGTACATAATACACACATACATACATACATACATACATACATGCTATTAATCTGAATGAACATGATGTGCTGTGAACAACAGATTATGCGTGTAACAATCCGTAGCTGTATCAGTCGCATGTAATAAACAATCCTTGTCACTTTGTGTTACCATGCGTTTGCTCACTGGCCATTTCATGTCCCATAGGGGGCAGAACTATACCTTATTCATATTACCAAGGACATGTTAGAAACTATTACAAGTCAAATAAAACGGTCAGCATTTGTAGTCCAGATACATTTCGGGGCACTCCGTTACAGTTTCCTCACATATATGTCAGGTACTTTCCACAGAGAAACAAAGTGCGGCGCCTTTGTGCAAATCAAGCGCCCAGACGACGCAGCCATCAGTCAGGAGTGACCAATAATGAAGTCTGGGTCTGTCCGGGACATGTGCGGGGATTCAGCCAAACATAAATCTGGCCTGAAGCAGTAATAACAGGAATATTAGCTGGGGAGAATTTATCAATGGCATTAACTTGTTGAATGTGAGCATTGGTGTGGGATTCGGGTACAATCTGGACGAAGCCTTTCATCTGTTGCCTCATTGGTACCACAATGGAGAAGTAGCTTCAGCAATTAGATATCAATTTGTAGCGCCTGGGATATGTCTACTTTACCCTGGCGTTATTTCTAACTGATCCTTAGGCATCAAAGAGGTTCAGCCTTCATGCACGGTTACTGTCTTTGTAGCTTAAAGTGCACAAAAATGAAGCCAAAGTGATCAGACGCTATGTATAACGGTCTACGTTTATCATTCTATATTACCTCTGAAATCCAGACGCGGGCAATGCACAATCTCTCTGTATGATAATATATCGGGCGCGTCTGACCATTTTGTGCTGACGATGCATGATAGGGCAATGTGTGTTCTTGGCTATGTAACAGTTGAAACTGCATATATATATATATATATATATATATATATATATATATATATATATTATATATATATATATATATATATATATATATATGTGTGTGTGTGTGTGTGTGTGTGTGTGTGTGTGTGTGTGTGTGTTTGATACTCTGCGTTTACCTAATTTGTATCGCTGATGATATTTCCGGTAGGAAAGACATGTGGAAAATTCTCCTTATCAGGATAAACCTAAATGTTACATCTATGTACAAGATGAAGCACTTCGTTCCATATGGAGATTTCATATATTGATAACGTAACCTTATTGGTTTGAATTTATAAAGGAAACATAACAATGATGCATGCCAGCAAACATAGCATTGTCAAGCAGGTAATCATGAAGTGGAATAGCTTTCTGAGTCGCCGAAATGCTAAAGTCGACAGAATTTGTAGGCTATATACACACTATGTTCACCGTGGTTACGAGAGTCTATGTCGACATGGACTATCAAAGTTCACAAATGAATGATTCAAGTTGCAATAATTTTGTTTGGACCAATCATTTACTTAATCAAAGAGTAAATCTGAAAGTGGCTTGCAACATGAGCTCGATGACCCCTCTTTCGACTCCCTGAGTGTGGATTTGTCATTGTAGCACGTAGCACATGACATGAAAACTGGTTTTGTCGTGTTCTTCGTCGGAGGCAAGGACCAATACGTATTATCAATAAGCTTTCTCCGCAAACGACAAAAGTGGTTCTTCCACAGGTGTCTTGGTTAACGGTCCTCCTCAGTCCCCAGTTCATTTGATCGCTGGCATCACAAAAGCAATTAACAGAATGACTTTTTTGACACCAGAATACAGTCCATTCACACTCACAGTCATTTCAAGCGAGGGTTTTTTTTGTTACATTGGTAGCTTCAGTTTCTTTGTCAGTAAACACTATGGGAAAGCTTCAAGTCTGTGAGCATTGCTATGGTAAATAAAAGGGCTATTAGTTTTCTGGAACATTGCTGAGTTTTCCGATGTGCGGCTGAAAGGAAGGAATAGAGGCTTAAACAAACACGTTCGTCCGGCCGCGTGCGAGCTGTCTATTTCCTATTGGATGGAATGGGCCTGCTTCTAGATTTGCAGGCAAGTAATCCCCTGTAATGTACGTCTGATGTTCTACTGACAGTGCCTGTCGTATGTCTGCTTTTGCTCAATATAACACGAAGACTGAGTTACGCTGGAATTCAATCATCACAGCGGGGGTGCGAATTTTACCTCTTAAAAAAGAAAAGAGTGCATTCTTTGTGGCTTAATATTTTCGAGCATAGATTTTCCTTTACTGCGATAATTATATATACGGAATGACCGGTGCATCATGATATCTTACAGTATCAAAGCACAGCATATGATATCTTACAGGTAAATGACTTTGGCGTGACGACCCGCATAGCTTTTAAACATGCAAATGAGACGCCGGTATATTTGACCAAATATACCGGCACCTCATTGACATGTTTAAAAACACGACAGTCAATCTATTAGGGCTGTTACGACTGAGGTGGGTAAAGTTTGAGTTTCGATAAGATGTGTCAACATAAAACATGTAAACATTTTACTTTGCTATTTGTTGAGCTTGCATGACTTGTTTCAAAGCAGAATAGAAATTACTCCTTTGTTCATTCTTTATAATTTACATCAAGTTAACACTGATCCCCGACCGGTTCTGTATTTCAACATTGGCAAAATACGAAATCAGGGAAGTATATATAATCATCAAAAGCCTAAACTTTGACGCCCAACATGTTGTCATTGTGAATTAAAATTGGAACATACTGAACTCTAGCATGTGGCACCAGCACAATTTCATGGTGGGTATGTAGTATTGTCAGTTCCTGATGAGAACAGCCACTTACCTTGTCCAGCTCATCTTTTATTGAAACCGATGGAATGTTTCATTTGACAATATTCCTAGTCGGTCGATTAGTAATGAAACAATAAGAGCATGACTGTGGATATAGCTTTCCTTGGTCAGCTAGTCAATCTATCTGCTACTTGGTCAGCTGTATCAGTTGCCAGGTTTATGGTAATTCCCCGTTTCCCACCAGTGTATTGCTGTAATCATGAGATCACGAGCGCAAAATAAATCATTGCGATGTGGGTATGTGTTCAAGGTTTTACAGCATCAGTTGGTTGTCGGCAGCAGGCGTTAAACTGCCTGCACAAGATTCTTGGAGGGGGTGGTTATGAATGGGTACCAAAAACAACGGACAAGGAGTCGTGCAATTTGTTTAAATGATAAATACACTGACGTGAATAAATACATATATATATCTGAAAGGGCATGATTCGCACAGTTTACTTTCTCATCTGTTGCCTACTTCCTAGTAGTGAACAAGATATATGATCAAAATGCAAAGTTTATTTTATTTTGACTTTTGCTCACGGGATTCGTATATAATAAATAAACTGTACCTCTTTTGTATGAATCTCTGTGGATAAAAATATCAGGATATTTTCTGTATCTTACTTGTTCGCCAAGAAGGGCTGTCAAATGCTTGTTAACGTTTAAGAGAAACTTTTTAGTTTCTACAACCGAGCTTGACAGAGATAAATTAATCTTTCAAACATACAATAAGCTGTATGAAATGTCACCATGATATTCGGAAATAAGAAATGTACGTGGTATCTCATTGAAGGCGAAAATTAGTCATGAACTAAATTGCTCATAATTTAATGATGAAATTTACTTTTGGGATTTGTAATATTTCCATAATTTTTGCACGAACGCCCAAATTTTATCCTTGTAAACGTATCAATTACTAAAGCAATGTCCTACTAATTGATCTCCTGTGGAATCAATATAAAGCTTGATCTTGCCTTATTCTACTATTCACTTATGGTCAGAGGACATCCATGGGTTTCATGGATTTTGCGCATCCTCCCTTTGAGTTTTAGTTTTTTTCAACTTTTGCACGCATCTATTTAGTTGCGAGACACCTGGTTTCCTTGAACCCTGGCGTTGCATTGCATTGAAGGTATCATTATTTGGATAAAGCAGCGGTCGCTCGAAAGTATTTTCATAAAATGATTTTGAATAGTTACACAAGTTTTGAATGTGTTCAATATCGTCATCTGTTAACACTTTGCAGGCCGCGTGAGTACATGAGTCAATAGCTTTCTTCAGTGCGGTGTAGGCGGTAATAGCGTATTTGATAAGGGCATATTATCACGGAGGATGCACTTAGGCTTTCTTTCAAGTTGTTCGGTCAAAGCCAAAGTTTCATGCAGTATATTCTGTGTTGATGCAGCTTCAAGGTAAGAGGAGAACACAAAGTTCTAAAACTATTTTTTGTTGTCGACCGGTTTGTCTGCAAAAGTGTAAACAAGTCAGGATTTTATGGAGATGAAACGTTTGCCTTGAAATAGCAAGTCTCTGTAATCCTCCAGCAATTGGAAACACGGTTTATCGCCACGTCTCATCAGGCCCCTGAGGTATCTCAGGTCTAGTATTAAATCCAGAAGTTCCATGCATGTCAATTCGGCCCCATTCCTTTTTCTGTAAAATTGCTATTAACTCAGCTCCGATTATTTACTTGACATGCTCATTGTACCACTGCAGCTGGCCTTTGAAACTGGCCGACAGTTTAATGGCACAATATCTGCTATCTTGGGGGAATTTCTGACGCTTCTGTCTGAGCAGGCACGTTTTCCAGGGTCACAACTGACTGTATTTGGACTGGGCTTTGCCACACTTTATGTATAGTATTTCATTCGTTTAACAACAGAGACATGACAATTTGCTGAAAGGTCGGAATCACCACAGACGTAGAAGACAACGTACAGTGGTTGTTGCAGGGGTTCATTTGAGGAACTTGAAATTATGAAGTTAAATGATTGGCACTTTATACCTAGCATTGGGAGAGTCTACACCATTATAGTACCGCATCGAAGCGATCCGAACCTGTATCAGTAATGTAAAAGGTTTGAACGAAAGGCACTTGTGGTGGCTAATCGAGATAGAAACATTATCGCGTTCATCTTTGCATTCATTTCATAATTATTTGAGGTATATATAGATGATTCACGATTGTATAAACTTTTTGTTGTAGGAATCATCTTTCTGGGGTCATACCTTGCCCCTTGATGGACATGTGTTTAATGATTATAAGAAGTGATATCATTGTGTACGCAAGCCTTAGAATAATTTTGTGCATGGCCCGTCACGGATTTTGTACCTTTCCCACATACTTCACAACTGGAACCTCTGAGTTGAAATCATTGCCTGCGCTATAACAGCCATACCGCAGGTATGATGGTTCTACGTGTGGAGTGATGATTTTAATCTTGTGTATGTAGTATTGTTTAAAAAAAACCCAGAAAACTGAATGAGATGCTTTATATATTCTTTGTCACTTCTGTTGCATTGAAAACATGCAAAGCTTGTAATACCATTGTTTGCTGCTAACGGGAAAACGTAAATCACCTAATACAGATATATATTTTTACTTGGTTGAAGTGACCTGGAAGCATGCCGTAGAAATTCAAAACAACTTCGAACAGTGGGTAACCAGTCAAGGATTATGATTTTAGCCAATCACAGAATAATGTACCATATTATGTTGTATGTCTTGTATGTTGCATCACATCGCGCCATGTCATATATTTGTTCATCAATGCACATACATTCATACATACATACATACATACATACATACATACATACATACGTACATACATACATACATGGAGAGTAAAGAGTTCGAACTGCGGAATAGGATATTGACTACTAGGAAGTGGTTCTGGGCAAAAAGACACAAATACAATACATACAAACAAACATACATACATACATACATAAATACATACATACATACATACATACATACATACATACATACATACATGCATACATCCATACATCCATACGTACATACGTACATACGTACATACATACATACATACATACATACATACATACATACGTGTATGCCAGTTGGCAAGAGAAAACCCCTATCTGGTCAAACCTGTAAACGTCTTTAGTTCAGAAATAATGTTCAACTGCTAACGCAATTGCTTTCATATCAAATGGAAACACGAAAAGGTCTTTTGTAAATGAGCATGGGTAATGTCGAATACGTGTGTGTATGTGTGATCCTTGTGCGCACAGACCGCCGTCCAAAGCTTGCATCATTGGAAATACTCGAAGGCTCCTCAGAATCTGTACAAGCAAAGAATTAAAACAAAGTTGGACATAACAAATCTTTGTATCAGTATCTGTTGGCAAAGATGGGGGTGGGAATGCATAATATTACTGAAGCATTTTGATACTTAAATGAACTTTGACACAAAATTTCAGGATATAATATTCCCGTGGGAAGCCTGTATTCTCCTTTTGGAGATAGTAAATGTTTCCATGCTAACAATTTATTGCATTTTGATTGGTCTGATTCAATGTTTTCCCCTCCAGATATACGAAATGTTGACGGAGTAGCAATTGTGTATTCGCTGTCATTTTTTAAGGTAACTTTACAATATCTCCGTTAAAATTTGTGATACGCCACAGGAACAGAAAAAGTTAATATTAGTGACCCATTAGGGCCATGTTTGGTATGGAAGTGGATAGAACTCATAAAATCTGCACATGCGTGCTGTACACATTTGGTGCTCCAAATTAAAATAATGCTTGCGTGGCGCAAGGATGTATGGCATTGGTTTGATCAACAATATAAGAAGGCCCTGGTTCCCCAAAAATGCAATATATTAGATGAAGCTTTATTTTGAAATATTGTGTATCTCGACTACCTGTTTCTCACAGGCGACCAAACTAATCAACTCCCTCACATGATCTGTCATCAGAGCAGTCATTCAGGGTTTTTTGCATGCAAAATAAGCAGAGATACATATAGCCATCTCTGGTGTTGAGCGCACAGTGGTACACTAAGCCAAGGTTAAATAGGTGTCTGCCCTTAGAAGTACCCATTTTCGCCCTTGTTGCTGGTTGAACGAGAGGTCACCACGTTCATCATCTGACTTTAGTGTGTGTTAATTTACTTGTTGACATTCAGTGACGCCCACTCCAAGGATTGACCTGGATATAAATCCAGGGCCCCGACACAAAAAGCAGATGAAATGACCATGTGATCGTGATGGGTGTGCGCAAGTTAAAAAAGAGTTATTATATAGAAATGTGTAATAATTCCATGTTTAAACCCAGATACTGACAAAATTGTACATTATTGGTGTATCGACGTATTGATACACTTTGATTTTTGAGCCGATTTGCTAAGTCATACCAAAAAACTCCACCTGAAAGAAGAACAAGCCTTTATGATTTTCATTTGGATAACATTTTATTCAGTCAACGTAAATCACTGATGCCTAAGGAGTGATATATTGGATATAAGTGCAGTACGCCTGGTTGAAAAAATGGTAAATTTTAAACAGTAAGGCGTCCTTATGACACAGCGTTTTATTGTAAAATGCAAACTTAAAATTCCCTTGAAATCATTCATGATAGCTTAAAATAAATATAGAAATCTGGAAATGATTTAAGTTATCTTAAACTCGAATTATGGATAATATACATCCGTAATAAATAAAAGAAATTTTGAATTGATAATAAGATATCTTCATTTTTTATTCTTATAGATATTTTGTATACAATTGCAAAAAACAGATATCTGCAAATCACTTACTGCTATCACGAATTCATTTCAAGATATTGTTAATTCATTAGAGGCACACTGCTTTCCTCGGTCATAGATATATTTAATTCCAGAAAATGTATCTCTAATTCAATTTGAATTATCGGAAATTGAATTTAAACTTCCTCAGGTCTATGTATTTAATGGTATGGTCAATTGAATTGAACATATCTTGAATTCCATGCAAGTCTGTTGTCAATTGAATTGAACTTTTAAGTCCTGCCATAGTTATTCAGTAGAACAGTTTATTATATAACTTAGAATTGAATGCTGTCTTTTGATGACTGAAGTAAAACTCTAATCAAATACGAGAAAGTATTGAACCAACAATGCATACGTTTGTCAACCCTAGACTAATTAAATGCTTAGGAATTTTGCATGTGATCATGCACGGTTTAAGAAATCAAACAAATTGTTTGCAGGGACAATGTTGTCCTTTTTCTAGGCAATGCTCACTGATATTGGTAACACTTAAAAAAACATAGGATTCACCAGGTGCAAAAGTTATATAAAATATAAGGTTACGTGTACTAATTCTCCGGCTATTTATTGATACATAAGTACCCGGTCAAGAACAATGTACCTTCACAAATCTAAAGGGCAAAACTGTCTATTGCTCATTATATCTGCATGTTCAATTTGTACTTGTGAGTCAGAAATGTATACTCACGTACCCTGACATACCATGGGGTTTACATGTAGGTGAAGGAATACTATACATCAATTTCCTTCAGTCGTCTTACACCATACTCGAAAAGCTATATTATAATGAAATTATCGCACGTCTGGATGATTCACTTTGGTAGATTGGGACATCCTATACTGGCTACATTATTACGCCATGACGTTTTATCTCATGTTGATAATTCTACATAGAGCATGAAGTAATCCCTACATACAGATGTACGTCTGTTTAATCTGGAAGCAAAAGCAAAAGTCCATGGGTAAGTTGAATTTCCGAAAACATTTTTAACTTAAGGTTTCAGTGACCCATGTATATGTATATATATATATATATATATATATATATATATATATATATATATATATATGTACTTCTCCAGTTGACTTTTTGTCTTTCATCATTTTGATCAGCTAATTTATAATTCATGTTATCGTGCCTTGTAAGGCTTGTCCTTGATATTAATCTAGGTTCAATGTTTACAGTCAGCCATGTTTTTCTTGATGATGGAGCTGTAAAAGAAATTGTGCAAAGAGGCTCTACCTGCGGAAGATAGTCCTCGATTTGCTAGGCCTGTGTTTACGTTTGGAAATTGTTTCCCAACACCTGAAATAGGTTCGTATGAGTACAAGAAAATTGCAATTGATAGGGAGGGATGGTTGTAAGAAAACTTATCTTTACTTATGTCTTCCTCCTGGTATGTGAAGTATATAGTGATTACACGAGGACTCATGTATGTCGAATTAAAGTGTTTTTGCGGAAATTCGTAAACAGGAAGCGTATTACTTAGTTTTTGCCAGGCAAAATGGCTGTTCCCCCCCCCCCCCCCCCAAATGTATGCTACATGGTTGTGTACTCTGTTAATCACCCTGTTTGATTTTATCAGTGTAGTATATTAGTTGACTCCTGCTTTAGTAATTTAATACACAACAACAGAAGCTGTTAGCTTGTGCGTATCGATTTCTGCATTCTTCTTTCCTCATTAATCCTCATTAAATGAGTAAATATCTCAGTTTAGTAAATTTGATTATATCTGTAGACACTGCTTCATACACACTAGAAGTAGAATATGTGTACTTGGTCAGGTTTCCATGTTTTTGTCACCGTTTCACTCAGCTGTCACTGCATCAGCTGTAGCGGTTAGTCCAGGTGACATCACGATCCCTCATTTACATATCCAAGAACATTTGATATCTACTTATCCGGTTGCGAAAAAAGTTAGTATTTTCTGATTTGGGTCCACATTTATTCTATAAAACAACTCAAAAATTGTAAATTATCGGCTTAGTACCCCTTTAAGATCAATAGCTGGTCTTTCGTGCCCTGTGCAGCTAAACAATCGTAATATGGTACCCGGTGCACCCTTGCCAGTCATGATATGGTACCCTGTGCAGCATAGCCAGTCACTATATCTATTTGCATCATTGGAAATAGATCAAAAGGGAGCTGTCTTTATTATTCATTTTTTAAATATCTTCGTTGATGTCATATATACACATAATTAAGCAAGTAATCAAACATTCAAGTGTTTAAGCTTCCTTTACTTGTTTACCTGAGTACTGGTGATATAATTACCACTTATATAAAAACTCGACAGTACTTTCGGACCTGTATCCACTATTGGGGCAACCTTCTCCATTGAGCTTCGTCTTTGACACAGTCGGGCGCTTGGTTTTCAGCCTATTGCTGGCCCTTATCTCGTTGCTTCAGAGCGACTTCTATGTTTGATACAAAATCCTTTTCCTGGGGCCTACAACTGTCACTGTTTGTCGTTGTATTTACATTTTTGAGGTACTGCTCACTCTAAAAAAGTCCCATTATATATTGTACATTACATTCATTCGACAAATTAACATTCCCTTAACACTGATCACACATATATTATGGACACTACCTCTTCAAAATAGCCAATCGACTTGGCTGCCATTGTGAAAATAAGGAGTTTCGCACCCAATGGTTTGTAAATGAGCATTGGGACGATCTTGCCGAGTGAAGTTGGGAAGAGGGTTGTAATCTATGAAACCAAAAGTATATACTTTGCAAATATTTCAGAGCATTAATAATGATATATCTGCTGTGGCCGTGATTCATTTTGATATCCAAATCAAGTGTACTTTCGTGAGACTCTCCCGCAATCAATGCATTAATTGCGCATTGTTCACAATGGCGCTCGAGCATGCCGTGTCGCATTAGGACTTGTAACTAACAATTACAACTGCTTCAGACACAACCGAGCGGGCAGATTAAAGTTAAGATAGTAAGTCATGTGATAAAAATAATGACCGTTTGCCTTGGTAACTCGGAGAATGGACACATGGAACCGTGCTGAAAACGCGTAGCCACTGTGATTTTCCTTTCCCACAATGCATTGCGCATGTTTAAAATGGTGCTCAACGTGTGTACATACATGCCTTCGTGTTGCATTTATAACTAACGATGATAACTGCTTCAGACACAACCGAGAGGGCAGATTAAAGTTAAGATTGTGTGTCATCTTTTAAAAAATACGTTGACGACCGTTTGCTCTGGTAACTCGGGAAACGGACACCTGAAACCTAGCGATACTAGATACCGATACCGCACCCATGTGGCTATATTAAGCAGCTATGTCAGCAGTATGCTTTTGCCCGGGCCAAGTTTACCGTCCAGACAAGCTGAAATAAAATGCTGTGTTTGAGTTGACTTTACTGCAAAATAACGGCACGCGTTGGCCAGCTTCTCTGTTAACTTTATCTTACAACTTGGTAACGGTTGATTTGAACGACCGTTTTTTTTATTTGTTCTTTTTAACGGGTGGTTGTTTGTGGGGTGATTTTGCTGATCGGTCGCGTGTTCCGGCTGGTCTAACTCTAAAGCCGTCCAACTGGAGCATTGTAGCAAAATTTTGCATCACAGATCTTAACAATTTCTACAGAATTTATCCAAAATAAGTGTTTCTCATGTAAAGTTTATTGAGAAAACGATCCAGGGAATGTAAATTTGCTGCTGCAATTGAACAGCACCGTGGTCTTGCGCGTCAGGTCATTAACATTGCAAAAGCGCCAAGGAAATCTGGTCGTTTTGACCAGGTAGGGACTGGGGTCGGTAATTACAGGTGGTACTGGACCATGATGATACGTATTCCCATGCAGAACCTGCCAGGGTATATCAAATATAGTAACTGTAAGAACATTTTCAAAAATACGTTAAAATCATTCTTGATGCATCAGATGGGAGTACTGGAGAGGGACAGCTTTACATATTTATAGTTTCAGTATCTTAGTGTTTATAGCAGGTCCATGGAGTTATAGAAATTACGCTTTTGGTGCTTATTTTATTTGTATATTAATTTATTAATAAATTAGATCAATCTTTCAATTCATTAATGATTAAAGCATTTCAGCTACAAACCGGTGCAAAGCAACTTAATAGTTTTTTCGATTTCTTGCATTTCTGCTATTTTTTATGTCGTGTTCCACCATGATAACATGCCAAGGCAAGATTCCCTAGGCATTTGGTACTCCCATTCCATGCATCATAGTTTGGTGTGCTTTCAGCAATCGTATTGCACCATCCTGGCATATGTGTGCATAAAATATTATCAATCAACATTCAGTAAAAAAAGTTAAGTACATTCAGGCCTAGTGATTATCTTAATGTATTTTTCTTCGGGCTTTTGTAGTAAAAATACACAACCTACTTATTGACGGATAATTTATCAGTTTATTTTTCCCTGCAAAATTCTCTAAAGCCTTACATGTATGAATACAATCTTAATTGATAACATGGCGATGTTTTTTCTTAATTTATTTTTTACTAATTTTCATCACATTTTTGTATAATCTGAGGGAAAATAGCCAAATCAGTACAGTATAGACTAAAATGTTGTGATTTCCTCAACCATATGAAGGCAAGATACTCAAAACTCCCAAGAATGCACCATTTTGCATGCTCAAATTCGAAAATTTTCGTAGAAGGGGAAGGGGCGGGAATGCCCCTAGGTCCCCCCCCCCCATCATGCCTGCGACCCTTTGGACCGTGTAGGTCACATTTGGGCCACTGAAAAAAATTACGGACTCTTTGGGCCACTTAATTCTCTGACTGAGTTCATAGCACTTGCCTGGTTCGATCAGTATTTATTAGGGAAGGGCGGCTTAAAAGCACTTTTGTTTTGGTTCTATTAACTTTAGGGTTGGGCCTTTTTAGTAGGGTCTGTCAGTTTACCGGAACCACACATATATTTTTGTTAGGCCTTGCGTAACTTGGACATTTGTTGAAACATGTTGAAAATGGATGTGCTTTCCCCTTTCACATATCAACTCTTTTGACGTCAGTTTAATTTTTTTATCTGGGCACCACCGGATGCACTTGTTTTTGTTTTCGCTTTTTTTAACAAAAGACAGTGTAAAAACACAGACATCAGAGTTGTACGCTTCCACCAACCAACTTCCTGAAAGCACTGACTGAAACTTGCCATATTATCAAAATGTGATATGGCGAACATAAGATTGCACTTTAACAGTTACAATCATATTAGTAAAAGCTCTAAATTAAAAAAAAAAAAACTAAAAGAAAAATAAAATAAACAAAACAAAAAACAAAATTAAAAAAAAAACACATTAAAATTGGGTCAATGAAATTTACCGCACTGTGCTTATATGCGACCATAACACCATTTAAAGACATGATTTCATGGGGGGGGGGGGAGGGTACTGGCGTTTGTGGTGATTGGACATCTGACCAATAACATCACTTTTGTTGACTATTGCATGCTGGTTATGCTGGGGGACTGTATCTTAGATCTTTAGATATTCGCTGTACATCTGACTAAATTATATATATTTATATTTATCGTAGTCTTTTGTTGGTTTAGATTTCAATTCGCAGGCATGTTATTTTCTTTTCAGCCTCAAACAAAGACAAACATTTAGCTGGAATTTTTTTCACCATCATCATGAAACAAATGCTCCGATTAAAGGTACGGGGGTGGAATTCATTTTGGAAAGTCAGAAACCTTTTATAGCGTAGTTCTGCATGCAAGTACAACATTTTCAAGACGGATGCTGGGATTTTCTCATCTAAATTTGAAGTAAAGATTAGTAGTTTCTTTGCAATATCACTATTCTTCTATTCCTTGGCTAAACTGAATTACCACCCGCTTCAATTTGTTACAGTTCTCCTTATTTAACACCAATTTGTTAAGGCAGATCACTGTCGTATCATAAATAATAATGAAGTCTTTTTGATTGTTGATGGATCTGGTTGAACAGATGCTAATCTTTCTGGTTTCCTATTTGGTGTATCTTCCGTTGCTATACCAAAGAGTATATATAATTCGGCATCACGTCCAATCAACCTTTCCCAGTGGTCCCAAAAACGTCATTCTTGCCATCCGGAGTGCAACCTGTGATCTAAATGACCATAAGTTTGAATTCCACTAGTCCACCAATATCAATATATGTAAAGACGAATAATGTAATTGTTCTAAGCAGAGTGTATGCTGTCAAAATGAATACATTTCTTCTTTTTGGTCTGAATCTAACAGAACAATGGACAGAATATTGCAAAAATATGCTGGGAAATCATGCAGCGTGATTTCACTGAATGTCACACCAGAAAGTCTGCGAGATAAACGTACCTATATTTTCACGCTGTGTAGTTCAAATATGTAGCATTGGCACATAGTTTTAGAAAAAAGGAAGTATATTTACCATGTTGTTACTGCAATTAGCAGTGCAGAATGTTTGAACACACTTGGAGTCCAAAAGAAAAGAAGGTGTATAATAGAAGCTTCTATTGATCCACAAATACAGGTAACCTGACTTCGCAAATCGACGCGTTACATCAGCGCATGCTAAAGCTGTCTGTCACTTTGAAGACAAGTAATCACGAATGCAAGTCTTTGCAATCGAGTGAGAAAGCAGAACGTGTGAACACTGGGAACACTCAAGATCTGGTTTAAGGCTACACTTTACAATTAATGCTTCGACTAAGAATATATACTTTGACCTGAGATCATTCACATGCCCATTTAGTCTTATACTGCATACTGATAGATAACATTAAATAAATTTTGACAGACACTGTGTAAAAGGCGAACAGGTATTGAAATGAGCAGGATGTCACGTTTTCAACTACTGCATTGGCAAGCATTTAATCGTCTGTGAAGTCTGTCATACGTGTTTAATAAGTATTGGTCGGGTAAATAACCTTTATGTTGACGTCCGGGTGGATTTATAGCCGAAACGTGACCACATGGACTTGGGATCGCATCGCCTAATTTATTTCAAGGAGACATTTTCTCCTGTCATAAATATATGGTGACCAAGTAAAACCATTGCAGAATATGGATACTCTCCGGAAAACATTATCTATCTACCTACCCAGCTGCCTACCTACCTACATGTACCTACCTACCTACCTACCTACCTGCCTACCTACCTACCTACCTACCTGCCTGCCTGCCTGTCTGGTTGTGTCTACCTGTCTGTCTGTGAATGGAGAATCAATTCTAGTAGCATTAACTTTGTAAGCATTTTGTGTCCTTGAAGAGAAAAAAAGAGTTTGTAACCACATTGGTGAAGTCAATGGCAACGCAGCAATTCTATGTACACTAAGGTACATAATATGATGCAGTTAGCCAAACATTAGGCACAAAATGTACGGATTTAAACCATTTCGATCCTGTGTAATTTTAGTATTCTTTTATTTCACAAGTTGTTTGGTTAAAGAAAACAATACAAGTTATACACTGGAGATAAATGGTGAACTTTTGATCAATCAATTGTCAATATTTGTGCAATGAAACTCAAAGAAAATATTAGAAAAATAATGTAGATGCATGCAGGTTAAGTGAAACAAGATCCGTGATGTTCCAGAAAAAGATGCCGAATAATGCATTTTTCTCTCCTGAAGAATTTGGTCTATAAAGTTACTGAGTATGTGATCCCAGAGATGTTTATGTAACAGAAGAACGGAGCACATGAAGGGTAACCTGAATATAGACTTAATTGTGTCTCATGATCAAATTTATCAAAATAGTAGAATCAATATTTAGTTTCTTATCTTAATCTCAGTATAAACCTGTGGGCAGTTTCATTGTTGGAGCCTCAGGCATAAGGGAGATATGAAAAGGGTCACTCCTACCAGAAACGCAGTCATAAGATATATGGTCAAGCTCCTGACATATGTTTTACTTCATGCAGAAACAATGAATTAAAAATATCAGAAGCCTTACGCAAGGCCAACATCATGTCTGGAGTATTATCTCTTGCATTATGGATGAACGGATTTGATCCAATAATCGATGTCAAATCTTGTCTACTATCCAGGAGGGAGAAGATAAATCAGGACCATAATTAAGTTTTTTTTTTATAATTTTAAAAAGGCAAGTGACTTCTCCTCGAAGGCATTTTCTTCTTTCCAGTTTTTGGTACTTGTTACGAGCATTAATATTCATTTTGTACGAGACAGTGCTCCACAGGCTTCAGTGTTATCATAATACCTATTAAATTTCCCCAACAGGTTCTATTAAAGGGCTTTGAAGCGGTGCAACGATAAGACAAGACAGTAGCGGTTCATTACAAAATGCCAATATGACGTATTAGGGCAGGGATTATAGAAGAACAGGCTAGTGTCGTATAGTTTGTGACAGCCAGAAGAATATTCTGTGCATTTGGCTAATCAAGATGAGCGTATTGGTAAATATGATTAATTTCCGTACATTTAATAAAAAATCTGAAGTACTTTGAATTAATTGAGTATGATTGGGATTGCATCTTGGTCTTTTCTCGAAGTGTTTTTTTACATAAATGGTGTAAGATGTAGGTAATCAAAACACACGGAACGCAAGGGAAATTTCACCTATGTGCTTGAGTCTGCTCACACGTTATTTGTGAGGAAACGAAGACAAGGAGAACGATGATTTCGAACGCACTTAAAAAAAAAAAACCCAGCTACTTTCATTTGATTTCAATACCCATTGAATTAGCACACATGCGCATGTATTTACAGGTGTGTAACTATACTTGTAATCTGGTCCAGCTCTTGGTCCGATACTAGTAGATTTTTCTTCGTGATTCAATGAGGTGAAGTAGGTGTCGGAGTTTGCTGAGCGACCACAGTTATGCAGTTTAACCTTTCCCTCAATCTCAGTTACAACTTTGTCATCATTCTTTCGACGTTAGTTTTTCATGAAAACGGCACCATCTTTCCGACGTAGGATGACTCTTCTAATTGCACTAATGTAAAGCTGAGAGGAGCTGGATGCAGGAAACAATCTGTGGAGAGACTTTTCTGAGAGGACTAAATCAATATCTCTCCGAGGTAGCTATGGGCTGCACAAAAAGATTTCCTGCTCAGCATCGATCCCACAGAGGAACACAGGGACAAGCACTAATTCGTAACTTTGAAGGATACTGGGGCGTATTACAAATACGCCACCTGTGGATGGGTAGCCCAGAGATGTGGAGCACAATCACAAGGAAACAGGCAAATGCATTTACAAGTACAAGAACTGCTTGGACGTGGGGTCGTGTGGACTAGTCCCTCAGATCCTGCTCTAGAATAGCATGTGCAAGCCTTTTTGTCCAGGAACTGATGGGGCAAACAGTAAAGGAGATTCAGGGAAGTGCAGACTGGCTACATATCAGACCTATGTAGCTGCAAGGGAATCATCGACGTTTCGCTTAGTTTCAGTTGAAGGGGAATTGGTCATGGTTACTCGTTGTCTAGGCTTTCCACCAATTAGAGGAGGGTATCCTTTGCCGGTGTTTCAACGGAATGGTTTTCTTGTGTTAAATTGCACATCCGTGCGACATTTCCATTAATTTGACACTTAAAGTGGAAGTAAATCTTTGAACGTCTGCCTACAAGCAGATTACTTTCTTCCTGTATAAAAGAATTGAAAGAAAGGAAGAAAGACAGGGGAGAATGAAAGAAAAAAAGAAAGAAAGAAAAAAAAAGAAACGAAGGAAGGTAAAGTTGAAAACAAAACATCAATTAACTGTAAATACATGCAACTTTGTCATTAGTTGTTCCATGTCGCCTTTGGGAATTGAAGGATTCTGAAACACCATGCATCTGTTTCAGGGAAAATGTAATTAATATACCTGCTTAAAAATAGAAATTAGTGTCGTTTCTTATTTGCAATTCTTATATACACTTGACAGTATCATAAAAATATTCGAAAACTAGATAAAATATATTAATAGTCCTGTTGGTGATTATATACATATCCCGTAGCCATGTAGTCAATTAGAGTTTGTAAGAAGGAATAAAATGAAGGAATAGCCGTGGGCAAATTGGCAGACACTAACATGTAGTCCGATGGCAGGTGTTTTTGATCACTCCTCAGGCTGTATATATTTGAACCATTGGGCATAGAAGCCATTTAAGAACAATCAATTTCCATTAGAAATATTCCCGCGGCGCAGGAGAGCTGAGGTAGGGCACTTCTACTCAGCTTTAGTACATGCAGTTTGCTTTTCAGATGTATGGGTCAGTTAGGATTGTGTCTGTTGTCTCGCTTAAGTTTCACCCTTGAATCATACTATTATGATGTTTGCGCAATTGGCGTTAAATCAAAAAGTCCTACTAGAACTTCAAAGAAGCCAGTTTTGAAGCCAGATGGCATTATAAGTAGTCAACATTATGATTTATATCATTAAAACAATCCTATAAACTAATGGGACTATGTGGAATCAAGACCTTCTTTATGACTTTCATTTGCTTAAATAGGTATAGTGTTCCAAAAAATAAATACAATAAAAGAAAATAGAATGAAAAAATAAAGTCTGTAGATTACCTCAAAAAGATACGGCTGACCTCATCACGTCGCATGCTATTATATGACACAATAACACGAAGTCCTTGATCAGAGGAATCGATAAAAATAATGCCGTCATTCAATCTATCAAGCAGATTTTAGTGACTTTTCCATGTCAATAGATTCTTCTTTGGAACGATTAAAGCCGAAAATCTATAATTGCGCACCTGTACCTTATTGTGTCTGAGCAATTCTCTTGTTTTTCCACGTCAACGTTCCTCACAAACATATGGATTAGACGGACAAGTGCCCAGTGCCAAAATAACCCTTTGGCTCTTGTTACATTTTATCCGTGCTATATGTGTATGTGTGTATGTATGTATGTATGTATGTATGTATATATGTATGTATGAATGTAAATGTGAATCTATGTGTGTTATGAATGTATGAATGTATGTGTGTATGTATGTATGTATGTATGTATGTATGTATGCATGTATGTATGTATGTATGTATATATGTATCTTTGTATGTATGTATGTATGTATGTATGTATGTATGTATGTGTCTGCCTGTCTGTCTTTCTGTCTACAATGTTTTAGTCTGATTGAGGCTAGCAGGGCATTACCTTTTGTCGTCAAAAGTAAAGCACCAGGATCAATTGATGTACACGTGGTAAATACAATTGAAATATCTGCGCTATCACAGATATTTGTTTCCAAAAGAGACACTGTATTATTAGAACGTAGTGCACAATCACTAATAAAAGGTCATTTCATTCCGCCGAAAATACATTTAACAATTGCTGCATGCTTGCGTACAATGCAAAAAATCTGTCGGATAATACAGATTCAATATATGTCTGAAATTTATTGATGAAATCTTAAGATATGTAATTCTCTGTTAAATCATTGAATTTAACGTGCTGTTAAATCAAGTTTGACACTGTTTCCTGTGCCTATTGCAATCATTGTGTGAACAGGTATAATTGATGTAATATCAGTAAACCATCGAAAACAGGAAATACAATTAACAAGGCGTGAGTCGTCTTGTTTGAAAGTTCTCTCTGGCTACCCAATGCATGCATACAGCTTGTCACACCAATCGTTTAAGATAATGGCTGCATGGATAATCCTTTTTTTAAAACAAAAGCTATGATACAGTGGATTTCTCAGCCGATACTAGAGATTCGAATTGCTTGACTACGACCATGATAAACATCCTTGATTGGCTTATTGGCTTGATTTAGTTAATCCACTGCTCTGTGGACGTCAATCTTTCCATTGTATTTGATATTGGCGACATTTCAAACTGGTTACGACCTTACACTTGGATATTAGAAATCTGACACACACACCTCAGTCATTTTTTCATTTATGAGATCATACAAGCACGGACGCAAAGCGGAAGGGGGCATGACGTGTTAGTTTTACGCGTTTCCCAATTCGGTATTATATCAATAGCATCTTGCAAAAAGGACTGAAGTCCTAAATGTTGATGAAAAAAAAACGATGGTATCTTGCGAAAAGGGCTCCAGTCAGAACTTCATGGTTATTTGGTTTTAGTGTTGACAGGAATCAGTTTTACTTTCGTTTTTCTCTAAAACTTTTCTCATAATCAGGACTCGAGTCAGTTTTGCAAGATATCATCGAAAAGTGTGGAGAAGAACGCACCCCCCCCCCCAAAAGGGTTTCCCTAAAACCAATAAATGTTACAATAACTAGTAGACATAACAGAGAAGAAGACCTTTTTTTTCAAAAATGAGCTGATGGTGCTGCTTAACTTAACGATAACTTGTGTTGCGAAAAGGGCTTGACGTTAGGAAAGCCATTCTAGTAGTTATTACTTTACAGAAAAAAAATTGTATTTGGCCAAAATGACTTGTCATATCACAAGTTCTTGTGTCACAAAGACACCAGCCCAGAATGAGAAAATTTTATTTTGCCACTCAAGTGGATGTGAGCCCTTTCAACATGACACAATATGAATTCAGGCTGCATTCAAATCAAGTGCAAAAGGGGCTTAATATTTGTGGGTCCTTTCAGTAGAATTAGTTTGGCTGCTGGTTTTATTTAAAACGAGTGCCAAAGAGCCTTATTCATTCTTAGGCCCTTTAAGCAAATCCAAAAATACCCCATGCAATAATGTTAGTTTATTTTCAATCATTCATAACTTTTTTACTTTTTAGGCTATTAAACCTGTCATTTGGAAAGATATGTGTGCACTCTTCAGATCTACTGTTTAGCAAAATATTAAAGAAAAAAACATGGATTTTTTTACCTGAGTCCTTTTTGCAATATATAAAGCGCGATTTATTTTGGCTGTATGTCCTTGACATTGTACGGAATACCGAGTACCGTATGACCTTCTTGCCTCTTACATGTACCCAGCCAGCCACTCACTTGCTCTCTCCTACGATGTATGCTATTTCCATGAAATTTCTACAGACCATTGTCCAAACGCTACATAATGCATACAACTGAAACAAAATAGCTCCAGCCGTTGTCCTATCGTACACTTTGAATGTGAAACCTTGCTGTCGGTGTTACTACAGAGAGTCCTTGAGACTACAGCGGTGGAACAGAGAATCGTTATTTGTTTCTTTTAGATAAGAGGGGGAAATGATGCATGTCACCAGTTACGTATCGTAAGATATAGTGATACAGAATGTGATATACGTATATTAACTGGTGCAGTCAATATAACATGAGTCAAGTCACATTGGGCTTTAATCGTCGTCATTCCTGATTCTCTTTCCCGTTGGAATCGGTAAGACATATTGTTTTGGTGCCCGTTTTTCTTTATCTTCTTGATGTCATGTTACATTTTTGGTTTCTGTGGCGATAGGCCTTGATGCGCTTAACGTAACTTAATGAAATTAAGACCTACCTACGTTAATATTGTATATGGGCTGATCTGATGTAATTATGAAGGTCTAATGCTTAGTTATTCGAACTCGATATCTGGGCCATAAGTACTGAGAAAATGAGGAAACTCAGTAGGATCATCTACTGGGTACGACCAAGGTTCAGGTTGATAGTGTAAGCATACCCTTTGGAATGACCATCTACTGACAGTTAAAGGGGTTGAAACTGTAGATGTGATAGTCTAAACACATCCTTTTAAATGACCATCATAGTCCCTGAGGCAACAAATTTCTTAGACCATGCTTTTGAAAAATCATGTTCTAATCAAAGATAGTTAAGAAAAGTTGGATGCCATGTACAGCAGGTACAGAGAGCGTTTGGAGCAACTAAAGGTAACTTAATTTCATCAAACCCTAGATTGTTGAAAAGAAAAATGCATTGCGTGCATTCTTGTTGAAGAACACTTGGAGGGTTTCAGTCTATCCGGTTGTGTTAATTTACCGTGCTTTACTACATGACACTTGCTTTCATTAACGTGTTATTGTAATATTAACCCATGCTCATATAAAAACAATGTATCATGTAAGTTTCCTGCCTTGGAAAAACATGAAACTCGGTACATTTCTGCATTAGATGGTTAAATAAGTTCTGAATATAGAACAACTACAGAAGTCCATTAGGGACATGCAAGGGAATAACATTGGGATTACATTATTAATACAAATAGTGCCTTTTTTGACGGTGTACCTTCGGGGTTTAGAATTTCGTCGGAAAGAAATATGACAATAATACAAATATATGTGTTTTTTACTTGAAACACATGTCGTTCACACGAAATGCTTTTCGAGGGATGTAAGACATTTTATACGTTACATAATCTCAAAATTTCAGATGTCAAATTGTATATATAGACATGTATAGATCATCAAAGCGACGTGGTCCCATTCAAAAATATGAAAAAAATAACGAAAGTTCAGGAGAACAGTGAAGTGAGATCTGCTTTAAAGGGCATCTCATGGCCATACCGAGGAATTTTATATGCTTGGAACATTGCATTGACTGGCCTCCAAATCGGGATTTAAAGGAAAATCCATGCTTGGTTATAATCTTAGAAGTATCCGCAAATGTTTGTTTATGGTTAATACATCGTGCTGTTTGAATTGTGTAAATCGACGAGTACCGATTATATTGTAATATAAATTGAACCATTGACTTCACCTAATACACAGAATATTTGAGGTGTGTTGAGACTGAGCCTGCTTCCATTCAATATACACAAGACCAGGGCGAAAGAGCTACTTTTGTAAATGAAAAAGTATTCTAATGCCCAAATGGTAGGTGCGTGTTACAATTAAGGCAGTGTCCAACCAATTTTGGATAATTTTGTTCATTTTGAGATTTGGGGACATTTTAGTAGATCTGTATATTGTCTTATAACATGTCCAAGCTTAGTAATATTAGCCCTGATACAATCTGAAAATTTAAAGTAAAAATTTTTTAACGCTAAGATGCTAGTCAATGAACCGTGTCAACCTTCGGATTTTGATTAGTGACAATATGCATCTGCTCTAAAATGATACTTTCATGTGGACATTTCATGAAAATGAATTATCTGATTAAAAACAAATACTAAAATATTATTACGGATTTACTAAGAAAAATGACCAGTCCTTTTATAAATGTGTGTCAGAAATGAAGAGTCCCACAAACTTTACCACTGTCATACAAATAATAATCATTTTCCAATTTTTTGTATCACCATTATCAACAAACAGACAGAGTTATGGAAAATCACTGATACGTTTTTACAGATACATTTGATGATAATTTATTGGCACACATTTGACTATTTTACCTTGAATATTTTCAAGAATTATCCAAATCGTTACAAAAACCCATTTTGTGACAAAAAAAATGCTCGTGTTTATACAAAAACTTGGAATTTTGGGTTCCATCTGTAGGGCAGACAGATTTTGCAAAGCTGGCTGTCATTTGAGTATATATGTCCACTATGTTAGGCATACATGTTTCTGTGATATTTGGAATAAAGGTTAAATCACTTTTCCATGGTGAATATTGCCTTAACGCAATCGTTCTTCATGTATTAAATCTTTATATCGCAATCATTACATCCATCATCATCGCTTTATTTTTTTTAACAGGTATTTTGTCGAAAATTTTTTATCAGACAGCTTGATATTTCCATATAGTTGGTCTATATTATTTGCCGCTTTATACATTTTGTGTTGAGCGCCTTTGGTGTGCGGCCGGACGTTCAGCCAAATGACACACAACTCCAGTGTGAAGGTGATCTTAAAATTGTAACTCAATGCATGCATACCCGTGGACATGACATTCTACCTAAGAATTCCCTGCCTTCTAGATCAGTCGCTTTAGCTTTCATTTGCCCTATTTAGTTGATTATAGACTAGAAAAATATCTGACAGCCACTCTGACATATAACAATAACATATTTCATGAAGTGCTTCTATTTTTGACAAAGTAACGGTATACATACAAATCGACTCCTCTGCCCATACTATCATATCCGGTGTACTCCAATAGGTACATATTTCTAATCACTTTATGCTGCCTTCGGGTCCTTCTCAAATATACTTCCTTGAACCAAATCGTGAGTATTTTGTAAGCAACAAGATGTAAAGTTGCAGTTTCATGAGCCATATCTTTTACTCCAACGTATTGTCTTACTCTCTTATTTAACCAAACACGACGTTATCTGATTAGTAACCTCATTTACGCCCACTGTGAACAATATATTGAGTCATTTTAGAATTCAATGTGGTGTTTAGTGCAGGCCAAATGTTAACTTTTTCTCCCTTCTGTGGTAGTCAATTGGATAGAAGAGGGATATTGTCGAGGGACCAATGTAATGTGGTAAATGAATTCCAATTGGTCAGCTCGTGTGACACATGCTAGATCGCTTAATGGAACATGCCACCAGCAGGTGGCACAAAAGGCAACTTCCTGTAATAAATACCTGTTACAGGTTGAAAAATTTAAGGGTTTAACCCAACGTCCTTTATTCATTTGTCGAAAATATTATGTGATACAACAACAAAATTCTGCTTCATACAGAATAGTGCGTCTAAAACTCCCTATCCGTGAAGTGTAGATTGCCGTCAGGCGCTGTGACGCGCAGCCAGTCAGTCAGCACAAATTCTGTGCATACATTGAGTTTATTTTTTTTTAAATTAACCGTCACACTTGAGCTGTGTGTCGTTTTGCTGAAAATCTGGCGGGATATCAAAGGCATGCGGCACAAAGCTTTAAACTGAGCTGAAACTGTGGTTTTGTTCTTTTTTTGTCACCATACAAATAAAGCCTAGCATGCTACTATGGGAAAAGCATGATAGACCTACAGTTTAGGTGGATTTGAATCACAGTTTTTACCGCTCCTCATGGTACATTCTGCCATTATGTCGATTTTCTTAATGAAGCATAGATCCCCTGCCTAGGTATATTACATTTTTACTTGCAAATGTCTGAATTGAATTTGGTTTTCCAAATGGTCGCACAGTAGATATTATGACATGCACTGCAATTGTGGTAACGTAAAAAATAACCAATATTACATCGTTAATATCCGATAGTGTTAAGATGAACTCCCAGGTTTAATTAAAGAAACGACATAGTCATATTTACGACTCGTAGGTATACAACAAAGGAACAACTAGCATGCCAAATCGATGTTGGGTTATGGAAACAAGGGAATCAAGTAACCATGAGTTTAAAGAGACTCTTATATTGGCGCATCAACCCTGTTATTGCCTCGAAAACACGCTGCCTTACTTTATGGGAAAATTTGTAATTTGTTATATGTTGACTTCTTTGACGTAAATTGTACTTGAAGTATAATTTCCGATAAATCGTTTCAATCTTACATATTGGACCAGAATTGACTATTGTGAATCTTTCATGGGTGAGGTGATAAAAACATGATGTATTTTTATGAAGAGAAAGTAGTGGGGCTATGGATTAATCGGGGACAATATGTGATGATCAATTAGAACATATACAAGTTGAAGCATTGTATTGATATGTGGCCGATAAATACAAATAAAGTCTTTCTTTTTTTAGTATTGACTCCGAGTAATCGATTCATTACGTGTAAATGGTTCTTAGTATATAGCAAAAATGTACCAGATTATGTATATATAATAATACCATACAAAAATAGAACAGGCAGTCTATTCTAGACGAAGACGTACAGGTGAGAATATTGTGGAATATGATGCGGTATGATCAACTTACAGATATAAGGTAGGGGGCATTGTGTGCCTTACTTCTCTGGGCCTATGTATCACACGGTAGGCTGAACATTCAGTGGGTGGGGGAACAACGTACAACTCTGTAAAGTGATCACTTATCAGTAATTTTTCAGTCAATGTGCCTTTAAGCTGTTGAGGATATGGTCGGCCGTGTTTTAATTAATCATGAGGTTATCGAACTAAGTAAAAAATATCTCGAAGCACGAAGCTGAATATTTTCGTCTCCATGAGAAAATGCACGGTTCGGGATATTTGGAAACCCCAAACATCTCTTCTCTATGCTTGGCCGTTATACCGTATGTCTTTTGTAATTATCCTCAATTGCTTTGAGTTTAGATTCACTTTCAAAATAAGAATCGTCCATCCATGTGGTTTTTGAACATATTGACTAGGCAGTTAATGGGGCAAAGTTGCGTGAGTGTTCATTATAAACACCTCACAAACAATTCATTTTCCACACCTTCTCAAGCTTTTCGAATATTTTTGGTCGAATTTGACCTGGTTCGCGATTTTGCAAGACTCATACCGACATTGAATGTGTTTTATGCTATTGAAAGAATCCAAAGAAAAGTACTGGGTTGGAGGGTCGGGATCCAAAGTTTTATTTCTGAGCAGTAAAGGAGCTATCAATTTAGAAAAGAGGAGGCAGAAGTGGACTTCAGGTAGCAACGGTAGGTGTGGAATTTGTACCCAGGAGGCAGATGAGATGGTAGAGCGATGAGGGGAACTATCTCTAGGGAATGGCAGAATGAGGATCATAACTGTACTGGGTTAAATTAAGTTCGGCGTTTAGGAGAAGAGCGTGGGACATAAATTTCAGTTTGAGAGCGGGTTTATCGGGACTAAAGAATTGTACAGAACTGTACAGAACTTTCCGGTAGGTAGCTGGGAGAAAACATATGAAACGTTAAAATTAGAAGAAAACAGAGTAATATATTTTTGGGGGAAGGAAAGGGAAAGGTGGTAGCCATTATCATGGCTCCCATGACTGTGTGCGCAAAAAATGGGAAATGCCTGAGCCTTAGATGCGGGGATAGGGTCAGGGGGAAAATGATTTAAAAAGTGAAAGCACAGTCAATGATTATGAGGGGGGGGGGGAAGCCGGGATCAGGGGATCACCACTGCAATGAGGGGGCATTTGGTTGATTTTACCTTTCGGTTGTGGCCCCGGTGGGAGCTGAAATGGGAGGACACTCCGTGGTTTCCCCAGCCTCGCTTTTTTTTCTTCATTTGAAAAAAATGGGCCACCTGGAGCATGTATTATACTGGACAGCCGCAAATATGCAGAGTGCCACAGGAGTAGTATTATGTATGTCCACGCACATATCTCACCTTAAAGAATGTTATCTTCCATTGGCTATTTGGGCAGATCATAAATTAATTATATCCAGTGCAGTCGCACTTTTCAGCCGGAATTTGTATTTTTTTCTCTCTTCTGTACCTTGTCATCAAATGCTTTAAAACTGCTTTATCTTTTTCTGTCAGCTCATAGATTATCATCATAAATTACTGGTAAATAATAAACCATCTTTGTGACAGGAACCGTACAGTTAAACATCTCAGAACATACACAACATAGTACCAAAGGTTTATATTGACCAGGGATATGGCACTAAAGAATTTATGTTTCATCTTTGTTATCGTGCGTGTATATATGGTATATAGGTGATCCAGGGTGTTGACAATAAATAACGTTTGTACTTCATTACTGGGTCTTCACAAAATCAGTTTCCAAATGCTTGATCACTTTCAGTTACTAATTAAAGATCAATGTCTTTTTGCAATTGAGAATCTGCACACCACATTTTAATACTCTTTTATCTGATAGTTTGACGATGCAGTGTTACATTTGAAGTATGACAACAGCTATATACAAAACGTTAAAATATATGTAAAGTAAAATTCTGGGGATACATAAAAAACTTACACGTATCTCAAAGCTTGCAGAGGGCACTACATGCTGATCATTTAGACTAACCGGCATCCTCAGTAGTCCTGGTTAGTCTTTGCCTTCTTAGAATCAGTTTCGTTTAATGTGTGCTTTTGACAGTATCTGTGTTGTATATATTTGCCCACACTGCTCAAAGTATTCTATCATTTAGAATGTATGCACATAAAGATATAAGCAAGGTTAATTGTAGCTGCCGTAAATCGATTTGAACTGCAAGCTTAACTCTTTGAGTGCAAACTTTTGAATGAGTCAATAAGTTTCTTCATTACTTTTTGTGCGCCAACAAAGCTGTTGACTTGGGTCATTCTTATGTTTCTTACGGCCTCTGCAACCATAGGCATACACGTGCTTCAGTAAAAGGTCGGTTTACAAAGAATATGCATCTAGTACCGTAATCTCAATTCAAGGCACATCAGCTTTTGTCGCAATTGGCAGTGGAGGAGTTTATGCTTGCTCACTCTCCAGGCCAGGCCACCAGAATGTTTCAATTAAAATCAATATGACATTTGGCGGACCGGTTATTTTTAAGATAAACAGGTGAAAATGCTGGCAGCAGTAGATATATTTTTGACACAACAAACATACATGAAAATAGGGCCATTGAGACTAGATCGGACATGAGATTCACTACTTAAGTACTTTCCTGACATGTTTCTACGAAGTAAATTCTTCTTACGTGTTCGAGAGCTGCTGATATTGGCATTTGCATTTTGTCATTCAATTTAAGTCATGCTTTCCTATCTTTGAATTTAAGAGACATCGAGCAAAGCCATAAGTTGAGAGGATTGAAGTAGTTTCCCCCTCAGCATGTGTAGTTTCCACAACGTTATATAACGCACATGATGATATTTATGTCAGAACAAAAACTTATAGCATTATGTAGTATGAAACCAAGATGTCGGTAATGTAAAATAAAAATGCATGATTCCCATTTCTCGCATTCACTCCAACTTAATTGTATTTCCTTCGAAATATGTTATCCACCAGCCATTATTTCCACAGGCTTCGCTTTTTGCGTACAAGAAATACCCTAGGGAAGTGACATACATTCGTTTGACATCAGTGATCGATACTTACACAATAGGTATACATGGAAAAACTAGACAGTTAATTCTCCTGTTACAAATTAAATAGCGAGGTTATATGCAAGAAGATACGAAAATAAATAAGTTTGAGCGATTCGGCGATATCTTGTTATATTTATAGTAAAATCACAGCAGAAGCCCATACAGAGACCTGCGATTATTGATAAAGTTACTATATTTTTTGCGCTGGAAAACAATCCGTGTGCAGGGGGACTATACATGTTGCAATGTTTACTCTTATGTGCAAGACAATGCAAATAGGTTTATAAATCACTATCTCCCTGACCTGAATGCAACTCCCGGTAATCAAACTGGGCACTGTTTTCAATCTTTCCTGCCTTATATTTTGCTTCTTGGAGGCGTAGAACTATTTTTTGATACATATGTTCCTCCAGTCCGGTCCTTCTATGGCAAAACTGAGTACCTCCATTTTTAGTTTTGCAACACCCCCCTCTCCCCCAAAAAAGACAAAATGTCCGAATTTGTCATCTGAAATAATGACAATTCTAAATTTTATCAAAACTTGCATGTTGGTGACATACGTTCGAACTTACGAGCAGTATACTTTGTTTTACAATATTTCATTCCCAAAATTACAAATGAACAGAATTCAGGTGAGCAATGCGTCAATTGTGTACCGAGTGAATAATTAGCACAGGTAAAGACAAGGGAATAGAACAAAGATGCTAGCTACACCCTCGATTGTGTTTGAATTACTGGGGAAAATCCGTGCACAATATAAGCATGCTTAAACCATCATGTGCCCTTGTGGTCACTGTTATCTTGAAGTTTGAAAACTGTGTGGAAAAACACGACGGGGCTCGTTCAACATACGTATCCTATCACACAACCGTTTTGTTCGTGATCTTAAAAATAAATGCAAAAGTTAGAAGTCACATTCCCAACTGGGTAGCTTTTTGCGACAGTACGGAACAATTAAGTTATATATATATATATATATATATATATATATATATATAAGATATATAAGATTTTACTAGAGGGGAAAAATAACCATGTACCACGTGGGCTACTTAGTTGTATTATTTGACCTTGAAAACTATTAAATCAGTTCAGACCCACACACTTCATGTGTGTTATGATAAATTGTATTCTGCGTGGTCACATGTAAGTTTCAAAAAATGTGCAGAGTTACAATAGCCCAACATGATCAAAATTGCATAAAAGTTGACCAAGTTATGGCTAAAAGAAGGCCACCATCGAAAGTGGCCTTTGACCTTGAAATGACGTTGGACCTTAAGATGACCTCTACCTGAAGTGAACCTTGGCCTTTAAAATGACATTTTGACCTTGACATGACCTTTGACCTTGACTTGACCTTGACATTTGAGTTTACCTTTGCCTTGCTATGATGGAACTCCTATACACTCAACCACATCCACTATAGTATATAAGATATTTAAGATTTAAAACTTTAATTAGCCCTCATTGGCATAATTTTGAAAAGCAACCTTTCAATATTAAAAGGCCAGACTTCATCCATAGAAATATAATTGTGCCAAGTTTGAAGTTTCTACGTATAATACTTTTCAAATGAAATGTCGGACAAATTTGCCGGTAAAGAAAGAAAGAAAGAAGAAAGAAAGAAAGAATTTCTAGAAAAACAACATGTCTGTGTTGGCACACAGACATAAAAAAAACAGCAACAGAAGAATCATAAACTGTCTTAACCTTAAAACCTATAACATTATATTCCCTGATATTATATTCCCTTAACATAAATATACGAAGTCAAGCTTCAGTAAAGCACCCATTAATCAGTGTCGTATGGAGGTTTTCGCAAACTATCTGATAAACGTAGGTCACGGATGTGTCAGCAAACAACCTGTTCGCAAGGGGTAAAGGAAGATTCAGTAAACGATCGGTTTCTCACGAATCATGGACATTCAGTGTGCCCCATCTTGCCCACGGGTCACAGGAGCATCATTAAGCCACCTGTTCCCCACAGGTCATGGGACTTTAATAAGCTGTCCGTTAGCCACAGATCATGGAGTTCTAGTAAACCACCTGTGAAACACGTGTTACGTAGGTCTGTAATGGACCAGCAGTAAAAAGTGATGTTGCCCAATCATTTGTTACCTACATTTCATTAGTTTTCAAGGAATCTAATAAAGAATCGGGCATCTTTTGTGCCTATTCATCATCAGAACAGTTTAATGCGTCACACATACGCACATAATTGTCACCACTAAAATTGGAAATGGAGATGAAAAAGAGTATATTTGTTTCAACACACCCACGAACAAACGCCATGCACATGGTCACACGTAGCCATACATGTATGTATATACGTACAAAATCAATCTGTCTTGCTTCTTTCTAGCAGCTGTTGAAAACTAAATCAATTTGGCTATATTATCTGCTCAACACTGTCTATTGTATGATCCTAATGTATGGGAGTTGATCTTAACACCCTTATATTTGAAATCTACATGTAAATGCTAATATCATGCAATTCAGCGAAGGGCAGACTGAGTGTCAAGTGAATTGTAAATAGGTGTGCTGTCGGACGAGCAATGTGCACTGCAGGGCCAACGTGATGTCGATCAGATTGATGAAATTCGCGTTCGGTTACTGTATACAGCCGTGATTGTTCGAATCGCTTCAATGTGGTGGATTATTGGAAGTGTTTCGTCCATCCAGAGTATAATCATTTGATTACTGGTACGTTTCGAATTTCCCCTGTTCAATATATTGGCAAAGATTTTCATTAAATACTCCATCTCTCGGGGCGATTTTCCATAGAGTGGTTCACGTAATTACAATTTCATGGTCAGAACTATCAGGCAAATGTAATTATATTGGATAGTTTAGGATAACGCAAAAAAGAATTCAATGTGTTAAGAATGTGAGACAAATCCTGACAAAAGAACAATACGGCAGCTTAAAGCAATAAAGTACGAAGACATAGGGAGTCACATGGACAGTCATATGCAATAAAATGCTAGAGACCTGGTCTGTTGGACGTCTTCTCTATTTGCTGTGCACAAAACAGGTCACGTAGGTATGTCCAAGCCAAGACTCCCTGATATATTTCCGACCAGAATTGGCCACATTAGGCGCAGTTTTCCTTTGGAAATGGCGCTTAAAATGAAATCATGGGTCCTTTATTAGCCACAATCCTGCCTAACTAGTTTTTCACCCCTGTTTGTAATGAATGGGAAGCACTACCCAGACCAAATTGGATTCTTGGCCGACTTGCACGTTTGAACCATCTGTCGGTTTACTTGAGCCAAACCTACTATTTTCATGGTCAGGTAAGAGATACTTCAGACCCCTTATTGCCTTTACTAATATGTACTGACAAAATCCGTCTGAGATGTGTCTGACTGAAGTGCTTGCCATACTTGACACGCGCATTTATGTTATTGCCTGCACATTTCTCAGTCTGTCTCTCTAGCTTTGTCACTCCCGTTATATGGATGACTCTACTTTTCGTTCTTCCGGGGCCGCAAGGTAACGCGCATATTGACATAGCTTCCATCTCTCTGCATTTATACCCGGTTGCCTATTGAAGTTTATCCCATAATTTGACTCTTTAAGTCAACCAATAATGTAGCTTGAGCCTGACGTCTTAATATCAGTGGTTGCTGCATGAGCGTGGGCCGTTTGTGGCGGGCCCTGTAAATGCACATCTGTATCTGTGGGAACAAAAAATAAACAGTGTTGGTGTTTGCCACTTTCTAAACATCGATTTTGTCACTGAATTTCACAAATTCTGTGCAATTAATTTTAAGGCATGTCGTCCTTCATTTTTAGCCCTTTTTTTAGAGTCACACTAAGACCAGCTATGCTTTATCTAGAACGAGAACATGCATTATGTCTTGTTTTGGACCTCACGTACTTGTATTTTTACTTTTGATTTTGACCTAATTTTTTCCAACTCATTTTACAACGTATTTTTTGTACAGGGCGATTGGCTTCCTTAACCTTGTCAAGCATTATTAAAAGGTACACATGTCCTTGTAAAGTAAAGTTTGTGTGGTGATATTTACTACTGTACAGATGGAAGATTGCGATGCGTCACATTACGTTTCTCTGCAAAGAGGATGGTAATACCATCAAAATGTGACCATCAACAAGAGTGCTGTTGCTCATCCGAGTTACATTTTCTTTTATCCCGAATCGTAAAGGTATATTTGTGGAAGTATACATGTTGGACAGAAAGTCAGATTTGTATAATCATGTAAATCTGGTGAGAAGTTATAACGATGTCATCACTATGTAGCTTGTTGTACGTAGCCACATAAAAAAACTGAATTTGACAGCTGCTTTGTCTGACGATTTAGTTTTTACATTTAGGCCGCTCAGCTGTGCAGCCAAGTATTTGCTCGTATACCCTTTGCGACCTTCTAAAATACAGAACTTTTAAAAGATGAAGGCATTGAACGTATGGAGCGATGGATACCTAGAATGCCATACATTATTGCATAACACAAACACAGCTTGCATCGCTACAGATTTGGAGTATTTGTCTGTGCCGTCTGTCATGCGCAGTACTGTGGTTGTTTGACTTCCGTTTGTAATATGGATATTTTGTGCTGAACTGAATTTGCCAATTTGGTGTATGCAAAAATAAAATCAAACACAAGTAAAACTAAAAAGCATTCAGAGACAAAATCCTCCAAAATGCAACAAAGCAAACAAGAGACCAAACCAAACCAAAAGAAAACTAAAAAAGAAACATGTAACACGTGTATGCGTCTCATTGTAAAATCATACAAGTTTAAATGCTGCCTTTTGGACTTAATATGATTAAAGTTGGTTGTTCTATGACCATTTACATAACACCGTAATATTCATGTAATAATAAACTGTTGGCTGGATTGGAAGGCACGCCGGCATATTAAACCAAATTCCGCTGGTTCAGAATAATGTTTTGAACAACTCTTCGCTTGAAACACTTTTCAGAAAGATTTGAAGCTATCATGGATTTGAAACAGCTATTATTTTGTGGTAAAATGTGCAGGTTGAGGTACCCTGTGTACGCTTTGAGGGTTTTCATTTTACAAGCTTCTCGTGTCTAGGCTATCCATTTCAGACTGAAACCTCAAAAGTTGGCTATGTGACTGTATCCAATGTAGTGTGTGTGTGTGGAGAGAGAGAGAGAGAGAGAGAGAGAGAGAGAGAGAGAGAGAGAGAGAGAGAGAGAGAGAGAGAGACAGAGTGAGAGAGAGAGAGTTATTTGCTCAACATCTGGGTAAATAAATTCACCTGACCTGTTTGCAAAACAGCTGGGCGCATAGACACAGCCGTTGTGAAACGCAGACGTAAAACAAATAGGACGATTCATGTTTTTTTTTGGGGGGGGAATGCTTAAAGATATCTTTCATTCTCTGTCTTTCTCTCTCACACACACAAATGGGCACACACGTGTTTAATGAAAACGGATTCAAAGCTTTTATATAAACAAACATGGTGCATGTACAATGCAGATCTATCGGATAAGAATATTGAAATTGACGGAAGATATCAACAAATGTTTACTTCGTGCTTATCCATCCAGAGAAAACTAGCCCCCAAATTCCAATAACTAATTACAAGAATATGGCGCTGAAAACGACAAACCATCAGGGTTGTTCTTTTTTGATCGCTTCTTCAGGAAACGAACACATGTATTGAAATTTAACCTCAAACTGACAAACGTTTTCCCCAATATATCCCATCTCTTGTGTCTACATACCACATTGAAAATGGTCGTATGCCAGATATAACAACTTCTTCCAAGGCGATGTAGGCTAAGTGTCCTACAAAATTATCAATTTTCCGCACAATCTTAGCCCTGCTCCCCAGCACAATATTTAGTTTGTGTTATTCCCATATATATTCTTATTTCAGATTATATGTATTTTTGTACAAGTCCAATTCAATATGTGACTGTCAGTGAGTTATTCTTGCATGAAGGCACTTTACATCTCCTGTTTGACCTACTTTCAAGCCCTGGGTCATGGTATTCAGCTTTATGATTTAAGCATCGATGATAATGCTTGTTGCCTATATCGCTGCCACACTTCAAGCTAAGTCATGCGGCTGCCTCTTAAAACTGACACTAAAAGCTGTGCCTTTTATCACCAATTGGAGAAGGACTGATTGATAGGCCTGTGGTTTTGCCTTTCGCGCAGGGGTAGGCTTTATGTTACATAACGAACACCATCGCCATCCAGCGATTACCTGAGCGACAATCCGTATTCGAAGGCTGCACATGTGCAAAAGAGATTCTCAATTTTGTTTAACCTTCCTTTATATGTTTAAAATGAGGAAAACGACACAGTAAAGTCGCCAGTGGGTGTAAACTAAAATAAAAATCATTATGATTGAACACCACCAGGCCCGGATATTTTTTTACTGATCAGCCATGCCCATTCTTCTGAGGAGCGGTTGCATATGAAATTTACCCTCGCACCACAACCAGACGTACACATTGGCCTTTTTCTCCTAAACAATCAGCCAACAGCCAAAGCAACGAATGTCGGTAGGTAAATATAAACTTTCCTATATAAAAATCAAATCTTCGGGTCAGGTCATACTCAGGAGGACACTGTAATTCACAAATAAATTGCGTAGGCCGTATTATATATATATATATATATATATATATATATATATATATATATATATATATATATATATATATATATATATATATATATATATATATATATATATATATATATATATATATGTATATATATATATATGTATATATATACATGTATATATATTGCATAAACGCTACGGAAATACGTAGGTGAACATCTCTTGGAGGCAGCCCTGTATCACTTCCTAAATAACTATGTCCATCTTAATTATTGCCACCACTTTCAAACTGTACAGTTTGATGGTTCTAACTGATAAAATAGACAACATAGATTAAGTATATCTGTCCAATTTTAACGAGGCGGTTGGTATAAAGTATAATTGCATCAGATATGCCCTTAACAGCGTTTCAACATAAATAACACGTCATTGTATGAATAATACAAATGCTACTGATGAATGGCGTCTTCTTACTTCTAAGATGTACTGAAATGATGCTTACCAATGACGTTGTCATACTTTGAAGATGGTTGACACACATTGAAAAGGAAGGAATGAGAATTTTATTGTTGATATGAACTTTACTGTCGGTCAATACTTTGCTCCAGTTCAATAACAATGATTGTATAAACCTTAATGGTTTGATTCGCAGTACTGAACATTCTCTTAGGGTGCCGGTGGATCCATTTTCCATCTAATTGGACGTATCGACATGGATAACTGAAGGCCACATTAATGATAATATTTGACGCACGAACCATGGTAAGCTGTCAAAGTTGATGCGCGGACAGTGCCAGACCATTAATCCTTCCCGTTTAGATCTACTTGCATAACTTTGAAAATTCATAATTCATAAATATTTAGAATTTCAATATTTGATCTGGTAATGAGCGAAACTGGACCTACTCTATAGTTTTACTGCTTACCCAACACAATTTATGAATTCGAGATGGGGTATCCCGAAGGCCAGGAGGGAGACAGAGGAGAGACTCAACACACGAACATGTTTAACTATTGCACAGACACTGATGTGATTATGAATTTGAAACCTCGGTACTTGCGTTTGTCATTATTATCACTTGCTGCAAGTTAAAATATAGTTCTTAAGAGAATGGTTGCTTAATGAAATACATGTCTTCTTCATACGCTAATCCCGAGTTCCCCATCATGAAGGTTCATTTTTATGAGACAAGGCATTGTTCTTACCGTTGTCACCTCTATCTAATCAAGAATAGATCAACATCGTCTTTCAATCATAATGAAAATTTGATTTTGTCCTGCAATGTCAACGCTATATAAATGTAATGTTAAATTCCTAAAGGAAAACATGGCACAATCAGCCTGTAAAGAACAGGTAGTAAAAATTTGTTCAGGAATTCAATATAAAATACAAACGGTGGGTAAGCAGTTTTGCGGAGGTATCATCCGAAGGCCTTTGGGTTTCACGTTCCTGGTGAAACACAGCTAAAGAATAAAAATTACAAAAAGCTATTTTGTATTACAGATCCATTATACTTTCATCTTAGATGACATTAAAGAATGATTTGCATCAAATGAAAATACCGTGTGATACTATGAAAATATAAATACCATACTTGATACGTTGCATTAACCAAACAAGCATGAAACATGCATGACAATCGCCATGTTTGTTGAATTCATTACAAAATCAGCCTGTTCATTATTCAATCCAGTGAAATTGGAAAAAATTGCGCTTCAAATCAAGTACTGCCAATGTTCAACTATCGTATGCCAAGGATTCTTTAGAATAACATCAAGTATGTGAGACTTTATCCCTTTCCAGAAATTCTAATTCTCTCAAGAGCAAGTGTTTCTGCATGAAGTCACATTTTAATTTGAACACCGTCAAGACAAATGGATGGTGTCAAATTGTTTGGTTAATATCATATTTTTTTCATTTGATATTCCCAAAGTTTGAGAAAAATGCAGATATCAAAATTCCCTAGCTGTTTAATGATTTGCCCACAAAAGGTTTCGGTTTACCTGCTTGAGTGAGGACTATATTTTCTTTGTTCAGGGTCAAGTTAATCATCTGTGAGTGATAAACAAAAACCTAATCTGCCTATCACTGAAAGGCTTACCTTTAAAGTTTGCTCATGCTTTACATGAAATATCATAATTCAATGGGAGAAATGAATCAAAATCCTGAATTCACAGTAAAACCATATGTCTATATGAACAGGTTTGTTCAGCAAAAGTGTCGAGAGAGGGGAATTCCTCATACATGACAAAAACTGGAAACAGTATGACAATCATGATGCACATTGTTGTGTGCATGCAATCAGGGATCGATGATTATGGAGATGAATGGATGAATTGATAGATGTACCAATCGATATATCAAAAGAATATGATATATGTGGGGACGAATAAATAGATAAAGAGTCTTACAGGTGGCAAATTGGTTAAAGCCAGGATGTAAACCTCCAGGTTCTCATCCAGGCATCTCCGAACCCTGGCCTATTTCCCTGAGTGCTGGGGTCTGAGCACTTGGCTCAAAAGTTCAGATGTCCCAGAACACCAAAGCCCAACCGATTTTTCAAGGTCTTGAGTCAGAGAGCCTGAGTCTAAAGTCCAGGCAAGTCGGAGTACAGAAGTCTGTCATGATGTTTGATAGCTATGGTGAGCCTTTGGCTCCTGTGGTGGCAGCCCCTTCCATGACTTAAGTGCCATCTCTGGTACCTTTGGCCTTTGTGTCAGCCCTGCCTCCTGCTCCCCCAGGTATGTCCTGGATGGAACTACAAGTGGTTCCACTGCACCTTGAGTTCAAGCTGGGCACCCTGTTTCCCTCTTTTGAGAGGCAAGCGGGGCTGGAGCTCCTCAAGCAATGGAGGTTGTCAAAGGGGACTTTGTCTGCATCCACCCTTACCAGAACTTTTCTTGCTCCTGAGCAGACCTCTGTGGATTACCAGCTTGCTGCTTCCACACAGAGTTAGCTCTTGCTCGACTCGCAGGCTCAGGAGCTCTCGCAGCTCCAGCAGGTGCCCTTCAGCCAATATACTCTTTGGTTGATGGTAGCTGTGGAGCCAACCAAGGATTCAGGATTTCTTGCAACTCCAGTAGGCCCTGTCAGCCAGACATCTAAGCCAGCAGCAGTTGTGGCTCCCATGCTGAGTACCCCAGAAGTCCCACTAACTAGTCCCACCTGGGAAGAGCACATGCATTCTGCAATGGAGATGATATCTTCTGCAGAAGTCTTTGTTACCCCATTATGAGGCTTCATCACCATTGGGCGAACAGCTATACGGCGAGGCTTCTGGGTGGTCATGTCCCACTAGTGGTCACCCAGTCATCGGCAATGATGAGGAGGATGAGCTCCAGATGAGCCCATCAGTGGAATCAGGCTGTGGGCTTTAAGCTGGCTGTCATTCCTTTAGGTCAGAAAACCAAGAGTAAGCCTGACCTTACTTTGGACTTGTATTGGGTGGTCGTCCTTTGTGTCCTGGACCAGATTGGTTTGACCCAATTTTGGACTCGACCTTATGGAACCATATACTATACCAGCCCCCTGGTGCCTGTCAGTTTTCATGACTTCCCAGTCTTGCTAGATCTCCAGGACCAAAGGAGTAGAAACCAGCAGCATCCCCCCCATTTGACAGACAACTACCAGGTTGGCGAGCAATTCCCAGGCAGGGTTGGGGGGGGGGGAGTGTGGTCCGATGCTGGTTGGCAATGAGGGTTTCCTGGCTTGGGCTTTAAATCAGCTGTTGGCAGCCTCAAGTCCAACTACCTCTGAGGTTTTCCCTTCAGACGTTGCCTCTTCATCTGGACCGATGGTCCCCCCCCCCCCCCCGGCTGTTGGTCGTGGCGGTCTTACATGGTCAGTATGCCAATAGCATTACACTCTTATCCAGTGTGTTTGTTTATCGGAAATGGTTGTCCAGAGGTAACGTTGCCTGACTAATACGTAAAATGTTTAGTAATTTTGGTATTAGTAAGTATACTTACCTGTCAACCACCAGTGAAAACCACCCGACCATCCCACTTCCTTAACATAGGTGACGTCATCTGACCACTCATTGAGGAGGGAGGAAGTCCGAGGAGAACATACACACTAAGGGTCACCATCAGGTCCAATAACTGAGGGTAGGCACCGCAGGGCAATATGCTTAGCTCGCATGTCTTGGCAATGGTTATCGAGATGTAAGTATACTGACAATACCCAAATTAAACTAAACGTTTCAAGTGTTACAGTTACAAATCCGATGCAATACCTTGAGGATATGCAAGTTGTGCAGAAATGCAAAGCTTCTCATCGCATCTCATTATTTGACTTCAAAAGGCTCTAATAATGTAAAAAATTGGGATTTCCTGAGTTACCTGAATATCTGTTTTTTTATTGTGTCTTACAGCGAACTGAAGTCAAGGAGACACTATATTTGGTTGTAACAATACCATTACGACTTTGTATTCTGTAATAAAGATTGATATGGTCTCTGAAATATATTCCCTGCAAGGTTCCTTTGCACAGGGAGAGGCAACACACACACATGTATATATATACATATATATAATTTTTTTATACATATGTATGTATGTATGTATGTATGTATGTGTGTGTGTGTGTGTGTGTGTGTGCGTGTGTGTAAGGTGATTGCTGCTGTACAATTTGTGTGTCATTATTTATAATAATAACAAGCCACTTCCCAATATGGGAACAATTAACACGTGGAAAACACGAAAAACAATTAACTTTGTGATAAATGGGAAATGGACTGCAAGGGGAACAGTCCACAATTAACATGCATTAGTGACTCACATACGCCTGGGCTATTGATACACAGATTGACGATTAATTATTGATACATATGGGCAAGACAAGTGATGGTAATTATGGTCCTGTGTAGATGAACGGTTGTTTTCGTGACATTCTTACCCAGTGTTCAGAGAAAGGTGCCACCTTCTTATAATCGTCTCCTAGTTGAACGTTTACATATCGATTGTAATGCACGCTTCTGGTCGTCGAAAAACTAAAGAGAACCATCAGATCATGGAATTTATCGGCAGATAAGAGAGCACATTCTGACATGTGTGTTGTTCTGCTGTCTCCATATATTTCAGTTAAACTCTAATATTCTGAGAGTACTCATAGAACCTAGAAACATGCCTGCTCACAGAAAAGGGTATACAGTTAAGAGCATTAAAACAGCCAGTTTCATACCATCGTGACCACTGAATGCAGTCCCATAGACGCGTGGGTTCCACTTTTGGACAAAATAAGTCAACCAAGTTGTGTGTGAGCCTAAGCATATAAGAGAGGTTGAAAGGCCAAACACCCAAACGTTTACGCCTTGGTTCTGTTGATAAGATGAAGTTAACTTGGTTAATATTGACCATATCTGCACTTAACAAACTTGATAATTTGCAAGTGAGATATATCAATATCAGTGTTTGAATTATGTAGTGGATTCACTGCAATGCGCACAATGATAAGCAGATTATTCAACAGCGTCAAATCTAGAATGTCTTCGATCTAGTCAATTCGTGTAGGCTACGACTGGTTGTACATTGACTAATCACATGGATTTTCAACATGGTTTATCATACGGAAATATTTAAAACCAGTCACATAGAGTGGGAAATCGTGTTACATAAAAATAGTCAATTTATCGACTAATGTTTCTGTCACTTGATGCTAATTGAAAACATTGCGTCCTCAAAGATAAATTTATGTCGCACATTTAGGTTGTTAAATGTTAAAAGCCATTGGTCTATGAAGACCGAAGCGACAGCTCATGATTAAAACTTAATTTCGTTTGGAAGTGTGAAGAACATTGAGGCTATAAAGGTGCACCGTGTAATGTATAAAACGAAGGACCATATCGGATTTAAACAGTAAAGCTCGTGCTACTTTGCTGCACAAATTAGTCCGGTACTTTGTGTGAGATTTGGAAGGAAGAAAGGCCTTAGTTGAATTGAAGTAATTATGTGAGAGAGCCTTTTGAAGTTAATGATCCTTCCTGTCCTTCACAAGCACAAGAGTATAAATTGAAAGAATTGGTACATGACAGTGTTTCGTATCACTTTAAGGTCGTGCAATGTTGGGTCTGTAGATATAATGTAAAAGAATCAAAAAGATGAAAACACAACAAATAACGTAAATATATCCACAAATGTTTACACGTTTTCTGATTATCTTCTCTGTCGATATTTCAGATACTATATTTGCCATATTTTTGTTCATGATGGCATAAACATATGGCGTTGATTACAAATTTTGAGCAAGTGGCTTGTGTACCCGCTCTGGGTCGTTTACAGTCACATATAGATGTCATTATCCCAACAAGCAATGAATCTCTTTATGTGTGAGAATATTTTCCACTTCAATTGATCTCCCATTTCCTGATTTCTGTGCAATTTCTCGGGATTTACTGCACTTAAAAGTGCGAAAACAAACCCATGAATATATCTTCGGGATTAGCATAGAACCTCAGTTCTATTGTAAATAATACCCACAATAATGGATATTTGCTGTTTTTAACCACGCTTGCAATACATTGCTTATCTTGCCAGCAAAAATCTCATTTGAAAACAACCGTCTATTTGCATTTATAGTGATCCTTCTTGTCATATGCTTTCACCAACGTTGAACAAAGTTAGTAAAACTAAAAGCCACTTTCTCCAAAAAGAAAACAAAAATAGAAAATAAACCATATTTTATAAAATGCCTACGATCGATGTGTTCGCTGGTGAAAACTAAATTACCATTTCTTTAAACCATGGTTATTTTTACATGCACTTTACCTATATAAAACCAAAATGTGATAAGAAAACGTTTGCTGGGTATTTTCTTCCATAAGGATGGCTAGACCAAGTGCAATATTGGAATGGACTTGGAAGTAGAAATTAGATTGACTAAGAGAGAAATCATTACGGGGGGGGGGGGACTTCAAATTAAGTATAAGAAATATACATTCTCCTGCTGGAAAGGTCTTCCCCACTGATTACTTAAAACAACAGTGTAACATTTTACCTCAGATACCATAGTCTATAGGTTTTGGGGGAAATATTAACTTCTTAAACTGCGCGTTGAGACCTTTTTTAATCATCGCCTCTGGTCGAAACAGCAATCAAGTCAGATGTTTTGATTTTTAACTGTCCAGTCCCTATGGAAAGCATTTTCTGATTAACCAGCGTTCCTGGTCACATTCGTGGAGCCAGAATTGTGTCTTTCCTCTTCTTTTATATATATTTAGCTTCTTTCTGTGACTTGCTGAATTGGTGCTTGAAATCGATTGAAATGACCCCTTTGAATGCAGCTAATGACACCGCTTAGGCTGTCACATGCTGGGATTTGATTTTTTTCAATCACTCATTGTGGCGTTGAGTACGCTTATAGCTTTTCCACGCCAATCAGTCTGGCGCATGTGCCTGAGTTTGCAGATGGTATTGTTGTCACATGCATCACATATGCACACCTGTTTACTTTTATTACCCCTTGCAATATCTGAAACCTTTTGCTTCCATTTTGTCATTTTCAGCGTAAAAACAGACTCGAGCTTTGATGAACAAATTATTACTCAGCCATTGGGGTAAAGGTAGGGCAGTCGCTGAATCGCCGTACACTTCGTATCTATCTATCTATCTATCTATCTATCTATCTATCTATCTATCTATCTATCTATCTATCTATCTATCTATCTATCTATCTATCTATCTATCTATCTATCTATCTATCTATCTATCTATCTATCTATCTATCTATCTATCTATCTATCTATCTATCTATCTATCTATCTATATATATTATTTATATATTAGAAAAAATCAGCTGAGCTCATTGGGCATTAAATGAGTCAGTATTGAATGCAGATGATAGTTAAGATGAATAATATCAGGATTAGGATAAAGATGACAGAGTCACGTTTTTGCTCAGGTTAATCAACCCTTAATTGTTTTAAATTCTACCTGTTAGACTGTTAAATCTAATCTCCTACGAACCATAGCCATCGCATAGTATGGTCTGTGGGACCTTGCCAGCGACAGCACAAAGGGTTATCTCAGCAAAGAAAAATGTAAATAATTGTAAAATGTGTAAATTTTGAGTCACGTTCCCTGGATAAAAAAATCGCGTACGTCTCCATGTGCATTATCCGTCACAAAATATTGCTTTTAAGCAGACGCAAGAACGTCTGTCCGGCATGACTTATGTGTTGCAGGGTCTCGAGCTTCGACAATCAATTGCTTGGTGTTTTGACATACCACAAACAATTTTTTTTTTTTAAAATCCCAAATTGGGCCCGTCAAGCAAAATGTAAATAAGTTATCAAAGAAGACACACCGCAAAATTTTATGCCAGTGGTCATTAGCCTTTCATTCTATGTTAAATCGGTTAAAGGATCTAGGTTAGCTGCCGACTCGTCCGCTTGAAGGTTTCTTAACCAGGCCGCCAATGTTTGCCTCTGGTCCTCAACAATCGTGGAAGAATCGTTATCAAAAGTATTGTCTAAATGTGTTCACACATCACTTTGCTACCAATGATCCGCCAAAGAAGGATGACACACATAAACTAAGAAAAATATGAAAGAACGTGTAAAACACTGTATTTCAGCAAATTAAACTACGACGGAGCTTCAGTTATGTCAGTATTGATAAAAGTCTTCTCGTCTTTGAAATCCTGCAAATGTAAGTCAACGATAATCTTACCTTTAATTTTATACCATTTTAAGATTATCGTTAGCCATTTTGAAAAGAAAATAGCAAATCACTAACAGAACGTGCACATATCATATTGTTTGCATCGGGTTTTGCTTGTGTTTTTCATACCACAATACATGAAAAGAATATGTAATTACATGTTATGTAAACTATGGTTTTCCAAGAAATGGCTTCGTACTTAAGGCGTTAACGCAATAAGACCTTATTTATGTCAATCAGTATCTTTGTTTTTTCTGTGGAGAAAAAGGATTTCTATCACATAATGCATGTGCAATAATGGGGAATGGTTGGTCTAATTTGTACGACACAATACGTCCCGTTGATAACGACTAGCTAATCAGATGAACCGGATTTACTAATGCCCTAGGGGTCTCCACTAACAAGGGTAGCTTCCAGAAATCAATATGCCATGCGGCACCATCTGCAGCGCGCATGCGTAGTTTACTTTACAGAAGTGGACAGTTCGGTACGCTTTTTGAATCAGACACAGCGTTGTTTAATTCACTAAGTATGAAATGTTTATCTGCGTCTTCGAGCGAAAACGTAATTGTGATTTACTTCACACATTATGTGCTGATTTGCAACACGTAGCTGCTAAATGTTGATAATCTACTGTTTTGCCTTTTTCAGGTATGTCAAGTTTATAACGCCAATCTTGCATTTCCATTACTCGAATAATATGTACTAGTTATGCAAATAGTGATATTTTGACAGAATTACAGAGGTGGGTGTTTGCTGTTCAGTGTGGCTTACAGACGGGATTAGCTTAAGCACTTACCTCTGCTCACCCACAACATACGAACTGGACGAATGGAGCTTATTTCCATGCAGTAGTCATGCTACTTTGCCCTCTAACTGGGTGCTAATCATTCCCAACACTGTTTCAACCTATTAGAACGAGGACTTAAGAATGATTGGCAGCAAGTGATAACCACTTTCTGATGCCATACTGACAGTTGCGTGTGATTGATCCCATTGTGGGGTTTAAAAGCCACACAACTTTGTACAGTTTTTTGCTTGTAGAGACTTCCGATTTGTGACAATTTTTTCACGAGAATGTAAATCATAAACTCGTCTCACATTTCTCTTATATTAAGTCAAAGTTTGACATGAACAAGCCAATCGATATGCTTTGATGTATCATCTGAAAAACTTGCCCACCATTTTAATAAATGGAAAACAGAGTGAAATTTGCAAGTAGGGACATATGCTTTCCAGAGGAGCAAAGCTGGTTTTTTGTTTTTTCACTCAGAATGTTGCAGTATGATGCACATGGTACATTTCGCATTTTTGTTTCAAGAGAATAAATTCATAGCCTAATTATTGTGCGACCATATTTATTAATGTGTCATGACGTGCATCTCTTATGCGTTAGTTTACAGGTGGATATGTTACTAGACTGTACATTCATAGCATTTTGAATTTTACTTATAACCTGCTGTACGTAGACGTTATTGTACTGAGCAAGCCACAGAATTATGGTCCAGCACACAAATTATAAGGTAGATACATCACATGTTACAGAGACGTCAGTTAATAGTTTTCTCTCCACTTTCCTGATTTTGAAAGAGTTTTCAGTGAATATAGTAAGCTCATTTACAGTTGAAACACTTCGAATGCCCATGCTGCAGTATACTCTTAAGCAACATTTCAGTCAAATGCTGTTCAAATCTAACAGGTCCATTATGGTTTAGAACGAAAAGGACAAGGCACTCTGATTAAGTTTATGAATGATCCAAACCCCGTAAACGATGGTGGGCTAAGGTAAGCTAGAAGGTGTTTACTCGTACAGTTTCCAATCGGATTATTACACCCACTGACTACATCAAGCAAATTGTAAGACTGGATCTCATAAAACAATGACTGGAAAGAGGCTCAAACAAACACATCTTGACGTCAATATTCTAACCATTATGTTGCTTAATTTTCTCATGCCCATAACCTGCTGATGTATTACCTCCTGAGCGTCCAGTGATGATGTATGTTATGATGCAACGCCCGCAAGCAGAGCCAAAGCTGCTGGCCAGGTAGAGGCGTGCCGCTCGTGGCATTGACAACGGCGTCTATTTGCATTAGCTCATGCGCAGCTTGAGACTGATCACAGAGGGCAATGTCAATTCTATTACTGTGTGCCACATGGAGCTCCATATACCTTGTTTCTGATTTGCAAACCTGTATCCTGGTTGTCATTAGGAAAATATATGAAGAGCTCTCTGGTAAGTGAAAATGACAAGAAATAAAGTGAAAACCAGACAGACATGAAAATGCGAAGGCTATTAACTGTGTTAGTTATTCATTACCCAAAAAAACAAGTCTGGTGACTATAGACCATCGTTAGGCTGTCGCGATTTATCCTCATGATATGACAAATAAACAGTGCATGTTTTGATGAAACCTTTGAGCGCAGATGAGAAAAACTATATACAATTTCACTCGTTTACGTAGAAAGTATCACGTGTTCAAGTGGAATAATGATCTTCTCTGCATCTTCAACAAAAACAACTAACCGATCTATCTAAATAGTTAAGCATTTGTGCACTGAGCAAGCTCTTGTATGAAATACACGAGTTATGCAAAAGTATGATAAGTATAATTTTCGTGACGACGGAACGGCCGAGTCTGGAACCAACTATTTTCGCAACCAATCACCGAACCAAAAATTGGGAAAGGAACATACCAACTGCACCAAAGCGCCACTTCCACTAAAGAATTGGTTATAGCGCATTGGAGGCAGGTATGCGTGAATACCATAATCGTCATGGTCCACTTCATTGTGTCACCAACTACATGGACACATCGAACTCATATTTTTATCATAAAATGTGTATGTTACAAATTTCATCAATGAATTGTGAATCAACTTTGATTACCTGACCTGGTGCGTGATGCTGCCCTTGTAAGAATATGGGTATATCCAATACAAATATTATTAATATATTTTTTTTTCATAAAGAGTACTCGATCTTCCAATTCGTTCTATTTCAAACCTCTACTTTACAGCTAAAGGCCTGCCTAAACAAAAATGTGCAAGATGATGATCACAGGCATTACAATCAAATCTGGGGTTCAACTAAGATTGACGCACCCAACAAAACTCCAAAATGCATTCCTACTATTGGAAGATATGAATGTCAGCTTAAACGTCAGAATCTGGAACAACAAGTTTAAAGTCAACCATGCCTGGGATTTGCCAAAGACTTTTCTAACAAACGAGCAATTTATTTATTGTTTGCCTGAAATGGCCTACGATTCATCGATCATTCTTTGCATATCTATCACCCACTTGAACGAACGGCATGTGATGTCATTATGTTGCCGTAGACAAATTACGTGATATTTAACCCCCCCCCCACAAAACTATTAACTTCCTTATTTGCCGATGTGAGTATAAATATATACATATACATATATATATATATATATACATATATATATATATATATATATATGTGTGTGTGTGTATATATATATATGTATGTATGTATGTATGTGTGTGTGTGCGTGCGTGCGTGTGTGTGTGTGTGTGTGTGTGTGTGTGTGTGTGTGTGTGTGTGACTTTAGTGTCCTAGTCTCCTTTCGTTCAACTGGCTAGTGGCAATCAGCAATTTCAACAGACGATCTGTGTAATTTGTTTCGATTTTAATTTTCAGCTTCGAGTATTTTCAATAACAAATTTACCAGCAAGATATGCAACTGATGGACATACATTCTCTACAATCGCTGATGGCCGAAGCGCACTAAGTAGAGAAGTTCACAAAGGTACATTAACCCACGGAATGAAAGTGTATTCACCTTCGCAGGAGTAAACCAGTATAAATGGTCACTCACGCAAAATATTCGGCCAAATTCAGGAGAGGACTTTTTCAAAAGTTGATAAATTGGAAGCAGAGACTCAAAAGGAGAGTCAAGGACCTCTTTTTTGACAACGCCGTTGTGTAGGAGAATGGATCGCATACTGATCAATGCCTTTGTCCAAACCTTACGTATTCCCACCAAAAACCACTAATAAGCGACATGATAATAAATATCCAACAACATATATTTCCAAACAATCTTCTCATAACGCCTATAAGCTTAAAGTGCATACTTTGACTATACATGTTTCTATATTGTAAAACAACATTACACCAAGTCCATGTTTTAGCTTTTAAGAAAGGGTCATTTCCACCTCTTGATCAGCTGGCCAGTTGATTCTACCAAAAGGACCTGCATAGCCATGTGCAAAAGCAGTCATAGCTCCGTAACATATCATGAATGCTGCTCTTGAGGGCCTCAGATCAACCAGTAAATACTACTTAACCTCAACGTACGATGGGTGTATTCAGGTTCGGCACTTGAGAGACATCGAATGACTCTATCTCCATATAAGATAAGATTCGTAAAGATAATGCACATAGCTTACATTAAGGCAGTCTTCTATACACATTTTCCTACGGTCGTTGAAAATACCTTGAACAATGTTTCATACTCTCTTCAAATAAAAGAGTCGACAACGATTGGTCATCTGGAGTATTGTATTGATTTTTATGTCTTCAATGATGTTGAGCAATAAAGGTTTCAATAGGAATATGACGGAAGACTCATTGGGTAACAATGTCCCTCGTCGACATTCCTGTCTTCTATTTCCTACCACTTTGTTTACCTGTGATTTTCTTCGGTCTTTTGGTCTTATCCAAACGAAAAGGGAAGAAGTATGAACCTTCATTTGTCCTACGGGAAGTGACCTGATAAGTGATTGTTTCCTTCTATCGCCATCCGAAACAAATGGGTCTTTACTTTTATGCTGTATTTCTTTTGGACCATATTCTGTGGCTTTGACTGCTTTAGTGTGGATAACATTTACATGGATAGGAAATTTAGAGAGCATTCCTAAAATTATTAAATACCGAATGTATAGTGTAAAAGTGAAATATACAAATTCAACGAAGCTTAATGTATGAGGATACAAGCGTCAGATGTACATATTGACTATATGTTCCACATTTTCAGTAGCACAAAAGTTTCATGTTGGCGATAAACTCTACATTATAACATAATGTCAAAGACTGCTACTTTTCTGTCATTAATGGACTTCCACCACCTTTGAAACAAACATGCATTCATTATATTGGTCGCTTTGATCACAAAGACCCATATGCTTGGATAGTATGTTGAATTTAAATTTTCTTGCCGCCAGGCACTTTGTCTGTAACAATGTACGCGAGGCGGTGATAGGTCACGTCTCCCCTGTTCAAGAATGTATCTTTGCGCACATGATTAAAGTATAACACTAGATTTTCTGTATAAAAATACGAAAGTAATGATTCCTAGAAGTGACCACAAATTAGAATTATACTTTAATTTCGGATAAAAACATCATATAATTCGGCACCCCATCATAGGTGTGAAGCTTCATCTTACTTATTTTGTGTATTAGCTGACGTCTAATAACTTTGAAATATGGAAAAATGAATCACTGTTACTTCATAACTTCCAGCTTTCACAATACTGTCTAATATTGTCACTTAAATGGCTGATGTTAATTCAGATGAATATTTTGCATACATCTACAGGCAGATCCGGTTCCTTGGCCAGAATTCATATTGGTTGTGAATGGTGTGTACATCAATTGTGATGAAGGTTATATTTGACATCGGCATTCAGCACACCTACAATGAATCTAATTATCTATTGTTATCGTCGGGAAGTTCTCTCTAAGACTGTGGTTATGATATTACCCCCAAATGTCTTGTAAATGCCCTAACATGAGCAGTTACAAGAATTTATCTGGGTCTTTCTAGATAGAACAGTGCAAATTGTCGGCAAAAGGACAGCTTCATAGATGGATTCAACATTATCTCCTGACGAGGCGAGGTCTATGTTTTTGAATGGGGATTACTTGGTGAAGGTATTGACGAAAAGGCTCGTGTTTGAAAGCTGTTGTGCGTCATCGGAATAAATCGTAGAAAAATCCAGAATTCATGGAAACTGGCATACCTGACAATCAATATTATGATTACTATATGATCAGCTGATAGAAAAGGCAAGTGTAAGAAACACGTACAATTTTCACCTCATGTTCAAGCTGACAATAAAACAATGTGAATATATGATTTTGGTCCTAGACCTATTTTGAACCTTATTCATTTTAAACTCAGAGGCACGTGCCCGTAACTCAAGCAGATATGACCGTTCGTCTTTATTTATTTCCTTTTTGTCTTAGTAAATGAGTGAGACACAATTGTAATAGCAAAGACCTGGATGTGAAAATAAGTTGATATGCATGTGACTTTGCGTACGACATTTGATCATATATTCTAACCCGTGCTTGTTTCCACGCCATTCATTTATCATCGAAGGTTGAGTTAAGAAACCCACTTGGGAGTAATCACTTTGCTTCAGTTGCTATTAATCTTACATGGTCAGTATAACAACATAGTGTATTCAAGACTGGCTTTCATCTCAACCCTAATTATATCCCGTGGTGTTGTACTCTTCGGTAATGTGCATTTTTTGGTGAACTAGGCAAAGGACTGAACTGTGTAGAATTTCTTTTTTTTTCTTATTTGCAGATAGCAGAGAGAGTATAACGAATTCAAAACGTAATTCGTTTGGGTAATTTTCTGGTAACATATAATGACACCATTTCAGTGCTACGTGAAGTAGCTTGTATCAGCGTGCTTTCACCACAGTGTGGTAGAGAGACGGAGAAAACCTGGGGACGGTTTACCATTTTCATCATAAAACTACAGTTATACTGATGACTGAAAGCCCTTTTACAAAAAACAAAACAAAACAAAACAAAAAAACTCAAAAAAAAAAAAAAAACAAAAAAAAAAAAAAAACAAAAAAAAAAAAACAAAAAAAAACCCCCCAAAAAGCAAAAACAAATAAACAAACAAAACAAAAAACAAAAAACGGAAAAAAACCCCTTAAACACGCACACACACACACACAAAACAATTTGAAACCATTACAGTGACGCAGATGAGCACGACGTTAGTCGCAATTCATGTCGTGTACATCTCAGTTACCAATGCTAGACCTAAAGACTCCTTCGCTCAGAACTCCTGCCTCCATTTCTCACGCCCTGCATGTAAAACACTAGTGGAGACTTCAAATGATCTCCCTGGAAGACGTACGGATTAATATGATGGAATTGATGCGGTGCGCTTATGGATAGCTAGTCGGAATCACCACATGAGTTTTGTTTCTCTCATTTGGTCACTTTGCATGTGCGGCCTCAGCCTTGGTCGGTGAAAGTAATTAGCTCTCTAGAAGAAAGTAAGACACAGACTGGGATGCCCAGCATATCCGTGTGCATTCGGGGTTAGCCTAAGGGCTTCACAGAAAATGACCACATTGACCTGTACAAAGAATTGAGGTCATGATAACTTACCTGGTACGTACTACTCATGTAGCACTGGGAAAGACAATATGAAAGTAGATTGGGGAATATATATATATATATATATATATATAACTGGAAGACAGTCATATGAGATCAGATGAGAGTGGCCGAACTCACATCCCTCCCACGTTGGTCTGAATATTTATGATTGCAGAAGCCGGTGACAATATGAATTGTACGGGCAATTTTTACCCCTATGATTTAAATATAATGGTACAATTTAGTAATAATTCATACCATTATTCAACACTTATCTAGCTGTTTAGATTAGTTGTTTGTAATCAATAGTGCAACCTTGTAAACAGATCACTGGCACGTTGCTATAGTAAAATGAACCAAAAGCGAAGGAAAAGAGGTTACCGAATTGGAAACAAATATTGCAGAGGGGTCTGGGGTGCCCATAGATGAAAGACTTTTCATTTTGTACTGCGAATACCTAACCAGTACCTATTATCAAACCAGTTCAATTTGAAATAAAACATCTGCTCAACGGAAAAAGTAATATCAAGGTTAATTAGCGAGGTGGTTGTTGTCAACGCGTATTTATTCAGCCGACAATTTGGTAAGATATTAATTGCCACTTCCAATATAGGCTAAGTTGAACGAAGCTGCCTTTCCACAGTGATCCAGGGAAGAACACTAACAATGAACCACTAGCTAAATCCAATGCCTATTCAGCATCGCAGCTTTCTCGCATGTGAAAATAGATTTGCGTTAATCTTTATATGCCATGATGCAGTTTTGAAGGTGGGTCACAGGGGAATTTTGGAAACCAATGGTTATATATCTAATTTGGTTCAACATTCTTGTTAGCAGGAAATGCGCTAGTGTTATGCATTGAAGGAGCACTCATATCTGGGATGCAGAATCTGATTAAAAAAAAAAACGCCATTCAGCTGCAATTCACTACAGGGGAACCTTCCTATGCGATCATGTTCGGAACATTTAAACATCTTGCCTATCACGTGCATTATGCAACACAAATAAACCTAACTAGACCGATCGCGTTAGACAGGGTGTCACACTGGGAATCATGGGGTAGTTGCAATAGAGAGGAAGTCTAATAATGGAGGTTTAGAGTAGTTACTATAGCAGGTTCGACATTGTGTTCTGTGCCTCAAGCACGTGACACATTTATTTCACTTTGCGCCACGAACAGAAGATGTAGGGCATACCAGCGATGGGAATATTGAGATTATATAGACGGAAGAGTATCGAATGGCGTGCAGTATGTTGCACTTTTGAGATTTAAGTTTTACATCTGAGGAAACATCAGAATGGAGATGGGGGTGGGGTGGGCGTGAGGGCACGAGTCATCTCGACACAGGGTAGCGCCGGTAGTCTCTGGACTGCGGTCTTAGTTTGTCAGATCAATACAGCATTTTGAGTTCCAACTCAAGAGTGTTAACAAAAGTACAGACGTGCCTGGAACCAAGTTAGATCATCACATGCTGGCTCAATAGTGATAGCAGACTCGCCTTGCTGGTGTCACACTGCTTATGATCGGCATATTTGAGAATATGTTCATTGGTGTCTTCAAATACGAATTGCGAATGCGGAAAGCGTTAAGGAGAAGTAAGTAGTAAGTGACACACCACAGACATTAATTTCCGCTCTTTAACCACAGCATTTGTTTAGTCAGATTCAGCCAAGTTTACACAGCATAGCTGAATCAGCAAATCTGCAGTTTGGGGTTTTGTCACCGAGAAGGAAGTCGAGCCTAGTTAGCACACTTGCCACGAGACACGCATATAAAGATGTGTATGAATGGACATTGGACGTATCCATTATTATACACCGCAGTTTGTAAATAACCCGTGTAGGAATGTTGGCAGTTTGATATTATGATTTGTAGCTGGTTGAGCGCAGAATACTTGTATGAATTAATGGAGAGCGTCACTAGTAACAAGACCATCTGAAGTCAGATTAGAATATATCAAGAAGAGTCATGTGCCCCTTTTTTATGCCCTTTCGTGATTGAAATCTTCTACCCTTGCTTAGTTTAGTTCTTATAGATCGACCCGTTTGTGTTGCAACTTGTGTGGGGAAATCAGACCACAGTTGCTATTTTAATTTTGCTGTTCTTTGTGTTGCTGCCACTGGCTTTATTGTTAACTTTTGTTCAATTTTATAATTTGTTGTAAGGGTCTAAAGCAAAATGTTTAACATATTTCTTTCAAAGATTTATTCAAATTAAGAGGCATCCCCATGCACTGATGCGGTATTGTAACTGTAATATATTTTAACAGTACAAAACCAATAAAATTGCTCTTGATAGGTATCATAATACAGTATAGTATAGTACAATACAGTAAAGTATAGTTTAGTATAGTACAGTGCAGTAGAATACAGTTTAAAAGAATAATGTGGAGACGTCTCTGCTGTCAAACCGATCCTTAATTACTTAAAAGATGCAAGTTGTTTAAATTATGGCAGACCTTAATATCGTTTTTCCATTAAAGAAAAACGATGCGTTCTTCTCTTTATTACTTTATCGCATGTTCCAAGGAATTTTGAAGCGTCTGTAAAAACGTCGCATGCTGGTTTAGCTAGTTTTTCACTGGCTGCTTCATCCACACTGATGTGGCTTAAGTCAGGGGAAACTGACGTAGGAAGCCCATTACAAAGCTTCAGTAGCTGAAGTCGTAACTTCAAAACTAAATCACTATCATTAAACCAGAGGTGAAAATAGGTAGTCATGGGCAGTCATTTCAGGGTGTATGAGCAATGGCGAGGAACCCATGAAGTCATGAATCTACCTCTAATTTAAATGTCAACTAATACATTTGTGCCATTTCGCTTCGAGGAGTAACCCCCCCCCCCAAAAAAACCCCATTGATTGCCTTGACCAACCGGCCGGATCTCGTGCTGTCGCGTAATCTTTAATCTGATCCAAATGCAGCCATGTGAGGCCATTCTGACCAATCACGCCACCCCTGTAGTCTGGACGAATGTAAATGACTTCCTATGACTTGACGGTAGTTTCATGCCTGAAGACAGGTGTGATAGCAGCTGGATCGCCACAAGCCAAGACGCTTGTGACAAAATCGTTGACTTCTATCTTCGTGTTAAAAAAAAAAAAACAAAACAAAACAAAAACCAAAACAAAAAAACAAACAAACAAACAAACAAACAAACAAACAAACAAACAAACAAACAAACAAAAAAGTTGGATCACCTCAAATCAAACTCCAGCACGTCACAAGTCTGCTCCGTTACAATTCTAGCAGTTAACTTTTTGCATAAAGGTCATCTGAAAGACAATCTTTATATGCAAAGGAATAGAAGAGGGAACACTTTTTCTGACCCGTGAAATCGGTCAGATCTACATAGCGGACAGGTGTGAGGACTATAATAATATCTATGCCCGTAGCTAACAGTATTTCTCCGCACTTTCTCTGCACTAAGCTCTCGGAGAGTGCAGTGTCCTGAAGGTGTCAGTGTTTCCAGCGCTTTTGGTTTCCATGCCCATACATGTAGTATGTGTGGATGCACGTCAAATACTTTTTACTCTTTGAGATCACGTAATTGACACTATGAATGTGTTGCACATAATTATGGTGCATGGCATTATACATGCACCGCATGCATTTTGTATGCCACAGAAAGAAAAATATAAGACAAGAGCTCAGTGGGTATAAAATGTCCATAAGTTGAACAGTTTTTGCAATCTCAATTTTCAGTTTTAAAAGTGAACACACTGGCTCGTGGAATGTGAGGTATAGCGTTAATGTATGCCACAGGCTTCTAATTTTGCTTTGCGTAGCAACTGCTATCTTTGAGTGTGCGCCTGTTTGTATAGATCCATGGCACGGAGCACAATGGGATTACACCAGCGATGATGAGCGTGGTGCTGTTCACAGGCGTCTAGTTGACCACACCGGGCGCATCTGCAAAGCCGTCTGACCTCATCTTTACATATTTTTCAGCGCCTGCAGACGGAAGCCATTTACACAAGTCCCGGGATCTGGATAAACGTAGTGCACAATTAGACGCGTTTAACGAAGTGAAGACGGACTTGTACAGTGCTCCCAATGCACAGTCACTCGACAGGAGACCACTGGCGGCACTGACCAGGAAAATACTCGTATTTCAGTGAGTACAGCATAAACTATGTTTCACCCTTTTAGACGTTTTAAGTGAAATATAACGTCTGTTTGTAAATTTTTAAGGGAACTATTGTCTCCACTTGTGAACCTTAAAATTACTTCTTGGAAACGTTTTGGGATACAAACTTTACATGAAGCGACTGTCGCAATGCTTGTAGAGGATGCTGTAAATTTTGTCACATGTACTAACATATTCTTGTGATTGAAGCTGTGATTCAGATCGAATAAAAAAGCCAATTTCCCGCTGGTATGACTCTTTTGTTGCTTTTTCTAAGCCCTCAAATTACTGCTTTTGTAGTATCTTTCTAATACTGCAGTGGTCAGGACGAATCCACCAGATATAGTTTGGTGCTACGGTGTATGTTTTTTAGCTTCACAGGAGCTCCAGGTGGTTATGTTCATTCGAGAATGGCAAAAAGTTAATTCTTCTTAAAGATTTATTCCATGCTTGTTGAGATTTTCGAAAACAAATCTGCACACGTCTCCTGAAAAATATAAATCCGGAGAAAGGTTTGAGACTAGATTATAAAAGCAAGTGAAGGGAATCAATATATCATTACAATGGCGAGTGTAACTTCATGGAATGAAGCGTTAACTAAGCTGTTTGGAGTTCTGAACACATGGCACCGGAAAGTATCTGGGACATACATGTACGTGTTTCAAATCGAATAAAAAAGACGTCCCTGGATGTAGACATTAACGATGTGAACTGGTAAATTAACCAAATGTTATGTTGATAATAGAGACACGTGTCAAATGAACACCTTATTGCATTCGGTTCATTTGCAAGTACAACACTAACATGGCCCAGGAACCATATCACCTACATGTAGACATTTTTTCCATGGTCTGACAATTTTAGTTTGATTGAATGACATGTTAATTTAAAGTGGTGGCATTGTTGATTAGTCCACTTCAATTTATATCACCGTTTGGTGCAAAACACACAAAAATATGCTTACACCCAAAGAAGTTATTTTGCAACGCATGCAGTGATTGTGTCTTTATTTTGTTTAGACAGTCATAGCCGATATTCAATTTATTTGTTTGGGACATCTGTTCTGTGCACGTCCCCGCCGTTCTTCAAAGACTTTATCTAATCCGCCTAACATATATGTGGCACGTACGGTCAATATCATGTACCAATTACTAGGAAGCCGTCAATTTTCAGGTGTATCCGACTTGTCTTCGGGCTTGACCAATACAACAAGTTTGTTGCCACATATGTGCACACACTGACACTTGCGGCGCTGATCGACCTGAACAGTGTGCAAAGTACAATATTTTTGTAGCCAGAAAGTTTCAGCAAAATAGCTTGTAACATGTTTCAAATTTTACGCCGACAAAAGATGATAAATAGAGACCAAACGTGCAGAATTTATTGCAATGTTCCATCTTATTTGAAACATAACGTCCTATTTTCAATAATGTTGTTGTACACAGGAAATAATAAACCGAGACCGAAATCACGAAAGGTTGTTCTCCGCGTCTCGTTGGTGGATTAGGTTGCTGTTTAAATATGATAGATCATCCGACCCTAACTGCAAGAGGCCCATTTCGTTAAGATATGATCAGGTGCCGCATGTCTTAGAGTTGCGAGTTGTCTGCATTATGAAAACGCAGGTTGAAAAAATTTACTTGAACAAATTCATCTGAACGAATTTTAGACATGATTCTCGATGTCTTTACCTTTGAACAAAGTGGGGGGGGGGGGGCGTAAATATCTCCAAAAGAAATAAACGAATTGGTGCCTCTGACAGAAACCGTAGTGATGAACTCATCAGTATTCATCACAGACATGTGAAAGACCAAAGCTGTCCCTTTACAGTGGGGCTCGTAGGTTTTCCTGAGAAAGAAATGGCCAGCTAGCAGAAAAACGTTGAATGAAATGACATATTGCTGAACGTTTTGATGTGACAGAACAATTCAAAATAGTTATTATTGATTCCGCAACATCAAATTGGACAAGAAAATTTCAATTAACTGATACGCAGATGATATACAAGTGTATTTGACTCACAATGACGTCTCAAAGGATATAATCCCAGAAAGCCGTGGAAATGTTATGTGCTCTACGATAACACAAGACATCTCGTGACACTTACGAACTTTAACTTCCAGTGTGTCCCTGTTAGGGTTCGTTGTAAATTTATGCCAACATTTTCGTTGGATGGGCAAAATTGTGAGTATACATGAGGAGTGTATCTGTATATTTATTTCTTTTTTACCTGTTCTGCCATCACCTATTGTGAGTTCTATTTCCATATATATATATATATATATATATATATATATATATATATATATATATATATATATATATATATATATATATATATACAAATGTGTGTGTGTTTGAGGATTTCACAGTAACACGAGTAAATAGTTAACAGACAGACGCTAAACAGATTGTTTATTATCCCTCTGTTGCGGCCTACACATACAGCAGCCGTAACAGCCTGTGTATTTGGTCAATATTGCAAGAAAATCATGTGATTGGTATACGTAGGAACCGTAAATTAAAACTTATATGATGATGGAAAAAAGTAAACTAGCTTTGCCAGGTATGGGGGACGAGTGTTTATTAGTCTATTTATGGCCAGGTGTAAGGGACAGGGCCCACCTTATTGGTGTATAGTGAAAAAAACAAGCCAATGAGTTATCTAAGGGATCAGCTCAGCATTTACATGTCTGAGTCGCATGCACAGTGTTAATACCTTTATAACGAGTAAACAGAAATTCTTCTTTCCGATTAATGATACTCTCTAGTAACATGGTATTTTTCAAAATCAATTATTATAAGTAAAGACAAAAATTTGCTTCAAATTTCAATATTGCTCAGCTCTGACCTGATCATCACGTTGCCATGAATTTGCCATGCTGTTAATCAAGTTGGAATGTTTGACTTTGTATTTTGTGTGCTGTTGAAGAGGGGGGACGCTATCCGTTATATGACATGTGTTTATTCAGCGTGAAACAAGATTATGTTTTGTTGATTAGCCAGGTGCGAATATTAAAAGCTCATGCTTCACAGGCAGATCCCTACTGACGGACATAGCATACTCTATGTTCAACAAGAAGTATGTTGTTGACACGTGGTCAGGTGTATAGTTCTCCACCAAGAAGAATGTGGTTGTCACGTGCTCAAGTGTATAGTTTCCGAAACTGGTTGTCACGTGTATGGTGCTCCGGGTCAAGGGGCAAGGCACAATAAAATACAATCCTCATGAAACAAATTGTATTACACTTGATCAAGACTACCAAAGCAAATCATTATGCGTAACCTTGGTACTTCCTGTAAATGCTTGTACTTTTGTCAGCACACAAGTGAATTCTAATCTAACGCAAAGGATTATTTGGTTAAATACATGTAGTCTACAATTCATTGACTCTTCTGGAAACTGTGTATAGCAAATTACTGTAAAGGTGTGGTTGCATTTAACTTCACCACAATATTTGAATGTCTGGATCCCCACCATCAGTATTCATAGGCTAACTGAAAATTGTGATGAATATTCTATACAAATCCAGTTTCATTGGACACATAAAATTGTAACAGTTGATATCTACAATTCATATGGATTTCGACATTACTTGACAAATACAACTTTAAGATGAAATGGGAGTATACAATTAAAAGCTGTGTTGTCTATGCTACACATTAGTCGTACTATCTTAGCAATCTTTATAAGCGAAAATCCAAACAACATATTTTTTATTTTTTATTTTGTGCATAAAGATTCCATAGATATTTGCATTGTCCTTTGGTGGTTAATGTGCCGAATTGCACGTAGAGCTTTTGACACACTCGCGACAAGCACATTATCTTAAAATATAACGTTCCTCTATAAATGTGTTCGTGTTTTATAATGGCCCATATTTCAAAGTTTATCATTGCCTCCCCCTTTTTATCCATATGCGGAACACGATGCCCTTTAATATGCAACTTTTGTATGTGTTTATAGCCTGACAATAAATTATTTTATTACACTGTGAAGGACATGGACTATTGTGCGGAGTAGATTTTATTAAATAATATCTATATCTAATTTAAAATGTGGTTGCCATGGGTGCTCTGAAATGAAATTCAATACTATAAGCATACTCCAAACGTTCGTGACCTTGCATATGAAGTTCACGAAAATATGACAAAATTTGTGTCTTTGTGCCACAGGCTCATTGTGCGTCCATAATTATTATAGTAATGTTGCAAGTGTGCCATTAAATGGAATCCCGAGATGCTGTAAACAACATGCTAGGAACTAGGAAGTAGGAAGCATGTCATCTTGAGGTGTACTGGTTATTCCGACAGGACTTCTTAATCCTGTTCAGTAGCAGTCAATATTCGTGAAAATGGTTTTATAGATATATGCTCAGATGCCTCCACAGCCCTTACAAGAACGAAAATTACTTTCTCTTGGAGACAAGAACAAGGCCTCCAGCCAGCATCCTGCCAGGAGCAGCCAGTCTGATCGGATTAATTAGCATATGCTCACAACAGGCAGCACATCAAAGTCTGCAACTCTACCGTGGGTTTGCCTTGAAACCCCGGGTGAGAAATCACTACTATTAACAAGGGACTGAAACCATCATAGATGTTAGATATCAACTGCGGGAGGGGGTTAATATACGCTTTGCCTTCTCCCACATCGCATTGTAAATAAGATATGTTTAAACCAAATACCATCTGCCAAGATCTAATTTTTTACTGCAAAAGACAATTTGATGGTAGTTTCATATTTGGGAACCTGTCAAAACACCATGTTCCGTGTCATATTTGTATAACACAACAACAGAACAAAACGAAAATAAAATAAAATAGAACATATCTTTTTGTAGAGGTAGGAAAATAATATAATTGCCATGTGATACAAACAGCAATGCTGAGTTCTGTGTATATCATTATTTCTGTGCTTGCGTTTTGTCTCCATCCTATGTTTTTGTTTTGTATCATGTTCCTGTTCCTCGTGTTCTTGTTCTTGCTTTTGTTCTGCTTCTTTGCTTTTGTTTTCCTTTAATGTTGGACAGGAAAGAAGTGGTGTAGTATAAAGCCGGTACCCATATAATTTAAAAAACGTGTAACGGGAAACTTCTGGGAGCTTTCTTAGTACGTGAGGACAAGAGTGGGCTTCCTGTTATGGCACATGTGAGCTCAGGCAGGAGTTACTATAATAAACATATCGAAGGAGTATTCTCTGTGACAGATGCTAGAGTTAAATCCAACCCATTAATGAAAACCCAGTCGATAGGTTTGAATTGCACACACCCCTTACGTCTGGAATACAGGAAACCCTCCAGGCTATATACAGAAAAGGGCACTTAGGGATCGTATGTGGCTCGGTTACATAACGTCACAATAAACTCATTATTAGTCAAGGTTTTTATTATAAATGCTAATTCATAGCTCTGTCCTTTGCAAATGGACTAAGTGGCATCCTGCTCTACTGACCCTACAAACCTTTGCGTACTCGGAAATGGGGAGATTGAAGGTTAAAAGGTCACTCCACACAGGCATTAACAAGCAGAGTGAGCTCTCTGTCTCTCTCAAGAGAAGTGGTCTTAGCTGTGGTGGCAACGTCATCGAGCCAGTGGGAATGAGACCTGTGGCACTGGTTACTCTTCTGTGAGCTGTGGGGTCAAAGCAAGTATAGTGACTGGTCTTTCCTGATACTTCAGAACCTTCTACGACATCCATAAGCATAGGAAACGTTAGTAATCGTGGGTGTCTAGTTCACTGAGTAAACGTTGTAAAAAATGTGTTTTTATTCTTCGCAAGAAAAGGAACTCGAACCTACACACATATATACCCCAAAATAGTTATTCCTGCCCTTTGTTCTTCTTTGACCTTACCTTTTTCTCAGACTTGGACAGGGAACTAGCACATGCATCTCTTCACTAATTAATGTAGCAATGTCAACGCTCTAGTCCCAAAAATATATATTGAAGATTGATTTTACAAACTCTATATGAGACACTCGTTTTACCTTGCATATACAAAATCTTTCAATGTTGGAAAATAAAGTGGGACTGACTCATTGTCACTTTTGAGAAGTCTTGGGCATCACAGCCGGGCATCAGTCCTCTTCTGGCTTTACAGCTAAGTCAATGAGTTTTGCTAGGATGACAATGACACACAATACATTCGAAACCGACACCAGTTGAGTGCATTACCACGTTGTACCATCAGATAAACTTTATGTGAAATGAAGGCTAGAAACCACACCCTGGAGTAACGCTTAGAAACCTTCCCCTTGGGCAAATGGTCAGAATCCATGATATCCTTGTTTGTACACATCCCTTATTAAAATGCAAAGACAACTCATAATAGTTTATATTAATGTTAGTCTTGTGCAGAGGAATTTTACAAATTATTATCAGATGAAGATTTTTTTGGCTTACACCCGGAATTGAGACAGATTACCCAAAACAGAACGTAACGGTCCATATTCCAATACACAAGCCCTCATTCATGGTGGTTAAAAATTGTAATCATACAGACGCCCAGGAAGCCTTTAGAATTGCAGCTTTTTTGCTTTATGCAAACAAAAAGGTCAAATCATCTTACTGTTTCACAAAAATTTCTATCAGGTAAGCACCCTAATAAATATGATGTTTAAAGCAAGGTAGAGACTGACCTGGAGCCGAATTCTGATTGATACCGACACGAAATTTTGCTTGCAGCACTATAGCAAATTAACGTGACGCAGGCATAAGCATTTTTGTTATGTCCAGGTACGTGTAAATGTGCAGTTTATTTATAATGTAATTTTAGAATATAGTTTCTGTAGTTATTCATCTTGTAAAAATCTGAGACCTTCAGTCGCATTTGATGGGGTCAGATCCAGAATTTCAGAACGTGTGGGCGCCAGACCCCTGGTGGGGATTCAGAGGGCACAAGAACAGTAGAAAAGCCTAAAAGGCTATTTTTCAAAGCTTGAAAATGAAGTTTCTTCAGTGAAAAGACAGAGTGCAAGTCTATCGCACCCCCTCTGGTTGTGTGACCTTAATTGTACTGAAATTGAACACAGGTGAAATCTTTCGTAACGCAAACCATTATGTGGCTTAGGCAGATAAATGTTTTAGGAATTTCCTTGTCAGGTGTGAAACGGATGATGCAGTCTCCAAAAGCTCCAAGAGGCAGCTTCATAACTACATCTGACGTTTTTTAACGATGAAGCAAAATAAATGAAAGGATCAGGGAACAAGGCGTTATCACGTTTTTTTTTTTTCAAATGTGCTTACTTTCATGAATGTGAAATATAGAATATAACACCGACATAATATTACCGAACTGTTTTCAAAATGTTAATAAATTTTTCTGCATATGGTTTCAGCAGATAACTGAACCTTTGATTGCATTTTTATCCCGGCAGCTGTAGCCCACTTGTTAGACCTTCTGATGGAACATCCTTTTCTTCCATCACAATCAATTTCTCCACAACACAGACTAAATGTAACCTAAGTGTTGCGCGAAATTGGATATATACGTCTGGTCCTGCAAGATAATGTTACACTAGGCCAATGAAAAGTATTTTATGAGTTTTAATTTGGTTCTACGTTTTGAAAGTGAAGGAAAGTTTTATCATCGGAATCAATAGTTTAACAAATACATGTACATTTTATTCTGGCTACATGCACATTGCCTGATATGAATTGCCCAGCGTCAAAAGTAAGAAGTTACATAGTTGTGATTACGTTGATTTTTAATTTGTATTCATTTAACGCAAATTAGTCCTATTTACACATTGGATAAGCCAGAAAAGACAACCCAACCGTACGAACAAGATCCAGTTTTCAAGAAGTGATCATTTTTGGACACAACGGCCTGTACTGCGCTTGTTGTGGCTAGAGTTGCAACTCTTTGGTTGAGCAGTTTGGCGTTATTTTGGCTTTGATATCACGTAGAGTTTTGGTGATTTCAGTTGATACATAATATTTTGCCTAAACTTTTATTACAATAATGATTCATCAGTTTTGTTTTAGGTTAGTGTCTATGTCGACGTGTTTCCGACAGAACATGTACATTATCCCACATTTTTGCCTTCAGCCTTCATATGGAGCTAGTCATGGGAAAGTGGTTTTTTCTGTATATCTTGTGCTTTTCTCCTTATGGTGAATAATTGACTGTGAAATATATTTACATCTTGACGTGATATTTTATATCCGGTTGGAAGTGTTCTTTGTTGTTCCTTGTGGTTTATGATTAATAGTCTTTTGCCCTCATAAAGTTGTTTGCGGTCATTGTTTTGAACAGGCGATTTAATTTTTTCCACAGTGTCTATTCCCCGTTCTGCAGCTACTTTCTGTAGCCAAATGTCATTTATACACACACAAACACACACACACACACACACACACACATCTATATATATATATATATATATATATATATATATATATATATATATATATATATATATATATATATATGTGTATGCATAACATTCATAAGCTCGTCACTGTATCACATCTCCTATGTGGATAATGTGTTAGTTTGGCTAGGCTTATTTTAGGTTTTAAATTAGATTTTCAGTACATAATAATAATAATAATAATAATAATGATAATGATAATGATAATGATCATGATCATGATCATGATCATGATCATGATAATAATAATAATAATAATAATAATAATAATAATAATAATAATAATAATAATAATAATAATAATAATAATAATAATAATAATGAAACACCAATATGGGGATATTACAAGAAACATCAAAGTTCAGATATAGACCGGAGAAAAACAAGAAAAACATGAATGTCAAAATAAGATATATAAATGTGCACTATATTTAGCACAAATAAATAATTAAATACAAATATAGTTGAAATATTACAGGCACTTTGGTACAATCAATCGAAATCAAAGACGGATATCACTAAACATTGTTAATGATTAAGTTGTATCATTCAAAATGAATCCCATATGATTTATTGTAGCCTGGATGTTCCATCAAGAAGCGATGAGTCCGCCGAGACCTCCACTGGCTGCACCCTCGGATAAGAGAGTGCTGCATGCAGTTTTCAAGTTGCTATTTTTCCTTTTATTAACATTCAACTTCACATATCATAGTATGATTTCATCAATTTAATGAGTTTTACATCACAAATGCAACAATTAAATGGTGAAAGAAAACATCAAAATAAACATCAAAGATATCACCTTCAGATATCTATCTTGAACCCAACACACGCTCACTGATGATTCAAGCATTTTGCTTGAAAAACGCTGGAAGTAAGCCCGTATACGCAGTAATGCATCTTGATGAAGCCAACTACTAGGAATTACTTCTTAATTAAGTTACTCAATCGGGGGTATCTTGCCCTGTCTATGGCTGAGACCCTTGTAGCTTGCAATATACAGTCTTATGTTTCTTTAAAGAAAACTGTTTCATCTCGTGTTAGTTAAAAAATAGAAATATATGCTGTTGAAGATTGGTTGGACAGTTATTTTCAAGCCTGTAAACTGTACAATACGTGCATGCTTGCAGTTTTGTTTAAAGGCTCCGAATTTAATGATCCTAATAGACGCTGTTTATAGCAGTCGATTGGCAAGATCTAGGGGCTTAGAAGAATCGCTTCCTCTGTAAGACCCACATGATTAATATATTTCGTTAAATAATATTTGTTTGGTTTTGCTGGATAAGAATTGTATGGTTTCTTCATAACATCACTTTGCTGGTAATTAAAGGAAAAACCACACTTAAATCATGTCTAATTGCATGAATATGCTTGATGCAGCCCGTAAAAAACAAGGTCTGTAATATTGTATGCTATGTTCCAAAAACTGTGACCCTCCCCCCTTGCTGTTTACTACTTCAGTTCTACCATTGAAAAGCCACCTCAGTGGAGATATTAGTCTATATTTACTCAAGTGTGCGTTCTTTTTATTACACGCCACATTTGTAGTTCTAATTATTTAACCGTAACTTCATGACGTAATAGAAAGCTGCAGGAATGTTTGGAAGCGATGTGTTCCCGTTCATAGGATCATAAGAGAAACGCACCTAACCGCATTCCTTGGTATATGGAGTAGTGATACAGACACCACCCACCCCACTGTCATCACCCTGCCATGTCACATCTTTCCATATAATAATGTAGGTGAAGATGCGATTGATGTCAATATATTCATTTTGAGAAAGCACGCTCAGCTGCATGGTGTACCCGGTGGAAATGTAATACAAAACAATATTACAGAGCAAATCTATCGCTTTGTACTGTATTTTAATATACACATATCCACAGGCACTGGGGAATAAGCTATGTCTTGACATTACCTTTCCGTCTGTTTATTTGCTTTATACATATAGCTTGGAATTAGGGTGCAGTTTGAAACACGTTGCCTTCCAGACTGAGTTAAGAATTAACCTTTACAAGAGAAGTATCTCTCGTCGACCAGGCACGACTTTCCTGACGCCTGGACACATCATTGCTCCTGCAGTACAATGTTATCTGAACAGATCCCGAAACGATATGCTTCTCAATGTGACCCAAGGTTTTAAGTTATTCCAGGGATCCTCCCCATCGCACCCCGAAAAAACACCCCAGCCTCTCGCTAAGCCACCTAGATACTTTACTATCTGGCAAGGAAGGTCTAGAATCTTGTTTGTCATCGTGTATCTTCTGTTATCCTATTTGTAAACATAAGGAATAACAGGTAGTAGAGCGTTTCGGGTTTTATCCTGTTATAACTACCAGTTCCATTGTGAAATGTTTAAGCCGTACAGAACAACTAATTTAAGATCGAATCACCAGGAACTGCAGCACCGTAAGAAATTTTGTAAGCAAAGGCTCTAAAAGCCCCCAAGACATCATAAGAAACACAATTTCCGCAATGACACAGCATCTCAGACCGGACTTCTCAGTGCAAAACACTTATATGAAAAAATCTATTATATCTCTAATTTGAGACAGGTGTCAAGTCGTAAGAGTCAACGGTGGTTTAAATCCATCCTGTCACTTTTGAAAGGAAATCGCCACCAGTGCAGACTACAGATATGCCTGAATATCAATTTTTGATAATTTGGGCGTTTAGGGAGTGGGGTGGGGGTGGGTGGGCTTAGTAGGTCAGTTGATCTTAAAATTGATTTTTTCACCAAAGTAATAGAAATCGCATCACGACAGACATTTACTAGGTCTAAACAATAAATTTTGTCAATTTTACGGGGTCATTTGTTTTGTGTGTGCACCTAAACGTTTATGAAACCCTCAAAAGCAAGACAGTAACAAAGTCAATCTACTACAAATACTAACACGCAAAAAGAGAATTAACTCATTAATAGGAAATTTCCGTCAAAGATATATTTAGCCATTGAAGTTGAACAACGCTACGATCCATGTTTACAGGGTCAAAACAATTTACGACAAAGTTGGCAGAAACTGCAGCTAAATGATAAATTTTGTAAGCACAGACTCAAAAAGTCGCCCAAAGCCCCATCAGAAACAATTTCCGAAATGATACAGCATGACAAATTGGACTTTTATGTGTATAATGCTTTTTCGAGAAATCTATTACATCTCCTATTTAAGACAGGTGTAAACCTTTAGAACTGTACAGGTGTTTAAATTAATCCGGTCACTTTTGAAAGTGAAACCTACCTAATTGGGATACACTAAATTTTGAAATATATATATATATATATATATATATATATATATATATATATATATATATATATATATATATATATATATATATATATATATGTGGGTCACAACTGTATTTTAAAACTGAAAAAAAACCCCAAAAAATCAATAAATACCGTTCAATTCGAGAATGCCAAAGATAAAGGTTTGGCAATTTTAAAGTAATTTTACCTCTTGCATTTGTCTTCTTAGCAGGTATTTAGGGTATAAAAAATTAGCACACTGCATGGATAACATATTTACCTCTTCGTGTTTTGTAAAGTATATGCTCTCCTTAATTTCTGCACGTTACTTCTACTGACAAACCTTCGTCTCACGCGGACACTTTATGTTATGACTATCATGTCACCACGTCGTAACAGTCGTTTTACAGCATGCACATAAAAGGCAAACGTAGAACTAAAAGGGTACGCAGGTATATGATATTTTACATGAGTTTCTGATTTGGATAGATACTCTCTTAAAATATTGGTTAGCAATCAAATATGAAATCGGCGAATGTTACACAAATCCGGAGACTCGACAGGAATAGGTCTTTGATCCACCACAATGGCATGATATGCAAAATAAACAATATAGCATCGGGAAACAAATGCTTACTTTTATCTCTCCTTTTCCAATGGATAATTGTCTGGCAGGCCAATTCCATCAGCTTGACATTCTACAGCTGCACATTAAAGGGTAACAGTGAACACTAATCAAATCTCATAAAAGTACTAATGCGATGCCTTCAATGGCCTCACAGTCTTACCGACGGTTCTCTTATTGGCAATAAAACCTCTGGCTTTCAACATCCAGTAGGTAGTTGCAGCTTTAGGACTTAATGCCTGGGACAATCGGGATAAATGTCGGTGGCATGTTGGTCTACTGGCAGCAACATCTGTCTTGTAAAGCTCTAGGAAGTAGCATAACCTGATCTTAAAATAATAGTAACAAAACGGACGATTAACATTGACGCAGCGATACAAATCGATTATACATGTTTCATATCGGCTAAAGTAAACTGACAGGCAGTGCTGGTTCATTCGCATTCCGTTTAGATTTCATATATACTGCAAAAATTATGGCGTGTGTCGCCCCAATGTGTCAAACTGTTCACCTACATCAGCAGTTGGTAAAAGCACAACGTTATATTCTCAACAGTGTTTTTTGCCAAATCGCACACAAGCAGCAAATAAAATTGATGGCACTTGTCTGATCTGTCTTTGCCAGACGCTTATGTCCCAGATTAAGGAGGAACGTCACCGTTTACAAGTACTCTCTAATGTGACATTTGACGGACACTTCTTGTTGTTCATGTCTTTTATCCAATTTAAAATCGGCGCAACGCATTTTTGGTGTTTTTATCTATGACTACGGGTGAGCCCAACAACTTAAAGTGTTCTGTGGCAGAATAAAAGGTTAGAAATGAAATATGGCAGGCAGCTCAGCAACTGCTGACATTTGTTCCGTGTAAAAGTGCGCTTGTTAAAAGCCAGCTGTCCACTGGCGTTGAGAAACTTACATGTATGCGGTCAGTCCAGCAGTCCATCTGACACCTCACGGAACGATCAAACATGCAAACGATCACACCTGCTTATACCAAGTAGCTCTCTCTCTGTCTCTTTGTCTCTCTATCTTTATATATATATGTATATATATATATATATATATATATATATATATATATATATATATATATATATATATATATATATATATATATATATATATATATATATATCTGTGTGTGTGTGTGTGCGTTGGAGATTTGAAAATGAATTCTCCTGCCTGGTGTTTATCACCGTTTGAACGTATAGATAAGTTACTATAATACCCACATGTGTTGCTGAATGTATTACACATGTACTAGTATGTAGATACAAAAGTAGTCGACTGAATATTGGGTCGCACAGTTCGCAGACCTATGAGAGGGTATGTCATCTTTCGGTTTTTGCAAGGTTAGTCCCTCAGAGCAAAACTACAATGACGCCACAACAGGTGTCATATGCAAAAACATGCATGCTTGCAGATTTAAATTTTCCCAGGAGCTAACCTACGAGGACCGGCTGAAAGGTTTTAAGCCTAAGTGGCATATCTCAGTCGGATTGAAACAAACTATTGCCACTAACAAGTTGAATCATTTAATGAATCATAGACATATGAACTGCAACTGCAGGGTGATTATTGTCTTTGTACAAGACCATCTTGTGAACATACCCATTGAAGTCACCAGAAATGAACAAAACTAGCTATAGGGCAGTCATCAAGTACCTGCAACTAAAAGGGCTCACTCCATCACCGATACGTACATGCCGACATGGTCTCCGCTTTAGGGGATGATACCCCTTCTTTTCCCACTGTTAAGCAGTGGGCTGCGGAATCCAAGCGTGGCAGAGACGCGCGTCCAGGAAGGCTTTCAACAGCCAACCCTCCCGAAAACATCACCCGAGTGTATGACATGGTGATGGCTGATCGACGATTGACCACTCGACATATAGCCAGTGATATAGGCATCTGTCATGCGAGGGTTCTGCACATTATCACCAAGGGGTTAGGAACGACAAAAGTTTCTCGAGATGGGTGCCAAAGCTCTTGACAGCGGATCAGAAACATGTCAGATTCCTTGCATCCCGTGATGATTTATGCCGTTTTGAAGCAGATTCCGATGATTTTGTGGCCCGATTTGTGACCATGGAAGAGACCTGGATTCATCACTTTGAACCATGAACGAAAATTCAGTCTAAACAATGGAAGCATCCGGGATCACGCCCCCCCCCCCAAAAAAAAAGAAGAAAAGCCAAGGCGGTTCCTTCTGGAAGGCGATGGCTTCAACGTTTTTTTTTTGGTATTCCAACGGTAATCTGTCGCTTGACTATCTTGAAAAAGGCCAGACTATCAATGAAATTTATTATGCTGACCTACTGAGATAGTTACATTAAGCTAACAACTTAAGCGACAGGGAATGCTGACTAAAGCAGTCTTGTTCCACCAAGACAATGCACCTATTCACAAATCGGTAGTTGCCATGTCAGCGATCCATGATCGTGGCTTCTAATTCATTGACCATTTCCCTTATTCCTCCGATTTAGCCCCGTCAAACTTCCACCTATTTCCCAAAATAAAAAGGGAACTAGCCGGACGCCATTTTCCTAGTAATGATGAAATCATTTCCGCTGTGAATGACTTTTAAGGGTGGCTGATTTTTTTTTCTGCAGCATCGGTGGCAAAAGTATGTAAACCTGGAAGGGGACTATGTATAAAAATAAATGAAACCATCGACTTTGTGTGGGTCTTTCATAGCTAGGCTTAGAACTTTTCAGCAAGCCCTCGTATAAGAGTCTCACATTACCACCAAATATGTGAGAACCATATTGTAGCCTACAGTTTTGACGGCTTGTTGACAAATAAGTTCAGCAGCACCCCAGCTAGAAATATGAAACAACTTTTACGAATGTAGAGTGTACAATTGCACCATAGCAAAATAACCTGATGGATATTTGTCTGAAATGTGTCTTAAACGGGTACGGTAATTACTTTGTCTTACACGAAAACATGTAATTACAGCTATGCGAGAAAAGGAGATTAAGTGTATGTCTATATGAAACCTGCATCTGCATGGACCCCTTTTGACAGTCTTGTTTGCAATAAATGGTAGCTGTCATGTGACTTGATAAATTAATCAACACAATTTTGATGTACACATGCACTCATCGGAAGTCTGTGTAGCGTAGGCCCATCTTTCGTCATTTTGGACACATTTTCACAGGCATTGTCAGTCAATCACCAATTCTATCTAGATCGAACATAAAGTGAAAGAAATCGATTTATATAAACCTTTAAAACTCTTTACAGCGCTTAAAAAAAGCTATGTCAACTCAATTTGGATTTGTTTTATGACGCAAAATTTCGTGCTTTAGAAGCATGAATTTTTCTGATTATTTTATTTTCTGAAGGTATAAAAAATATTTTTTAAAAAATCGATTTTTGTTTTTGTTTTTCGTCTTGCTGATTTGAGAAAAAAAAATCACGTTGTATGGACACAGTAACCCCCCCCCCATGTGTTTAATTTTCTTATTTCTGGTGTGTGTGTGTGTGTGTTTTTTTTTTGTTTGTTTCAAATCGCTGATCTGAAAAAGAATCACGGTACATGGAGTCATTAGTCCGCTTGATATTTTAGTCTGTATTTCATTCATTTTTACAAATATTATTGGAAATGTTCGTCTAATGTAATATCTTTGTTGAAACTGAAATGAACCTCGGTAATCGGGCTATACTACGTTGACCTTAGGACACCTTCACGTAGTCTTTCAAAAAAGTTCTTGTCATATGTTCGTCAAACTTCGAAATAATTCACGCTCCATTTTTCCGAGCAGCACTACCCCGGGAAATTGATAAAAGTAAGAACTTCGGTGAAAATTTTAGCTTCTAGGGCATAGGCAAACTTTTCTATTTTTAGGTACTAAAATTAATGTGTGCTTTTGGAATACCTGTGGAGCAAGATTATTAGAGTTTGATGCACCTTAATTATTACAACAAACGGCAATATAACAATTCAATACAAATTAAAGATTAACACAACCATATCATATTTATTACATATTACGGCATTACAGTCCCTTGAATAATAATAAATTACAAAACTAGGCGTTATTGCAATTAACCTTAACGTAAGGAACGTCACTTTGGTCGCACCTGCACATCATGCCTGATGGCTGCGAGAACATGATGAACATATCTAAGGTAGTGTTTTACGTGATTGATTTTAAAGCGGGCCTGAACCAGGTAAGAATGTAGTCTTCAGTCGTGAGATAAGCTAGTTTCCAGTTTGATAGATGGCAGTCAACTTGCATTTGCAATATTTCGACAGTTTACTGTCAATTTGAATTCGTATTTTTTTTCAGAAGAGGATCTACTATGCGGACACGAAAACAGAATAGCCGCGTCTTCAGGTTAGGAATGCCTTGCGTCTGGAAAACCTTTTTTCCTTTTTGTTACACTGACCAAAAGACTTATAAGTAATTTTTTGGCGCTAATGCTCTCACATAATTTTCCGTTAGCATTTAATCATGAATAAGAATTATACATGAAAATTTGCAACAATAGCATGCACTTAGCGACTAACTTATCCGCGCCATGAAATTTAAAAAAAAAAAAAGGCCATATGTACATTCTCTGGTGGACTACACCGTGCACAGCTGACCTGTCGCTGAGGCTTGCTTCAATCTTTGGCTCTTATCTCTATGCTAACGCCATAAATAGAGAGATTCGTTGCTTGCATTGTTTGAACAAGACGCATTAGGCAATATTAGTTCACGGAAACCGTGCAAAGTACACACATGGTCTGGCTATGGGCATCGACATCTTTAATTTTTGGCATAAGGAAATATATGTCTGGACTCTGTCTGGGAGCCACTTGCACTGCTTGAAAAATAGTGTCAGGAATTTGTTTCTCTCCCCGTTTCTGGCATACCACGTCAGAATAGTTATCAGTTAATTGTTATTTTGTATATTGCTGGTCTTACAATTGATTTAAAGCCAGCCCGAGCGATAGACCAACATTGCATAGTATCGTTGTTGTACGTAATGCAGTTTGATTTGCTCCAGTTGTTTTATTTTTATGAATTCCAAAATAGTAAGATAACGCCGTGTCACTTACCCGTCCGGAATAGCCAGAAATTAAAACTTCTGTTGGCGCCTTGTATTTTTTCGAAGAATGTGGCCGAATTTCTTAACTCGCGGCGCCATGGTACTTGCGTCGCGAGCGCACACTACAAATAGCATTAAGATCTATCTGAGGGATTCCAAGTGTCAAAAACCGATGCTTTAGATAAGCCTGTGTATACAGAAAATATTTTGTGTTTGGAATCGCGGGAGTGGGGGGGGGGGGATGGGAGGTGGGGGGGGCATCTTTCTGACTCGAAGTTTCAGAAAAATGAGTCATTATTATTATTATTATTATTATTATTATTATTATTATTATTATTATGATGATGATGATGATGATGATGATGATGATGATGATGATGATGATGATGATGATGATGATTATTATTATTATTGTTATTATTCGTTTACGTGTTTATATAAACAGTGAACTGCTTTGCAAAAATGTTTTGTGGTTAGGTATGAAATAGAAACTGTATTATCCTGCTATTAGACCATACCAAGGGCAGGATAATATAATTAATGATGCTTAATCTGCCCTGCTTTAGAAATATTGCATCACTTTATTTTGTTAAAGAAAAAGTAAACACATAGATGAATGAGATGGACAGTCAGAACTGAGAGAGTGAGCTGAGGAAAACCGTTGACTTATTGCACATTAACACTTTTCAAAGTAATGAGAAAGAGTTGACAACATTTACGATTATAGTAGTCACCATCTCAAATTTTAATGGGGAAAGGTGTATGTCGGTACTCCGGCATTATGTCCCTGAAGCTTGATTAGTAAACCATATCGTACAGGTCCATCTAACATGAAATTCAGTCCATATTCATTGTTTTGGGAACTCGTCTCTTTGGCGTCAAGTTAACGTCTTTCTGTATATCAACCTGATCTCGTCTTAGAAAGGATGCATGGAACTCGATCGAAGGGCATGTTAGACATTTTCTGTTGATTTACCTCTGGTTCGAATTCATCGCATTTGTTTCGTTTTTTGAAAAATGTGTGTCTTTGTTGCTGCATTATTTGAGTTGTTAAAAAGCGTTGAAATAATTGTGCGATTCATGGTGGTGTTTGTGTGGCATGCCTTTGACGCTGATTGAAGACAGTAAACTATAAACATGCAAAGTGCAGCCGGTGGCTTTTTTCTCCAGGGATTTGCATCACACTCGTCACCATGCTTTATCGTGCTCAGAAGTTATCGGCTTGTGTAACAAGTATTTACATTCGGTGTAGTTTTCAACATAACAAATACAGGAAAATGGTCTGTATTCTTCTATGAAGCACCACATGAAATGTCTCGCCTGGACGTAATGTAACCAACGGTGCTGCATTGTTCCAACCAGCATAACCCCTAAAAAAACAGAAATACTTTCATTTTCACAGAAGAATTTATCACGAAAGTGTATATTAATGCAACTGTTGAGCGTAAAACTTATATGGTGCATACAAATACCATGCATGCGACCTCAATCTGTTCGTATAACCTTTTATTTGGCCTATGACGGCTGACTGGCGAACGCCTTGATCAAGTATTGCACCCAAGAAAAAGACGTTTTTGTCTTAAATTATCTGTGATGCAGTTTCCAAAACCAACTTGTTCAGCTGATTTTATTTCGCAAAAATACGTGAATGTCAGTTCTTAATTTCCAAAAAAGACAACAAACCAACAAACACCCCCCCCCAAAAAAAAACAAAAACAAAAAACAAACAAAGGGGATCGGGTGCCACGATTTCGTAAATCAATATCTGTTTGATTCTAGTAGACCCATTACCTAGGCTCCAAAACGAAGAGTCGACTTTATAAGTTCCATCACACAGACGATTGAGAGAGACAGAGAGAGACAGAAGGAAAGAAGGAAACAAATGTACGGGTATAGGCTCCGAAACGTGTTCTGAGCAGTTACCCGCTGAAGACCCTTTAATTTACTTGGGCTTATACAGCCTATCTAAACATTCTACAGAAGAACGTGCGCAATATGGCCCATAGTACTTCCATATGTATATACAGCTCGGACAGTGACAGGTTACCTAATGGAGAGTAAAGAGTTCAGACTGCAGAGTAGGGTAATGACTACTAGGAAGAGGTTCTTGGACAGAAAGACACAAATATAATAGAAATGTTTACGCCTGTGTTCATGCGAACAATGGTGCAGAAAAATTGACGTCGAGCTTGAAGAATATTTTACAGAATTTTTTCCTGGTAAAAACAAGTTCACTAGTCACACTTTCGAAAGAAAAAATCGCTCTTTACTTCTGTACTGAGTAAAACAGGGATCATCTCCCACGTAGCAAAAATGTATTACTTGAGGCGACAGCCGGGGGTGATATGTTTTGGAGATACTAGCCATATTACATAGTAGTCAGTGATTAACTAATAATACGCTTGAATTATCTACTATTCGTGGCTTCACATTTACTGTTTCACACAGTCCAGCTGGACTTTTGGGTTCAACGTTTATGTCGTGTCATTATATTGTATATCCCGGCGATTGCATTTTGGGAATGGGTGTAAACATTATCTACTCATATATTATCTGAACTAATTGAGTAGCTGCTACCCATGACGATGGCGAGAACATCTCTATTGCACAACATTGCACTCTTATCCTTCGACGGAGATCCGTGAAAGCTGTTCATTGATAGTACCTACCAGCTAGAGATTACTCAGTGGTGGTATTCTTGGTACTGGGGATAAGCTAGGTAATCGCGGGTAATTTCTACGCGACCTTAGAGTGTGATAGTGAAAACATATGTACAGGGAAGGGAAAGGCTAGCAAACTAGCTTGATGTTGGCAGATGACATCGCAGGTGTCACTTTCAACTTGAACTTGAATTGTGAGGCAAGTTTGACCATGTAGGGGAATGCTTGCAACAGTTGCTTCACAGGCGCTAAAGTTTTGTTAATTTATAAGCCACATCTTCCAGCGACTGGGAAGTGCGAACTTTTCCATGAGTATCAAAAAGCTCATTAACACTCGCTACCTTCATGCCCAATCAGTTCGTATCATTGTCGTGTTGGTAAATTGGAACTGTTCTTTCGCTGTCTGAAGAAATTGTAAACATTTATGTAGTGCACGAGATTCTTCTTCAAGATTAAACATTGATTAGAACATTGTATTGATGTAGGTCCCATGAAAAACAATTTGCCTTTATACCCTTGTTACTTCTCCCCAACAGTCAACCTGTTTAAACTGTTACCACTATGCGTCGGCTGAGCTGTCATATGCTAATGATTTTCCAAGACACAAGTGTATCAGTTGTTGTTGATTAAAATTCACTTAAAGAAGTTATTGATCTTCCATCGCATATAATCATCACGACAGGTTCGCTTTAGTTTTATTTAGTTATTTACTTATTCATTTTTTTTCATTTATATATTACAGATTTTTCTCATGTTACTTTAACAGTACCCTGCACAATAGGTTATATATAATCTACAAGTAGAACTGTAAATATCTGCATATTGTATTACAAATTGTAAGTACCAGAATCATACAGAACAGGGCAAAATGAATGAACAATTGTATGGCACTATCATTTCTGTTACGTGCGAGTTGCGAAAAGTTCTTTTAAAAATTTGTAAACTGTTATTTGTTATATTTCCTTGCAAAGCAGTTAACTCAGGTATCCATCTTTCATATGTTTGCATCAGTTTTTCTTTTTACAAAGTTATAGCCTTGGAAACTAAGTAATCGCATGGACGGTACCTTATCTAACATGGTTTCCCTTCTTTTGACACCAATTGCGTATACTTCATGTAAAATCAGCTTTCCTTATTTTATATATTAGGTCAGGATGCAAAACGTTAAAACCTGATTCAGACCTTCCTTTGTATATTGGTATCACTACATGGTACACGATATAGAAGAAGGAGCCACTTTTCGGTTGCGTCTCTTGGTATAAAACCACATTGACGGGAAAATTAGGCGCATCATCTCTAGTGAAATTAAATATAAGTTTCATAATATTTTCCCCATATTTTTTTTCATTAGCGTAGGCGTGACACAAGCCAGTAGATCTTACATATATTTCCATGTCTTTTTTTCGAAGAACGGGAAATTTGTGCGCGTTTGTAAGCTTAATTGCATTTGAAAGCTTTTTTGCTGAGCGAGAGATAGGGAGAGAGAGAGAGAGAGAGAGACAGAGAGAGAGACAGAGACAGAGACAGAGACAGAGAGACATAGACAGAGGCAGACAGACAGACAGAGAGAGAGACAGAGACAGAGACTGACAGACAGGCAGACAGACAGAGAGACACAGAAAGAGATCTGTTTCATAAGTGAGAGAGTTAAAAGTTTTAAGAGCTCCAGGTTCCGCCTTTGTTATTTAATCAGGGCTGGTAACATAAGGAGCAGCACTTTCAGATAGAGTGGTTCCGGCGCAATCAATGTTATATCTCTGAACAAGGAAGGAGTTGCTTTAGGCGAGCTTTCCAATCCGCGGTGAGATGAGTTAAAAAGCTGCTAAGTCTGCTCTGCTATAATCGCATACACGCCTTTTGTACGCGTTGCCTCACGAAATAAAAACTTTGTCTCTAAAACACAATGAAAGCGGTTAGCCACAGTAGGAAACACACAAATTCGGTAAGGATTGGGGCAATGGATAGTATGTGGTGGACAAATGTTTCAAAATGTGTAGTCTTGCAGGTAGGCTTATTATATAAGGTGTATGTATAGAGATTGGGAGAGGGAACATTCTTCTTTCTGTAATCGAAGTAGTATTAAGGAGAAGCTAAAATAAATGAACAAACATTCTAAAAGATATGTTGTGATATCAATTTGCGTTGGGACATGTTTACATGGAGCAAAATACTTCTGACCAAGGGAGGACTTGCTTTGGGCGAGCTTTCGGATCCGCGGTAAGATGAGTTACAAAGCTGCAAAGCCCGCTTTGCTATAATCGCATACACGTTTTTTGTACACGTTTCCAAATGGAATAAACCTGCAATACAATGATAGCGGCTAGCCAACGCTGGAAACACAAAAATGGCACGGCTGCGCAAAGCTCTCTCACACAATAAGAACTATCTTTACCCGCCATGCCACTAAATTGCCCCAGGAATTCACTACGATATAAGGTTCAGTACTCACGTTTAATCAATGAACATGCCATACAAAAGCACAGGTAATAATCAATCATATCACTATATACAGTTACGTAATACGCAAAAACCAGTCAGGACCATAATGGCAGTATTTAATATCTGTGCAATTTCCAGATGTCATGAGCAGCACCTTCAAGTAGAGTGGTTCCTGGCCACTACAGTAATCGAGCTTAAATAGAGATTTCCCATATATGCACAAACCGGAAGGTATTATAGACCAACATAGTGTAATAACGCTTGTAAGACGCACATGGACAGCACCTATTTCCTATGACACATGACATTTATGATCACCAAATGAATCTGAATTTCCCATCCGTCTCCACCTGCAACGGGTACACACACACACACACACACACACACACACACACACACACACACACACACACACACACACATACATACATACATACATACATACATACATACATACATACATACATACATACATACATATATATATATATATATATATATATATATATATATATATATATATACATATATATACATGTATACTAAGAAAATGACTTGAGATACCTGTGCAGGCAATATGCCCCATTTCAGTAATTTTCGTCGTAGATTTCAAGTACTATAAAGTAGTGCGAATAAAAATGATCAGATGATTATGTAAATACATGATACACAGCATTCAGCACTGTTAGTCACGCAGTATAAAGGTATCACCGGTGGTTTCTTCGACGTTGCAATCCTGGAAATTGAGATCATGATACAATTAGAATTATGATTGACATCTGTATTACACGTTGCTGACGCATTTGTGACCTTTGCAACGCTCTTCTGACGACCCCCCCCACCCCTAATATTAATGTGAGTCGATGCGTTCTTCTGCCTCTCGTCCTGTTTCAGTGCATCGTTAATGAATGTAAACAGGTTAATTAATCCAAATGTACAAAATTACTCATAACTTAGTTCTTGATTAAGTGATATCATCTATTCCATTCAGATCCAGGTTACATATAGTACAATACAAGCTGACAACCATCCTCATTTTAGAGCTAGAACAGCTCCATTTAATAATTCGGTTTTTCCTAGTACAACTCGACTTCGGAACCAGCTCCCTCTCAATATTGGAAACTTAAATTCGTTTCAGGAATTTAAGAGGCACATAAATTCTAAAGTCCCTTGCTGAGTCCACGGAATTAAATTGTTTAATGTGGGTCAAAGATATCCGGCCCTGATTCAAGCAAGGCTCAGGCTTGGGTGCAGGCAGTTGAAGGCTCACTTACATGTTATTGGTTTATGTGAGTCTCCACATTGTAATTGCGATTAGGGTGTAGAAGATACTTGGCATAACTTTTTGTTTGTCCATTTTATACAATTGAAAGAGATAATTTACAGAGATCTGTTTCACATTTTGCTGCTTTTAATCTTCAGGCAAATTTAATTTGATCACCAAATTGTTCATATGAAGAAAATAAAATCTTTTTTAGTCAGCTCAAGAATTTGTTGTGAAAATGAAACGCTTCCAGCGAGGTGCCGTAACACAAGTTATATTTATAAGTGGATTACTACAGTGCCCATAGATTATATTTTAGTAACTTTCAGCCGTTCTTTGTCTGTCCCGATTAAGTCTTGTGCTTTTCTTAAATCTTGTTGGCTGCGTGTATACAACACTTTGCTCCAATCGAGACTGAAAAACATATTTCAGGTCATGAAAATTTGGGCCGAGCTGAGTGATGTCTTGTCCTTCCGTCTTGTCTTCTCGTCCAATATCTGCAAGAGGGGTTGGTACAGGGCAAGGCCCTCCTCCCCAATTGTGTTCAATGGGAAGTCATATTTGGAAAAAAATGCCTGTGTATCTTTACATGTAATTGTCATTAAATAAAATATGTTTGAATCATGAATGCTCTAAATCTCCAATTTCGGATAATTACTGCATGATTGAAATTTTTATTCTTAACAGATGTGGTATGATCACCGAGAGGAGTGTCTTCCGTTTTCTGCCGCCGATAACATGTTGCCTTTGATAGACAATTTAGTTCACAATCCTTCTTTGCCATAAAGATAGACCGGAGTGGCTGCCACTGTAGACTAAACGTAATAAGCCCATCGTTTTTAGTGAAAATCTCATGTTAATACGCAAGTTATGAATGAATCAATAATACTCTATACGTAATAGATTATGATTTGTTTGTGAAAAAGGGGTCCATCAACTTGACGTAAAGATGTGCGGTTTAAATAGATATTTCAGACAAGAATTTAGTATGCGTCATACACTGGTAAGAGTAAAAAAAGTAATCATATATATATATATATATATATATATATATATATATGAACGACTCCAGACAATTTCACGCGCGAAGAATATTTCCCTACTTTGCCCCGAAAATCCCCAGGGTGAACTTTTCTGCTTTTCTTTTACCATCACATCATATCAAGCTGTCTCTTTTTGCAGTTAGTCTTATTACCATAGTTACAAAGCAAGGAACAAACAGGTCATCATTATTCTAAGCTATAATATTAATGTAAATATCTGACAAATAACTGCAAATATGTTCAAACTAGCTAAAAGAATTAGAAAGTATAGGTGCAAAATACAATGCAAAAATGACAGATCCTTGTAGATACAAATTGTTCGAGAATACTTGCAAGTGCTGTCGAAACTTCAGTCACATCAAAAAACAGTTGTGTTCATGTTCACTTGCTTGAGAGCGCCTCTCTGTAGTCTTGTGACAATTTGATTCTTTGCAGGATAAACAAGAAGTTAATGGAGAGTATAACCTCGTCTCACTGGCCCAGGTGCAGGAACACCAAAGCCGACTTTCCAAACATTTTCAGCACGTATTTTCAAAACAAGAGCCTCTAAAATTTGATTTCGCACTCAGATGACTGATACAGAGTGCAGCCTGGGTAGAGGCTTAAACATCTTACCTGGGCATTTTGAACTTTTTGCTTAGTGTGGCGAAAGGAGGGTACATTGATGCTCGTGGCTTTCTCCAAGGTAAGAGTTACAACAAAAGAAAATGCAGCTAGAGACAAAACGGATGCCTAGCTACATAATTGACATTTCAGTGCACTTTTGTGCATAACATGTTATTTGTATGTGTTATTAGGATTGCATTTCCGTAAAATTGGGCCCTGGAAACATAGACAATTCTCACATCCTGTTTTTGCAAAAATGACACCAAAAAGTTTGGCATATGTAATCAAATAATGATGAAAAGTGTTTTCTTAGTCACACCGATATACACATTTTGGGCATGATAGGGGCAAAGTACCAGCCAAAGGCAGGGCGAAAACGATATGAGTTTGAAAGAGGCCCTTTTCATAGATACTCAAACAAATAGGATGTTGTCCAGACTTGGCTTCAGAAATCGAAAGTTTTGGAGAACAGATCATTAATTACAGTAGGATCTTGACATAGTGTTCAGAAAGGAGACCTGGACAGACAGCTTGTCAAACAAAGAGCAACTGTGCTCAGCCCTTTTGCGTGATTTAATGGATACAGGCCACCAAGGACAGCTTGGACAATATTTACGACTGTGGGCAAATCGGGACTAGAGCTGCGCAACCTCTCTTATTATCAAAAGTGAAAGAGATAGCGCTTTTGCTGGGGCTTCCTACGTGACGTCCAATGGTCTGTTTTGTTAACTTCTCGTCGGAAGAAGCCATAATTCTTTCGTTTGTATATACATAGTGCTCAGCCCAGGCTCGAGGCCATCTGACCCAAGTACCTTTGTGCATAGCGTCCCGCGCCGACATGAATATAAAATTTGTGTTGTGATGAAGACTTTTTCATTGAATGACCTTAGCTCAAATACCCCCCACTTATCTTTCATTCACAAACTTCCTATGCTCATATTTCTGCGTTATAATTGCTCAATTACGCCGGAGGACATTCGGATGAAACACAACGAGATTGTACTTTGTCGTACTTACACCAGTCACATAAAATGCAGCAAGGTATATGAAGTCTTAATAGAATATATGTATGTTTTCATTTGCATAAATTCGAATAAGAGTGTTTCATTTTTATTCACTAATCGCCCATCGAAAGGTGAAGAAATATCAAAGTGATTTACATATGTCCTATTACATGATGTACTCTACCCTTTGCATAAAATTCAATTAACAGTTGCCTGGAAATAGCGTGAGAAATCCCGTGTTTATTGAACATGGATGTTACCATGTAGAATATCTTGCACAAGCCCTTCATTAATCGTTTCCTATTCTCTTTGCAACCAGAAAAAGTGACCACATCGCTTCAACAAATTGACACAAACAAATTCCCTTGTCATACCATTTCTTTGTGTTCGACTGATGCCACAGACAATGATGACAAAATCAAACAAAATCGGATGTATACAATTGAAAACAGGACATCTACAAATAAAGGCACAATCGGACCAGGATAATACTGTGAGAGTGTAAACGTTGTAAACGTTCATAAGGGAAAGTACATGAAAATTTAATATCCAACACTGCAGTAATACACTTAGCAAAATTGCTGCGTAATATATGTTGATAAACTATCGCACAGACCAATTTATTCCCGAAAACAAGCATGTATATATATATTTTTCGTTCTTTCTTTTTTCAAGTTCAAAACTTGGATGGGATTATTTTCTCAAAACGAAAAAAAAAATATGTCGCCCTTAAAAAACATATTTCTGTATATAACCATGGATTTTATGTGAGGAATTGTAAATGTACAGCAGATTGTGTCCCCCGTTTGCAATGGTGTTGTGGTGATGCACATTGAGCAGAGCTGCAGGCGTGATGTTGTCCAAATTTGATCAAGCCGTGCATAGTCCTGCGGGTAAACAGCAAGTGCTATGAGGTTATGCAATATTATCATTCTTGGCACGTTTATACTAAAACAATCAAATAAATTAACTTCAGAATATTGCGTAAAAGATAGAACATGATTTTTGCCGATACAGATGTTTTAATTAAGGGATGCGTTAGGAGAGATTTATCACGCTGTAAATCCACTCGGCTCTTATTACATATTGTAGAACGAGAAATAGTCACAGATAAACCACGGGGTAAAAATTACAAGATAATCCCATTGAGCCATTCAGCATCGAAAGGCATGCCACTGATACTCGATTTGCTGGAGGGCCGTTCAAATCTTGCTTGCAAAATAGACTGTTTCCAAGGATTCTTAGCCTATTATCAGGCCGTTTTGCAGTTCAACCAGAAAACACATTTGATGTAAACATAATCATTTCATAAACATGATAAACATTGCTTAAATACTTTGCATGTGATATTCTATTCATGATATATCAAGGGCGTCAAAAAGATGTCCCATGATGGACCATTCGTCTTTTTCTTAAATATTTATGCTTTCTGATGCTTGAAAGACAGGTCTTTTATCCAGTACTTGGAATCCTAAATTGTTAAAACAATCCGTTTGAGCAGAACGTATGTGATTATTAATAACGAAATGCTTAATATTCCAACTACCAATAACCATGCGATATGAAACACATAGATTTCAGGTCTACCCACTTTGACTTGAACCCCCGACACTCGGCACCAACGTTTGCACAAGATCAAAAGCTATTGACACTGAATTCATTGAGTGGCAGGCACAAAAAATGCGTCGTAAATTAATGTATATTGACTCCAGCTCCCAATTCCTCTTGGAAACATATGTTATTTAAAAACCAGGATATCTGTAATTTCGAAAAAAAAATAACACCTTTCCTCAGCACGGTTCAGGCTTACAACGCCCGCAGCCTGCATTGTAACAAAACAGTGTATAGGTATTTCCATTTTATACCAGGACGTTCTGTGTATGTATGTATGTATGTAAGTATGTATGTATGTATGTTTGTATGTATGTATCTATGTATGTATGTCTACGATTATCGCATTCCGTCTGTATTCACGTATTACAATCACAACACTACGTTTATCCACCAGTACAGGAACAGAAACATTGAATTACCAATCTATAATTTCTCCATCCCTCTAGTGTAAGACACACTTTTCCTGCTTACTTTATGGTGTGAGGAATTGATGTTAGAGAGGGATTCCAAAGTTAACGTAATTGTATTTGTGTCTTTTTGCCCAGAACCACTTCCTAGTAGTCAATATCCTATTCCGCAGTTCGAACTCTTTACTCTCCATAAGCTAACCTGTCCCTGTCTAACCTGTATATATATGGAATTACTATTGTCTATATTGCACACATTCCTCTGTAAAATTTTGACATAGGCTGTATCAGCCCAAATAAATTAAAGGGTCTTCAGCGGGTAACTACTCAACATGTTTCGGAGCCTTTTACCCGTACATGTCTCTCTGTGTAGCGGCTCCTTGCCTAAGCTAAATATTCAGCAAAGACAACCCACATAATAATGAATAAATATGAACGTGGCAATTGATGAATTAGCTAAATATGTGAAGTTTTGCTTGTAAATGCAAAGCTTCATATCAAAGAAGAATACCTGTCAAACAAACCATAATTACCAAATTTTCATAGTACAGGTTCAGATAAGAACAATTTGACTTACCCCTGAACCAAAATGTACCCTTTCTAGCTGGACAGCTTTACCTAGTTAAACCATCCGCCAATGTTTAACTGAAGTGGAAACAAGCTGGGGCATTATATTAAGTCCCAGCGATTGTTAAATAAACAGTTGCAGCTAGACCACCTGTACAAACCAAGGAAAATCCTAACAAGGACTGCAACAATGTACATCCTGTACCAGAGATGTAAAACAAACTCCATGATGACACCTACTCCTCAAACAATTAAGCTCTATTTAACTGCCAACCCTCATTCAATGTGTCAACTTAATGTGTCAGGTTTGTGACACTTGAGAAAATACTGTCAATTTTGAGTAATTTTTTAATAGTGAGTAAATGTGCATTTAGGCATGTCAGAAAAGAATGGAAGTCATTAGCATTTATGCCAAAAACATGCTATCAAAACAATTTTTCTTAACAGGATTTTAAGTACAATTAGGCAAACATGCAACTGTCGTAGGCCGCTTCTTGCTACCTGTAGCCCCTGGGGGTTTACCTAACAGAAAACATGTAAGCCTAAAATGTCTGATAGTGAATATTAAAACAGAAAGATGCCAAAAGATAAAGTTAAGTAGCAAAACAGACAAGTCTAAAAACTGTAGATTATTGCGGCTAAACTTTCTAATAATCTTTGGATGTTAACAGTAGAATTATAGGGCAAGTCAGAAAAGAATGGAAGTCTTTTGTATTTATGTCAAACGAATGCAATGGAAATATTAACCAGATATCAAGTACAGTTAGGCAAGCTTGTGACTGTCGTAGGCCGCTTCTTGCTACCTGTAGCCCCTGGGGGTTTACCTAACAGAAAACAATATAGCCTAAAATGTCAGAAAGGTGAACGTTAAAACATAATGGTGTCAAAAGATAAAATTAAGTAGCAAAACAGGCAAGTCTAAAATCTCTAAAATTATTGAAGCCAAACTTTCTAACCATCTCGGGATATTTACAGCAAAATTTGTAGAAATATTTGATCAAAAGTACATCTTTGAATCCTCTTGACTCAAGTTTATTGTAAATAAATTTGGTTCTTGATGCAAAGTCCTGAAATTTAGAACAAATACGACCAAATCTCAAAATTTGTGACAAAAATGTATTATATCCAATAGTATCCGAAATATTACTGTCCGGGAAAGGATAATTAACTACTTCAAAGTTAAACTCATCTATTTTGTGATAGACTTTAATACAAAACCTGTCATTAGTGACCCTAATATCCAAGTCCAAAAAACACATCTCTGAAACCATCTGAATTGTTACCCTCCAAAGGGATATCTTTTGGGTAAATTTCTTTAGCAATTTCACTGAAATTTTGTACATTTACACAAGCAATGTCATCAATATATCTTGCGTTGTTTGATAATTTTGTAGCCATTTGAAAGTCCTTTTTCATCAATTTATTCATATACTTAAATTCAAGCCAGGTTAAATATAAATCTGCCAGTAAAGGGGAGCAGTTGCTACCCATTGGAATGCCTTTTATTTGTTGAAAAACCAGTGGTCCGCATTGAACAAAGACTAAAAATTGATTCATGGATGTGAGAATATACTCACAAATGCAATGGGCGGATAAAAGTGCATTCCCACTCGATTAAGTATAATGTGAATAGTTTTTTTTTTCAGTTGACCTGCGCCCTTATTGTCTATCCTCTGAGGCTTTATATTGTTTTTATGCTATCTCCGACCATAAAAAGATATACACATTGAAGTTGTCTGAAACAATATACGATTAACCCGACACGGCAACTTCACACAACGAGACGCCTATTTCTTTTTGAATCCTTTGCAGCACACCAGAACTGCTACTTTCAGTGGCAGTGTTCTCATTAATTGTGGGCAACAGCCTGAGAATCGCACGATATGCATTGCAACGAGGAGAGTCAAAGGCTGCTCAAGTTCTCGGTTGTAATTAGCTCCTGTAGTGTTGGGTGGTGTGCTTTTATATTGCACCCAACGCCCTGGGGGCAAATTACGGTCGCGCATATTCCACACACGACCGGATTCCTGGCCTCACCACAACGCAGGTGTTAGCTTCTTACCTGATCTGTAGCAGTTTCATCATGCAGGGAGCTGCTGCTTTTTTCGTGCAGTATTATAATTTAATTAGTTCGAATGGTTACTTGGGTAATTATACCGGTGTTACATAGCATTGCTCTGTCTGTAGGTTTTCATGGGAGAATAAATGAAGGGTCACGTGGTACTTTCTGGCAGTAAGATTTTACATGCGGGAACATTATACCAGTGCCACTTTTTTGTCCACAGGGTCTCATACTTGTGATAAATATACCAGCGTCACATCGAAGTGCTTTGCTCTAGGGGTGCATGAATGCGACAATAAGTCTAGTTAGTACATGCAGTCGCGCACACATGCGTGTTTCTGGGTCAATCTTATCTAAGGGGCGTTTACCAGGGCCTCGGTTTGGCATCGGGAGTGGCCATGTGACCATACACAAGCATCTGGTCCCGACTAATAGTATGGTATGCCAATAAATTAACGTAGGGTAATGTCTCAAGCGTGAGGAGATTAATGTTGTGTGGGCAAAAGGATGAGCTGCAACCACTGACGTATTTGTTTAGTTTAACACTGATATGAGATACACAGGAAGCCACTGAATATCATATTTCACTTGGCGCTAAATTGAAATGAAACACATTTTTGCTGAATCCCTGAAATTATTACTTGTTAATTCTGTGATTAAGAAATGTAGTTAACATGTTGAAGTTCAGAAGACAGATATATGCATATAATTATATGCTTCTATAGAGAAGACTCAGTGATAGAATTTTGTATTTTATTTATCAATGACTCACACAGCTAGGATCACTATTCACTCAGTGTCGGATCTTTTTTGTTTATAGGTGTCTGCCATCCTTGATTGGGTTATCATTGTAAGTTTGCTTGAAATCTTTCACAGTAAAACCTGTCTTGTAAGACCACCCCTAGGGATGACCAATTGTGGTGTCTCAAGACAGGTGGTCTCTCATAGGAGGTAAAAGTAACAAGAAAAGTACTAAGCAAAGTATGTTGAAAATGTGGTCTTTCAAAGAAGGTGGTCTCTCAAGGCAGGGAACCATTGTATTTGTGTGGGGGTGGTGTATAGCTTGGTTTTATGGAGTTATAGTATAATCAAGGGAAGCTAGGACAGTTACAAATTTTATACATAAGTATAGACAAATTTTATATATAAGCATTGAATTATCGAGTCACTCTCCATGGCACAGATGCTGGCGTTTAATTCCTACCTTGCCTAGTGGAGGAAACCGAAGAACTCGGAGAAAACACCGTGCACGGTTAAAGTGGTAGGAACTTTTTCCACATGCTCCCCAGGACGAGAATCGAACCCGGGTCGCAGAGGTGAGCGTCTTACCGCTCAGCCAACCGTGCACCCTAAATGTACAGACATGCAAGGATTTTTTTTTTCTTTCTTTTTTTTTTGCCTGTGTAAGGTGATTTACCTGACAACAGCCTTTTTGGTGGTTATTCTCTGTTTGTATGTGGTGAATTATGTCATGATGCTTTGTGCCCAGCAAAACTATATTTTCTCAATTAATTTATAAAAACACTCACATAAATTCCATGAAGAACCATCAGCACGATGGCATCTGTTTACCAGTATCCATGATACTTAGAACCAACTGCCCATGTAAGCCACTCCGATTGCCCGATTTGGGTCATGTGACCCTCCCCCTTCAACTATTATATCACATATTTCATTGTTAATTTCTGCTGCAAACCAATCATTTCTTTGCTTGTATTGCTCACTTGTAAGGGTCAGAGTTGATAATATTTAGTATTGAGGATTACAGACATTAACAGGTAAAGATTACAGCAAAAAAGTTGGGCCCCAACACAGGGTAAGGCTTAATCTGACCCATAAACGCCTGTCTGCATCGTTGGGAGTCAGTTACACATCTGGATGTAATTACTGACCACAAATATGCACCATTGGGCATGGGTCCCGGATGGGGATGGGGGGGATAGGCCTGGAAGACCGATGGATGAGGGAGAGTCCACTTTCCAATATTTTCTGTTGGGGAGGGGGTAGGTTAAGCTCAAATTTCTTTAATTGGAGTTAGCACACACAAGTGACTATTATGTATATGTTAGATGTGTTTGTGGTCCATGTTTTAAACATTTCTGAGCCATTTATTTTCAGTCTTCCTATAATTTCAGCTAATTTTCGCTGATGGGGGCCTGGCCCCTGTTAAAATGGGGGTGGGATCGGATTTCTTGTCGCCTCCCTTTAGGGGTGGGCCAAAATGGCCTTTAACCCCAATTTTATGAAAGTAGACTTGTCTTCCAGTAGAGAAATACCATACTTGGTGATTCCATGTCAAGATCTATAAAGGGTGTATGTCCCTAGAAAGTGACCACCCCTCTTTAGAAATATGGGGAAATGAGGTCATCTCAGACCCCCTTGTTTATCAAGCTAACAAGTTGGCTGAGTAAAAAGGGGATATTTTTTATGGGCACAGTAGATATCTAGGTCTCCAAATATGTAAGGGATTAGGGTTTCAAAAAAAGACTCCAGCAAGTCTAGGTAATTTGAAAGTAGGACACAGTGGAATTTTTAGGGGGTTCCCCTTAAAAGTGAATGTTTGAGCTGCCTCTCACTGGGCCTATGGGCTGACTTTATGGAAATTTTGCGGATGATATGAACATATCAACTCTCAAAAAGCATCAGACATTCACAATTTATGCTTTCATTCGGTAAATTAAGGATTATATACAAACGTAAAAGACTGGGGCATGAAAGGTGCATAGGTTGCCTGTGTGTCCGCCATATTGGATTTTCTGGATGCTGATTGGCTGGCTCAGTATGGATACACTTTGATACCGAGGATGTTCACAGTAAGTGTAGACTCATTTTTGGGATGTGTGTGTGACTTATGTATCTCAGGGCTGCAAACCACATGCAGGATGTGTGTCACAGGCAAATTGGAGACAGGAAGTGACCTGCCCATTTTCATTAATATAGTTTGTTAGCTAACCAGTAGCAAACGTTCCAAATTTGTGGACTGCTTCTATGAAAATATAATCTCTGGTCTTTTTGCACACAATTAAACCAATGACCAGAGGGATTTCTTCAGAGGTAAAATCTTTCCCAAAACATTTTCTTGATGGTTTTCAGTTCAGCTACTGTTAGTTTCTATGGTTAACATTCGAATATATACCTAATGACCTGCCACTTAAACTAGAGTGCCAACCTGTGATTCGAATCACCATGCTCAACAGGGATGGTGATTTAGCTTATTACACCAGTGACACACACGCACACACACACACACACACACACACACACACACACACACACACACACACACACACACACACGCCGCCCAGTAAAGTGAGTGTATCTGAAATGTTGGAAATAATGGATGATCCACGCACAGAACTTTTGAAAAAGATCCTTCGTGAAGTGATTAAGGAAGAAGTTAATCCCCTCACAAACAGAATAAATGATCTCGAGAAAGAATTCAAGACACGCAATGAGAACTATGCTAGATACACCACTGTATTTCGATCCAAGGTCGGTGATCTCGAAGAAAAAGTTGTTAACCTGGAAGGGAGAGACAAAGAATTAGAGAATGCTAGGGATGAGGCATAGCAATATAGCAGGCGAAACTGCCTAAGGGTATGGATAAAAGATCCCGAGATACAAAATGAAAATACCGACCAAATGATATTGGGCCATGCTAAGAAACGTGGTGTTGATTTAAAATCTGATCACATTAGCCGTTCACATAGAGTTGGCAAAAAAGTTGAAGGTAAAAAAGGGCCCATCATCGTTAGATTTGTCTCGTACCGCCAGAGAGAGAGAAATTCTTTAACGCACGCAAAAACTCTAACGAAGTTTTTGTATCCGAGGACTTACCAAAAACAAAAAACAAAAAACAAAAAAAAAAAAAACGGCCGCACATTATGTTCGTGGCACGGAGACTGAAAAGGCAAGGAGGTTTCCATTCAGGTTGGTCTACCGACGGGAGACTCCACATCAGAGAAAAGAATCCATGGGGCCCTCAGCAAAACCAGAGTGGTCGCATAGTCCAGATCCATGACTTAGAGGACCTAAATCGCTATCAAGTCCGATAAAGACTTACTCACATGTGACTCGTGCATGCTTCCCTTCTTTGTTCTTTCTCTAAACTTGCAGACAATTATTTGATTGTCAACATTGACCAATGTCTTATACTTCACATTCGCGTCCAACTGTGTGTGCATGCAAATAAAAAAACATGTTTTCAGCGACAAGTCTTAATACATGTGTATCAGGCCAAACTATTTCTATTCTGCAGTCATAATCTACGTCTTTGATAACATTGTTACCATTGATCCGTGTTCATTTTGACCATTAGTTAGTGCAAAGCGACATGTTTTATTTTACCTGTATGAAACACTTTAAATTTATCATTGGGCAATGCTCTTTTACTCGAGATATTGCAAGTAATTGATATGTTACTGCCTCTTATTAGTAAGCATGCGTCTTTGTACATGTACTATCTTTGGATACCACATGTCTCTGGTTCCACGTGGTTTAATCTTTTTTACTTTACCTTATGGGTATATTTTGATTTGTAACAGCACATTACTGTTTGTTTGCATAGTAAGAACCAGGGCTTGTGTCTCTCTTTTTACTTCATTCGTAGAAAAGTATGTTTATACATTAATATGTAACCGCAAGTGACATGCCCGGTCGTGACCTTAGATGTACTCTTGGCTACCTGTGTGTTCAGGCATTTACACACGCAACCCCAATATGCCTTGATAGCTTTGCTCAACTTACGTCTGTACCTATGAAAAAAGCTTGTGTTAAATTTTCTGAAAATTACTCAGCCATCGGTGTGACATCTAGCCGTTATTAAGACGACATTGCAATGATTTGTAGCTAAATTATCAGTTGTATTGCATCATGTCTGTTACATGGTCACGAACCTGGTGTGGTACGTTACGTCGCATTTGTGCCAATGATTACTTGTATCTGCAGCACTAATAGTACGTACCAAGGTATTTTCACTTCCATTTATTTTCATTACCAGGTTTTCGTCAGCCTGATTTATCATCTCATATGAATAATTCGGTTTGTAATATCATGTTATTGTTTGTTTGCATAACAAGAACCAGAGCTAGTCTCTTGGTTTACTTCATTCTTTGAAAAGTATGTTTATACATTATGTAACCGCAAGTGACATGCCCTGTTGTGACCTTAGATGTACGCTTGGCTATATGCGTGTACATAGATCGTCGAGGCAATCTATGGTGTGTACAAGCGTTTAAACATGTAGCCCAAATGTCTTGATAACTTAACTCAACTTAAGTCTTTATATATATGAAATAATCTTGTGTTAAATGTTCTGACGGTTTGGACTAGTTTCATTTATCAACGCACTTTTGTATTATACGCCACACGGTCGAACAACTGCATTCTGGTCACTCTATATGATATAACGCATGGGCTCGATTTCAGATGCATTTTTTTCTCTCATGATACTATACGCTGTGATGTCATTTCACGTTTTACTTGTACATATGGAGGATCACGGTTATGTACTCTTATCATATTACAATAGTTGAAAATGATCTTTGAACATGTTTCATACATGTGTTTATCATGGCAAGCGACTTCAAACCTGTCATATTTGTAGTCAACTGTGTCGGTACGCCCACAGGTATACCACAATCAATAACAGTCAACTTTCGATGTAGCTTGTTACTTTTTGAAATGCAATTACACAGCCATCGGTGTGACCTCCTTAGACGTTATAAAGATGACATTTGTAGCTTAAATATCAGCTGTATCGTATCCATTCTGTTACATGGTCACGAACCTGGTGTGTAATGTCGCATTTGGGCGAACAAATATATCTCTCAAGTGGTACCTGCAGCACTAACAGTACATACAAAGGTATCCTACTTCCATTTATTTCCGATGTCAGCCTGATTCATCATCCAGAATAATCTCATAATGCCACAAATATTACCATTATTATGTATGTAGTTTTGTTCTTTCGTCCTTAGTGTGACCCCACAATGATAATGTTTAAATTTGTTTTTGTTTTCTTCGGGTTACCTACATGTTTTCTGTTTGCCCATTTACATATTGGTATAACTATCTAATATGTAATTAACAGCAAGTGGAATTTTCTCTTGTATTTATTTTACCTTCGCAGTTGTCTTCACAACTTGCTGCAAAGGGGCACACAACAGTATTCAGTGGTCAACGGTAAACTTTTTTTCGTGAAAGATGGGTTGTAGTATACAACAATACAGGGCTGCAATTGGATTATTTTATTGTTCTACATTTCTCCTGAAGATAATTACTGAACACTGCAACACTAATCAAATTAGTGGCATTTCTGTCGATAGCATTTTTACTACTTTTACTTTGTACATTTACAAGCATGAGACATTTATCCATGCTTCACTGTTTTTCCAAATGTGCTGTAGATATACACCCAAGCCGGGTACCCCAAAACTTTGTCATGCTAACATTCGTAGTCTCAAATCTGATGGTAAATAAAATGAACTACACTTCTTTGCTCATTCAGAAAATATAGATATTAATACGCTATCCATAACATGGCTCGATGAGAGCTACCCAGATCAATTATTGAGTCTTCAGAACTTCCAACCTTCATTATGTAATGACCGCAACAGTCACGGCGGAGAAGCTGCCATTTATATAAAAAATTCCTTGACTGGCACCCGACGCCTTGACCTTGAGACACCCAACTTTGAATGTGTTTGGGCCGAAATAGCTACCGACCGTGGAATAGCCCTTGTTATGTCTGTGTGCCAACACAGACATACTGTTTTTCTAGGAATTCTTTCTTTCTATTTTTCTCTCTTTCTTTCTTTCTTTCTTTACAGGCAAATTTGTTCGACATTTCATTTGAAAAGTATAGCACGTAGAAACTCAAAACTTGGCACAATTATACTTCTATAGATAAAGTCTGGCCTTTTTATAATGAGAGGTCATGCTTTTCAAAATTATGCAAATGAGGGCTAATTAAAGTTTTGAATCTTCAATATCTTATATACTATACAGTCCATTCCACCTAACTTGAGCTCTGGGGGCCGTCTCATTAGTTGTGACCACAGTGCTGGTGGGCCAAACAGCCTATCACTGACCTCTTTGCCCTGCCACTCAACCCGGCTGCTATAATTAGTGGTGTTTGTAAACAGGTCCACATGGGTGCTGCTGTAGACATTAACATGGGTTTTATTTTCAGCTTTGTAGCATCAAATAATTGGATTTTTTACAAAATAATCCTGCTTAAGGGATACCATTTTACTGTGGAGCTGGCCCTGCTATTTGTCTGCCACCCCACCAGACACACATGACCAGTGACAGTGAATGATTGGTACCAAACGGCCAGCTTATTCCAAAGTCCTGGCAAGTGTAACCACATCAAAATAAACCCTACCCTTTCCTCCTTAAGTTTATGTGTATTTCATTACCCCCAATAGATTTCACTCATAATCCAGGGCCTTTATCAACATCGTAAGACCTGTGGGACATTTTTACAGGGGTGTCACATCTCAATTAAACTGCAAAAAAAGCCATAATCCTGGTATATATTTTACAAGATGTGACATCAAAATGACCCTTTGAAAATGCGGCATCCCTTGACTCATTCAGGACAGAAGTCTTCATTTACTGTCAGTAAAATTTGTATCAAAGGGATATACTGAGTATTCTTATCTTTTAAATGAGGGGGTTCTGATTTAAAATTTCTGACAATCATAATAGAATATAATATCTCCTCATGATTTGTGATATTCTGACCTTTTTTATTTGTTTCACACATTGTATTAGCAATGCAACTTTGAAAGATTTAGCAAAGAGCTAAATCTTTTTTGGGTTCATCACTGAATGAGTTAATTTTGTCATATAAACATTGCATTGATTGAATAGCTATATCTGTTTGGTAATTAAATTATAAGTTAATATTTTCTTTCTGGAACCCAGTCAGTTCAGTGGCTCTTAAGGAAAACATTTTGGGCTACATTATTCATATACAATTACACAGTCCAGGAAATGCTCAAGATCCCTGCTCATGCATTCTATCATTATGCCTGTGTGCCAACACAGACATACTGTCTTTCTTTCTTTCTTTCTTTCTTTCTTTCTTTCTTTCTTTCTTTCTTTCTTTCTTTCTTTCTTTCTCTCTCTCTCTCTCTCTCTCTCTCTCTAGTGGCTAGCAAAAAAAAACTTGGTAATTTTTTATCCAATTTTGATCATGTTGGGCTCAAACTGTAGCTATTGGACACTGCATTTTTGGAACTTCCTTGTGACCTCTAATGGTCAAAAGTCAAGGTCATTTGGACCTTTGGAAGTTTCATCCAGTCATAACCTTGCCAATTTCCATCCAATTATTATCATGTTGGACTCAAATTGTAGGTATTGCAACACCGTGCGTTTTTATAAGAACATGAGACCTCAAAAGGGCAAAGGTCAAGGTAATTTTGCCCTCTGAAAATTTCATCTTGTCATCACTTGGTCAATTTTAATCCGATTTGGTTCATGTTGGCCTTAAATTGTGGGTATTGTAACGCTATGCACTTTACATGTGACTTGTTAAGGTCAGAGGTAAAGGTCATTTGTATTTTGAAATTTGCATCCAGCCATAAGCTTAATGTGATGTGAAGTACCAAACGATAAAAGTTGTACCATTTAATATTAACAACTTTTGAAGGCACACAGACAGATTTGCTTTGCAGCAAATCTTCTTTTCTAGTTGGCGTCTACCATCGTCCGCCTGGACAACCAGCTGGCGCGCGAGACATATTTCTCCAAAATCTCCGATTTCATTTCCAAAGCCATGGAACTGAACCCTCGTATTCTTATTATGACGGGTGATTTTTATGATCGTTGCGAGCGCTGGGACTCGGACCACTTTTACAGCAAATTAGGTACTAAACTTGTAGACTTGGTTGCTCGTAACAATTTGAATCAAATTATAGATGAACCTACAGGATCCACCGAATTTTCTAATAGCATTTTAGATCTTTTTATTACGGACTCCCCTGGATATATGATTAATAGTGGTGTTCTTCCGCCAATCTCGAACTCCTACCACTCTGTTATTTTTTGCACCTTTTCTATTACGTTTCCTTATAACAGAGCTGAACAGAGAACTGTCTGGAACCTATAAGAGGGCAAACCCCACGGGCTTGAATGAAGCTCTAGAGCATGCCCCTTGGAATGTCGGTTTCGACTTGTTTGATACTATGGAAGAAAAGGTTGACTACTGATCAAATTTATTTCTTGACATCGCAAAAGAATTTATTCCATGCAGAAATGTTCTCATTCGTCCAAAGGATAAACCCTGGATTATTGCAAATGATAAACTCCTAATTAGAAGACGCAACCGCGCAGGGATGTGATACGAAAAATCAGTGCAAAAAGATAACGGTAACCCTTCCCCAGTCACTGAACGACTTTATAAACTTTATAAGCGCTTTCGTAACATTTCCGTCACGGTTAACAAAAAATCAATTCGCACTTACTTTTCAAATGTCAAAACGGAGTTGGACAGCAAAGAAATTAACATAAGAAAATGGTGGTCTCTCTTTAAGTCTGTTCTCGGATGTAAGCTTCGTCCAAGCATACCGCCCCTTATTGAAAATGATACTATTATTTCTAATAACACCGAAAAGGCAGAAATATTCAATCAGCTCTTTGCAGACCAGTGCAAAATCCATGCAGATGAAACCGCTCCCCCTCTTCCTGCTTTCGAGTATCGCACCGATGCAAGACTAGAGCAGTTTGAGACAAATGAAAGGGAAGTTTAGAAAATTCTCTCTTCTTAAAGAGTTAGTTCTGCGACTGGTCCGGATAGTATTAGTAATTTTCTACTGAAGTTAAAAGCTCCGAGCATCTGTAAATCTTTATGTCAACTGTTTAACCTGTTCTTATCCTTAGGTGTATTTCCGACTCAATGGAAGAAATAAAACACATGTCCTGTTTACAAAAAGTCAGATATGCAAGTTAAATCAAGCTGTCGTCCTATTTCTTTATTATGTATGTATCAAAGGTTCTCGAGATACTCGTTTAAAATGTGCTGTGTGAGTACTTAAAGGGTAATAACCTATTAACTAATCACAATTCCGGATTTGTGTCAAAGGATTCTACCATAAACCAACTAGTATGCATTGTGCACAAGATTTACAAGGGACCTGAAATCCACAAAGAAGCCAGAATGGTTTTCTTGGACATATCAAAAGCTTTCGACCGGGTATGGCACCAAGGTCTATTGTTCAAACTACGACAATTAAGATTAAACCCCTCCTGTAGTTAAATTGGTCGAAAGTTACCTAAGTAATCGTCAACAGAGAGTAGTCATACATGGCAAATCCTCTTCATGGTTACGAATTGAGGCTGGCGTTCCACAGGGCTCCATTCTTGGGCCTCTTTTGTTCCTAGTTTACATAAACGACATAGTTGAGGATGTTACCTGCGATATCAGACTCTTTGCCGACGATACGGGTTTTCTTGAAATTATTAATAATCATGAGGCATCTGGTACTCACATTAACACTAATCTTGGCCATCTGAATAATTGGGGCAGACTTTGGCGTGTTTCCTTTAATGCTCTCAAACCCCTTTCCCTCCTATTTACGTGTAAGCGCAACAAGGTAGATTATCCAACGTTATATCTTGGTAACTCCGCAATAACCGAGACTATAAGTTACACTCATTTAGGTGTAACACTATCCCACAACCTAACATGGCACTCATATATAAACTGCATAATCACTAAAGCAAGCAAACGCCTCTCACTCCTAAAACGTCTTAAATTTAAACTATCCAGGAAAAAACTGCAGAAAAACTTTATCTCACTGTGATTCGCCCTGTTGTGGAGTATGGCTGCTTTCTTTCTGACAACTGTACCCAAGAACTGCCTGACCTACTGGAAGAGTTACAGTATGAAGCTGCCAGAATTTGTACTGCAGCTTTTAAATTCACTTCCCGTGCTCGTCTATTGGCAGAAGTTGGGAAGGGGCCACTCCACACCCGGAGAAAATTCTATTAATAAGTACTTCTTTACAAAATACTTAACAAACTTACTCCACAATATCTATATGACCTTATACCTAATTCTGTTCTGGTACAAGCTCGTCGTCCATTATCAAATCCCGCTGAACTCCAACAAATAAAATGTAGAACTGACCGCTTATAGATATCTTTTCTCTCATCATCTATCAGACTTTAGAATGTTCTCCTGCCTGCTGTATGAGAATCACCTTCACTCTCGAACTTCAAACTGAAATTAAAAGAAAAAAACTTCTTTTTTTCCAGCAAGTAATGCTTTCATATTTCTCTCATGGGGACCGCTTTGTAAGTATTGTTCAGACCCAACTCCGCCTGGGTCAGCCTAAATTAAACTCACGTCTGTTTAACGTAAAAATTGTACCATCAGCAGCCTGTTACTGTAGCCACCCAATCGAGGATACATTTTATTGTTTTTTCATTGTCCTCTGTACAACCCTCAAAGGCGTAAACTCTTGAATGCTGTTGTTAACGTGCTTGCCCTAGGTATAAATCCAAACTTGTTGATTGATCTCGTTAGAGACAGACTTTTGGAAATAATGCTAAGTGGCAGTACGGATCTTTTAAATGAACAGAATGTTGAATTTTTTTCTGGAGTACATACATTTATCATAGAGTCGAGAAGTTTCACATATTGATATTGTTTCCTTAACTACTGCTTGGTATCATACAGTTAAAAAAAGCAAACAGACTCCTTGTAATGTCCTGTTTGTCGTTTACATACCATGTGTGTCAATGCATGTACTGGAGAAACGCCAAATTAGTTGCTTTGTAACAATTAGGCGATCCAGTTCTTTAAATAAATATGTTTACAATACAATACACACACATACACACACACACACACACACACATACATACATACATACATACATATATATAAATTTATATATATATATATGTATATGTATATATATATATATATATATATATATATATATATATATATATATATATATATATATATATATATATATATATATATATATATATATATATATATATATATATATTTAAATGACCAAAGCCGCACTGCAGGACGAAATTAACATAATGAAACATGGTTTATGTAATGCAGTTTCATTATCAATGAATCCTATACAACTCAACTCATACATATCTTATTCGGTCTGTTTCACCATATGTTTCAAAACATAAAGTGCACAACTCAAACAGAAGGCAAAGAATATACCGCCCCCCCCCCCAAAAAAAAAATAAAAAAACACACCCAGAGAGACGACATTGATAGATAGTGATGTGGTATATTTTTCACCTCGACTTAATTGTGATAGACCAATTGGCCCATGCGGCAAAATGTATAAGTTGGCTGAAAATGGTCAGGCAATTTATCAGTCAATACACGATGGATTGGAACGATGAGCAAAAGAAAGGAATTTTTGAAGTGCTCAAAAGATCTCATTGTTTTTCTATAAAGCCGTATGGTGGGGAGTAGTGTAAATGGAGCACGTATTATCATTGAACCAACGACCAATTTGGTGACGTTTTTTATACGGCCATGGATCATGCGTCAAGGTATATGTATACATAAGTGATTGGAAACGAAATTATGTGGATGGATCTGTAATGAAAGTTAAACATCCATACTATTGTATTGCTACTAATTATTTGCACTCTGGCGGCTTTTGATCGTCTGTTGAGGGCAATCATTTTCTTAGTTTACTAAGCTTTCGTGACTTAATTCTCTACGTATATTGAACGGCCTTTTTCCTTTCCAGCTGACAATGATCACAAGGAAGTATTCTACAGCTACTTGTCCTTAAGTATTCTTGACTCAGGGGTACACATTTTTTTGTGATTTACAATTCTTCCCAATGGTGTTTTTAGTTTTTAAGGCAAAGTATTGTTGAGAGGGGTATGTTGTACTAGTGCATGAAGTCGAAACACGTCAGGGGAAACTGCAACCTGTTGTAATGGTTTGCACGTCGCTATGCCAAAAATCTGTTTGTCTTCGATATGGGCTCCTCCAACGTTACCTTACCTCCATTACATAAAAATGAATAAAATATAATTTGAGAATTTTGTTGCAGTTTTACACTTTATTATGCTTCAAATACACATAGATATTTTTGGCTTTCGTAAAACTAAAGGGTGTAGCTGTGTCTTTGTTTTTGGCGGACTATTCTAATATGAGCATGCATGATTATGCAACTTAAATGAACCTTTAGATTCATCTGTCATTAACTACACATGTCAAAATAGAAAGAAACATAAACACTTGGTAGAATATGAACTATATTTCCACCCTGTATCGGCTTCAGTGATGTCCTGTCATTAGCCTAGATGCAATATATATATATATATGTATATATATATATATATATATATATATCAGAACTCTTCATTGACCCTGGAGGACGTTTCCCTTATATATATATATATATATATATATATATATATATATATATATATATATATATATATATATATATATATATATATAAGGGAAACGTTCTCTGGGGTCAATGAAGAGTTTTGAATGTTTAAGTATGAATTTTGACCACCTGAAGGACATACTGCTGTTCCTTGCACTGAGCTGAAATGTTGAACCAACATTCACATTTCGAAACAATATATATTTTTTTACTAATGACACCAAGTGTTTAATAATGTGTAGTGTAGCTGTAATGTGAACCAACCCGCCACATTTTGAAAGAATATAATTATTAATTAATGACACAAAAGGGTTTAATGATTTTCACAAAGGAAGACAAAACCTCCTTGACTCTATGGCTAAATCGGCTATTGATAACTACACAAGTCATTTGAACTTTACTCTGGTCACATGAAAGACACATCGCGTGTTTATACAGATATGCCATGTGGCCTACGACCGTAACCTCTGGTCCGAAGCACACATCATCAAAGCATGTTTTGCAATTTTAACTTTCATATGTCTTCGTGAAAGCGGCTACGTCCCTGAGCATTATGTTGCAAAAACACTATCAGTCTGATAAATTGTTCTCAAAAACAGGACTTCAAATAATATGGTATTCATTAGAAAATTATATCTTATTGGATTATTTTTTAAATTAGCGCTCAGTTGTCATGCTATGAATTAAAAACCATATATATATATATATATATATATATATATATATATATATATATATATATATATATATATATATATATATATATATATATATATATATATATATATAAACGATATATAAGTTGAAAATTTGGGTGTTGGTCATCTATTAATTGGTTACTAAAGTCTTGATCCAGTTGAGCTGACCAAGGTAGAAAGAAAATCTTTTTGCATTTTTTAAAGATTGGAGAGATTAAAAGATTAACACAAGGAGGTTGTGTCAAAAAAGAAGGTATAAATGCGACCAATCGGTTATCCCTGTCCAATTTCTCAATGTATTGTTTGTTAGTTATTTTTAACTTCAATTGAAAAGAGTATTCTAAAAGAAATGAAAAGTGTTCGTCATTTTGAATAATATGGAACTGGAGTGATCTTTCTTCTATTTTAGGATTCTGGATTAAGCAACTACTTGCTTTAAATTTCAAGAATTATCATTTGAGGTACGAAATTATAAATTTTTCTTATCCTTCAACACTTGACATGCGCAAAGGAAATTTCCTTTGGGAAGTTTTATATATGCTTTACTTAATTTTTTAAGACATATACGAGTTTCGGTCAAACTTGGGCTTGCAATCCGGAAAATTTTGTTTGGGGCAAATTCAAAATTCAACTACTTTGGATGCGAATGGTTACATAGTGTTCTGCTGGATTAAATAACAGCAATTTCGTTACTCTTCGGTAGTATGAAACCCCAAATGCAGTTTCATTATCAATGAATCCTATACAACTCACCTCATACATATCTTATTCGGTCTGTTTCACCATATGTTTCAAACATAAAGTGCACAACTCAAACACTATTATGATAATAATGATAGTAATAATAACAGTTATGATAATAATAATAATAATAATAATAATAATGATAATGATAATGATAATGATAATGATAATAATAATAATAATAATAATAATAATAATAATAATAATAATAATAATAATAATAATAATAATAATAATAATAATAATAATACTGCTACTACTAGTACTAATCTGGAGAAGTTAAAAGGGCGAGAGCAATAACTTGGCTAATGTCCTCATCTTCGTGGAGCTGCATCATTCTAATGCATTTAACAGAGCCAATGGCGTGACAGTCATAAAAATATCATTATGCACAAAGCTTTGCTGAGATACCTTTTGCGAGCATATATCCAAATTTGTATCTTTGGGCAGCATTTGTACTGCACTTAATTGATTCTCATGTGTTCTTTTATCCAGTTGATGATTAAATGCTCTCTAATCTGCAATTTGTATTAAATCTAATAGAGTAACAAGAGAGAAAAAATCGTCAAACATGTTTTTGAACTAAATATCATGTTGTCCTTTCTCCGATTACTACTCAAATTGTATATTCGTATTGATGCTGCATGAATTTACTGGCGAACAAATATACTTTATCGTTTTCGCGTCCTACAGATTGAAACAAAAAAAAAAAAAAAACAGAAACAAAAAAAAAAAAAAAAAAAAAAAAAAAACCAACCAACAGGTGGACTTGATGCTTCCAGTGATTTCATAATAAAGTTTTCAAATCAACACTTGCTTGACTCTTTCCTCGGTTATGACTGATAACCCTAAAGGTGGTCCCCTTTAGTCTCTTGTTTTTTGTTTGATTTTGCATACAGTTAATGATTACCCGTTATTTTTGTGCTTCAGTGGCATGGCAATTCGGCGTCAACACATGGTACAACTTGCAGGAAAGTGAATTGTTTTTTTGTTTTTTTGGCTTGCCTTATGTCTCTTTTTCATTAATAATGATAAAAAATTACTAGCTTGACTGAGTGTGGATAAACTACACTGGCTAATAATGAGTATATCAAGCACATTTCCAGTCATATGTAAACTAAACTTTTTGACGCCCTATATAAATTTAGAATAGTTGCTTTAAACAAAAGAAGCTTTAAACGCCAAGTAAGATCATAGTAGTTTACAGAGGGATGAAAGAAAATAGCCAGAAAGTACAAATTGTGTGCAGGCATGCACACACAGGCAGTAATTATATGTCAATTAATAAACCAACAATTACCTTGCATGGATGTTTTGGGTGTAAATACTGACAAAATGTTTGCATTTTTGGTATCAACAAATTAATCCATCCATAATTTTTTCGTGCTAGCTGAGCATATATTTTGGGGGAAATTGTGGTTCTGAAGAATCACGCAGGTGACAGGCAATGTAGGTAGCTTCATGATTGATCGTGTTTATTTGTGATTACTTCAGTACGAAGTATGCGTCCATTGGTACCATGTACATTGTCGTAACCCAAATGATAGTCATACGAGATTACGCGCAAACGTAAAAAAGAATGAAACATATAGAATGATTACATCAACCCATGGTTACACCATCTCCACGGAATCGGGGTGTATACGTAGCGCTAGAGAATGGAGTCAGTGACTGGGGCAAAAGGTTAGCTACCTCTGTTAATGTAGCATTTAATTTATATGTATTACGGATTTTTTTTTTTTGGGGGGGGGTCGAAATTTGAACGTAACTTGGATCGAAAAGGCACTGTGATATAACTGACCGGGCGTGCGAAGTGTAAATCTGAATCAAAGGGAAAAGGGATAATTGACTAGACAGACGAAAGTAGAGTATGGGAAGGATGGATTGATATTAATTGGAGTATAAGATTAGATGGAGTCTGCGAGAAGAGTTGATATATACTTATAAAAGTATTAGAGTGGTATACATACAAAAGTTCTGCATAAAAAAGTAAATATATATATATATATATATATATATATTTATATATATGTGTGTGTGTGTGTGTGTAAAGTGTAGTGTTAGGAGGGTAAATAGATAAATGTACTTGATCGTATATTGTATATGGGTTACATGAAAAAAAAATGCATTATACTTGTCCGGAGTTATTCAATGATATATGAGGTATTTTGAGTTTTGACCATAAATAGCAAACTCGTGTCTTTCATGCATACTGGACCACACATTAGCTTAGTACTTGGCAATGGCTCGCCAGCACAAATCTTTATCTTATTCATCAGTGAGTGATGACTCATGAGCCCCGTGTACGCCTAAATGTTGCAATTTTCTTGAAATCCAGGGAAAGCGGTGCTAGAATAAGTTACAGACATCATTATCTTAGGATAATCGCAGACAAACCTTATCTAAGGAAATTTCACAACTGGATAGGCGGCAAATATACACATACAGGCTAGGAGTTCTGTTTACAGCTGTTAACTTAAAATAGCCAGTGGAAGAAAACTGAGATCGGCCAACACGAGATAATTTATCTTAACATATAATGAAGCATAAAATTCATAATGGGGAAAATATGAGGGCAAAAGAGAGCAAATAATAGCTACATCTCAGAACATTCTCCTCCCTCAAGGAAACGCAATATATATATATATATATATATATATATATGTTGCATTTCATATATACCAAGACACAACCGCCAGTATATTGTTTTAGTATTCAGCTTGAAAAGGGAATAAAAATTTCCGAAACCGGTTAAGACTGCAGTTATCTATCTATCTATCTATCTATCTATCTATCTATCTATCTATCTATCTATCTATCTATCTATCTATCTATCTATCTATCTATCTATCTATCTATCTATCTATCTATCTATCTATCTATCTATCTATCTATCTATCTATCTATCTATCTATCTATCTATCTATCTATCTGTGTGTGTGTGTGTGTGTGTGTGTGTGTATCTAATTCCACAGTCGCGATTCACGAGGTACTCATGTGATCATATCGTACTTGTGACCAAACGAGTTATTGAACTTTCCCTCTGCTCTGCACTCGTACTCTATCCTGTTACTCTTTGCAATTAGTTGTCTTTCAACACAGCAGCCCACCCAAGTGGAGTAACTAGCCACAGTACTAAAGCAGACAGAAACTGAGCAGTTACCTTGCAGATCAACGATTTACACTTTGGAAACTCTCTTTTTAGACTTCAATAAAAACATGACTGCATCCTTACGGATGTGGCTATCTTAATATGACTATATTAGAAGCTTGCATGATTTGTTCAGGGCATATGGTGTTCTTCTGTTTTCACCATGGCAAACAGATGAAACCTTAAGCCGGTCAACCACAGATCATAGTGGCATTATTTAAGCGAGGATCCACCGATGTGTTTTGTAACAATCCATTCTGGTCTGAGCTTTGGTAAACATCCCACACTATCGTTAGCTCTCACCCAATTCATGTTCAAGTGTAAACGTCATAGCACCTGCTGCTGTTGCAAACTTTGAAGCATTTGTCTGGACTCCATATAACTCGCCATTTTTAATACAGGTTTTGTCTAACGGTAGGTCTTTATGCCGACGATAAAAATTCAAATAATGCTTGTTGTTAAAACTATATCAGACTGCCAATATATCAGTGACGTGACCTAAGAGATGATGTAGATGTCGTCTTTTGTATCGCGCAGCTCGCTCTTGTCATAACCTACAGGACACCGTATAATAGAAGCCAATTATTTTCCAAAGAACCACATTACCCTGCATAATTTCACGTCGGCTTCACTTGGATATAACATGTTTGTTCTGGTCTGCACACATATGGCTGGTTCCTTGTAAAACCATTAGCCCACCCTCCATCCATAGAATGTGTCTTGCATCTCACACACAAAACATTATCTTTTCACCTTGACCGCCAGCACAGGCGCATATTTATATATGCGTACATGTGCAGAAAATGGCCGTGTGGACGTTTCGAAGGTACCTTCTTGACTTCAGATACTTGAAGGTTTTCTTGAAAACATTCGACTCCCGGCGGAGGCGTTTTGAAGCAAATGTTGTTGCCTTGGTGAGGAAAAAAGTGGCATGTCCTGTCACCAGATATCAGAGAACATCGTATCGATTATGCTTCAGGGATAGCAATGTTTCGATGTGATATTCCACATTGTTTGAATATGTGAAGTATTACACCTTGTAAACAAGCTGCGGAAACTCTGTATCTGCTCAACCACACGTACCTCAGCGTAACAATACTTCCTTCTAAAAACCAACCAAAAAGCGAACGAATGTCAAATGTCGTTAACTTCAAAGCTTCGTTTTAATATTATGTACGTGCATTATATTGAACCAGAACTGCAGGCAATTGTGAAGACATCATGCTGAACAACACGCAACTATAACCAAGGAAATCTCTTCATGTGAAGGACGATTTCATCTACGAAGACAGCGCACACCTTTGGTTTTCGTTACAGTGCACATTTTGATGTTTTCCAAAGTAAACTTTTCACTTATGTAATGGGAGGGGGCAGCATGATGTGGGTTACGATATCCTAAAATGCATCAGCAATAGGGTTGAATATAGTGTCTCCTGAAATGCAATTTATGAGTCACACTCCTTAAAGTGGAATTCAGCTTTTACACGAAAAAGGTGTAATTCCTACCATTCGTATTTAATTTTATACGGTTAGAAATCATATTTTCAAGTGTTGTAGAAGAGATCTTGATGGATTAAGATCCCTTAATAAAAAATAATAAATAATAATAAAAAAGTGTCCAGTCCGGTGTGGCGGAATGGTCCAAGAAAGGTTAATTAATTCAGTCTGCTCTTCTTGCATGCGTTAGTAAGTTCTTCTCCATGTTTTTTTATTTGTGGCCAGGATGTCCTATTCCAATTTTATTTTGTTGGGTTGTATATGTTTCCTTTGTATGACGTTGTTTGGTGAACATTAGCTCCTTAATCTGTAACGGATTGTTGGATCAGATATGTTGCTATCCACCAAAAAACACTAATGAGTCAGGCTGTGTTGCTTCCCTATTCATACCATTGTAACGTCAGTTAAGCTTCTGACATCTTTTTTACGTTGATGGGTCAGGCTGTGTGACTCCATTCTAAAACATGTACTCCAGGTGGTATTCTTGCTTTTTTTTTTTTTTTTTTACATTTCTTGGTTCAGGCTGTGTGGCTTCTTTTGTTATTGGCTTCAGTCAGATAATGCTGATTCCTTCTGGCAAACTGTTCAGAGTATACATATGGTGCTATTTCCTCACAAGACAAGCTATAAAACAAGCTTTTTCCCAAAATATTCGAGTGCGGGTGTTTTCTCCGAAATTTTATAATGTCGTTTGGTCAATGAATGTATTGTGCATTTTTAGAGGTTCAGGCAAATATTGCCGGACGCTGCTTCATAGTTGTTTGATGAGGTACAGTGACATTAATACGTCAGATTGGATTTACAAATATTTTGCGAACGTGGACCACGTATAGAAATAAATGCCTCTGTGTATTATTAAGTTCCCGTATGTGGGGCTTGGTATATCGAGTATTTTGAAAAACTGCATGTATGCATAGCAATAATGAACTTTTGTTGACAAGAACCTTAGAACATATTTCGGTTTGTAGTTTAATGCCGTGTAATAGTCAACAGGGTAAGCTGGGCTGTTGTCACGATAATGAATATTATAGGTATAAAAACAAGATTAAGATTAAGGAGTTTAATTTAGGTGGCATCGAATGGTCTTCATGTGAGTTTGAACCTGGCGGACTTAGATTTATGATTTCTGGTCAATACAATTATGGATAAATGTTATGTGTGTAAAACGAAATTAAGTTTAAGGAGTTGAGATAGCATCAAATAGTCTCCATGTCAGTTTGAACGTGACGGACTTAGATTTATGGTTTCTGTTCAATATAATTGCTGGTGAAATCCACCTTAATTTATTTAACTTTATGGACATCCATTTACGTAATGATGTAAAGTACTGCTGGTACTATCTGATAACTGTGGAACTAAACATTTTTCCTGAGATTTTATGTAATGTCTGTTATTTTATATCTTGCTTTCTTATGTTAGGCGAATTGTGTCCTTCATGTCGGGCTCATTATCTTCCTCTTTTGTGTGTGTGTGTGTGTGGTATGTCTCTTTCTCTCTCCCTCTCTCTCTCTCTCTCTCTCTCTCTCTATATATATATATATATATGTGTGTGTGTGTGTGTGTATGTCTCTCTCTCTCCCTCTCTGTCTCTCTCTTTCTCTCTCTCTCTCTCTCTCTCTCTCTCTCTCTCTCTCTCTTTTGGATGCTGAGCTACTTGTTTCCTAAACTGGTTTCATTGTGTCTCTTGTGAAATTTTACCTCTCTTGATAAGGTCAATATATAGCTCTTGCTGGGTTCACTATATCTCTTTGGAGGGCTCACGCTGCGTCTGACCTGATGTGTTCATCGTATCTCTTCTGAATGATTCAAGACATACTTTGTGATTGGTTTAATGTGTCCCTTCTGACTAGCCCAATGTGCCCTGATGCGATCAATTGGTCTCTTTCGATGGCCTTTGTCATATTTATTCGGAAGCAGTTAATATAGCTTGACTGACTAGTTCACTGTGTCCCGATAGGTTCGGTTTGTCTCTTTTAATGACGGCCACTGTGTATGTCGGGGGGTGTTGGTGATTAAGGTCCTCCCAATGGGATCAATGTCTTTGTTGTCAGGACTCAATGTGTGTAATGATAATTTTATTAAAATCTTTGCATGGGAGAAATAAGAAATATATATAGCTGGAAATAAAAACATACAGGGAAATAATACGAACTCAAAAAACTTAGCTCAAAGTTCAGTTAAGATATGCTCTGCAGATCAGGGTTTGAACAATTATCCGAGTAAATTAAAAATCCTAAGGAGTCTATATTGATAGGTTTGTGTATGTCGTCTGTCAGGGAACAACGCAAAGCGTTTGTCAGAGGACTGTTTATGTGAGTTGACTGTGTCAGTGCGGGGACATGATCAAAGTGTGCGACAAAACATTTGCAAGTGTCTCGCTTGTCAATACTAAAATCCTCGATCACACACAGAACATTTAATATCCTTTAAGCTTTTTTCGATTCGAACAATGTGAGTTTAAGATGTTAGCCTGTTTCCTTGAAGGCTAGAGTAATTCAGTTAACGTGCTTCGGAATTTACTAAGCCTCACTTTGTCACACTCCTATTATAAAGCAAATAACAACATTATATATATATATATATATATATATATATATATATATACGCTGTGTTTTGGCAGAATGTTGTCAATATTCATATGCATAATCATTTGTGCATTGTTTGTAATGCTTTTATTTAATTTAGACTCTTAAGTCAACAATCAGTTGCCAAGTGTCCATATTGATACCGACTTCACGTATCCAATTATAAGTGTAATTCTTATTTTAATGAGCACGCTCGGATACATAGAATAGACAGCTTGATGTCAACATTAATATGTACTGTCAAATCTACCATAGCAAACTTTGTGTCCATATTCATATAGACTCTCATTTAGGCAACAGCAAACTTGTGTCCATATTCATATGGAATCTTCTGTCTGCAACACCCACCTTGGTGTCCATATTCATATGGAGCCTCGTGCATGCAATAGGTAGCATGGCGATAATTTTAATGTGGATGATAATATTGTGTGTCCTCTATCAACATCGGGATGTAGAACCCGAACAAGCTTACATTTTCTAGAAACTGGCGATATGTCGATTGCATAAACACAACGGCTGACGGTGACAATTACTCTACCTGACACCCATTGTCTTTGTTCTTACAAAACAGACCAACATATTTATCTTTGTTTAAGATATTAATTTGAGCGAACTCCGTATTCAAATGTAATCTGAACTGTAAGTTGATCAGGATACGTTGGGAGCGCATACCTGTGCTAAATTAGATGTACTTTCATATAACATAGACTATAGTAAATAATGAGGGCAATGATATATGTTCTGCTAATTCGCAAACTCATCCAATTGTAAGATCCAATATCGAATATGTAATCGATGTTTTTTCTGATAATGAAACACGATTGAACTTTGAAAATGACAAATAAACAATGCCTGGGTTAAACAGTTTCGAATTCTCTTTATGTAGTATATAATAGACCGCTTAATCTGTGCTTTTGAGCTGTGATAAAAATACTACAGAATCAATAATCACATATTCTAGATTCAGCTTCCTTGTAAATTAAGTCAACAATGATTTGCGTATTAACTATTCATTAGTTTTCCATTTTCTCTTTAATGAATTTTGACAAAACGTTTTGGCTGCATAATTTACATTTAGATCTCCAAGATAATCTACATTGGGTAAAACATTCCTCTGTTTAGATAACATTAAGCGGGGATTTCATTCTCCCTCTTTACGAGATTTCAATCTCCCTCTTTCTGAGTTAACCGCTTGTGGAACTGAGCAAGCAATTCTTGTGTAGGGTTGGCCGTTGGGGTCAACGCAAATTAATGACCGGGACGATGCACTCATCATAAATATTACTTCCAATTATCATTAAACTATCCTTAATTATCGCTACGTTAGAGAAATACATGGTTGCAGGCCACGTTTAACTACCTGGGACTCTATCCTGCTTGTGTAGTAAAGAGTCAATGGCAGGTAGCGGGAACTAGGCAGTAGGCAAACATGCTTATCATAATAATAGATGCTGCCGATGGAAATATATAATGAATTACCGGAAAAATTATGTCAATCGTGTTTGTTATGAGACAAACTTTAATCAAAACACCAACGCTAGCCTTATCGATTGAATCATTACTGTGTTTACAAAGAGTAGACAGAAATTTAATGAAGATGCAGCCTGATTTTAAGAGGCTTATTATTCATATTTTTGCTAGGAATATACATTAATCAAGCAATGCATTCATACAAGACCGTAAAATCGTTACTGTGAAATATGGTTTCTCCAATATATTGAACAAACTAGGTCACAAATCTGGCGCTCTTTTCAAAGATCCAATTGGTTGTTGTCACTGTTAAGGATTTACATGACAAAGTAGCACTGTGCTTTGGTGGCTCTTATCCACACCATATAAAGTGGAACGTCCTGAAAAAAAATACTGCTTCATCGGTTTTAGTAATATTTATTCTCTGGGGCTGTTATTACAGAATCCATGTACGCGTTATGAAATTCAATTATGCGAAACGAAGTCTTTATATTTTCCAGAAAGCATATTATATATTGCCTTCAGGGAAATATTAGTCCCCCCCCCCCAAAAGAATGATTATTACCTAACATTAAAAAAGTAATTCAGGGCTCTATACCTTGCAAAGAAAAAAACTTATATAATACCTAAGATGAGTTTTTACATGGAATTTGGATCTTATATCCATTTCACGGGTAACCAAGATGTCTTGAATGTTGATAAAATGTGTTTGAAATATTTTCAAACCCAGAATATGCATACCAGTGACAATAAAACACATATTTTTTGAGCGAAACAATTAATGTGACGGTAATGAAAATTAATATGCTAGTTATCGAACAAACTGTTCTGCTCCGTTACGTTTATATGAATGCTCAAGGCAAAAGATCGATCTATACCCAAACTTTATTGCTGTACTACTATTTCCATGACTTGTGTACCACGTGACCTTCTGAAGGGAATCCCCTGTCGTATCTCTGCAAGCTGAGCTTACGATACCAGTGCTCTGGGTCACTGAAGTTACTCTTTTACACTGAAGAATATGGGACAGAAGGCGACACCCTCGCCAGATCGTGGCTAGTAGAGAACAATAATGATGGTGAACTCCTAATGTTGGAGGTATCGGTGTAAAGTGTTTTCACGTTCGAACAGCTTATAGAGGGCCAGTCTATCTGGTCGCACAGACATTAAACGTAGTCAGGAGACCTGGGATCGTCAAAAAAAAACAAACAAAACAAAAACAAAAAAAACCAAAAACAAAAACAAAACAAACAAAAACAAAAACAAAAAAAAACAACAAACAAACAAAAACAAAAAAAAAAAACAAAAAAAAAAAACAAAAAAAACAAAAAAACAAAAAAAAACAAAAAAAAAACAAAAACCCGAAGCTTCATCAATGAACTTTCACAGTTATTTCAATAGCAACGGACTAAGTACAATCGACTGGTGGGATTTGGATACAGGAGCCTGAATTGAGCTTTAATAAAAGCATACATTGATTGCATGGTTTATTTTAATAGTGCTTTGCAAGCACTCACCGAGAATATGCCAGCTGTCAGCCATCTTTTTTTGAATCACATATGCAAACAACATATGATTCATGATTTGCTATTGTCCCTCATTGTGAGTTGCGAATAATTGGTACATATTTTACCCATGAAACGTTTTCTTAATTACCAATTACAAATTGTTGGCTTTCCCTATTTCTAACGTATTTTCGGATTCCCTCTGCACTTTGTATCAGTCAGCTAGACTGAAGTGATGAGTTTCAGAGTAGAAGAGTTTCAACATGTGCAATGAGGCATGTTTTGTTGCTTACTCTAGGTTATGGAGGGTGACATATGTATGTCGAAGGCCTGTGTGTGTCGAATGATTATAGCCCCGACGTAATTAAATGTGTTTTGATGTTGGAGGAGGACCAGTTATGTTGCTTTTTGAAGTATGCGATAACACGTCTGGAAAGAACCACAGGAGTAGTGAAGTCATAATGGGCCGGTCAGGTGTGTACACGAGTAATGACAAGTAGTTGCACTATGATATATAATTGAAGCCACCTGGTGGATTAAATGTTGGTATACAATCCTAGCATTTTATCCTAATTGGACTCAAACATCACACAGTATAAAGCTGTCGGTAAACTCTTCGGGCGGAGCTTAAATGTGTCTATTGCGGAAAAAAAGGCCCATTCGAGCGGAGCTCGCAAAATGCAATGGAAAGGCCATGTAGGTCTTGGCGGCAAGGTTGGTTGAACTGATTGCTGACCTATCAGAACAGAGATGTGTATGTCCACAATGGTATACAATTAAATTCACACGATGGGATTTCTAGAGGACACAATTACTGGTTCACGCACCTATTCGTACACTGAGAGTGGACTTCCACATATTGTAGAATCCTAGCTGGCCTAAACGTGGGCCACTGTTCTTTAATGACTTATCAGGTGTCATCTAATTTCACGGTAGCCATGTAATTAGTAGCTTTTTACTTTGTAACCAAGGTCTGGTAAAGCAACCCATAGACACCCTGCTAAGATACCTTCCAAATCAGGCTCTGTCACAATATCTCTGTACAATCATGTCTGTCTTATCTATAAGACTATCTGGAAACAAGAGTTCCAAGGCTGCAGTCTGTGGGATGCCTGTTGGAGGTTTCACCTTTGGAGCTTTGAGAAATAGCAATTGTATTTTTACAAGCAAACATTTTATTATTTCTATTAGAAGGATGTTTCGATGGACGACAAATTTGCACTGCTGTATCCCTTGCTCAATATGACTATACGGTATGGTTGGACCTGATGAGATCTCGTATTATGCAAAAATGAGCATTTGATTTTGCTTATGCAACAAGCAATATGCAGCTTAAGTGCCAGTGCAAATATGCATGTCAGATATATGTGTATGGTTATATCATTCAAGTTGCGATGACATGGCGCATGAAGATGTATTGCAAATTTCAGATCTTTTGAAAAATTAAGGTAAATCATATATATTTAGATAGACAAACATTTGGTCTTATATACGGTGAATAGCCCCGTTACTGAAATTAGCACTCAACCTTACCTACAGTTATGTTCATATCCAAATATCCCAATCGTTGAGCTGTATGTAGGCTTTAGAAGAAGGGCTAATATCAATGTTCTACATGTGCAACGATTATGCTTTTGCTCCTGGATTTATTTGTGCATTTGCAGTTTGCTTTCTTAGGGAAGGAACAAATAATTCATCGCTAGCGATGCTATAAATTTAGTGAAACACTTATTGCATTTGTCATCCAAAGTTGTTCAGCTCGCTATTGCGTCTAACGCCATGTCCTGAAATTTATGCTCATCTGTTGTGGCCCTACAGCCTAAATGTAGCTCTTGTGTGAAAACAAGATGCTGCATGATATGTTGCTATAAACTTATGTTGCATGGACCCATCCAGCGTTTAAAAATAAACATTCATTTCAACAGTGTCCAAAAAAGAAAAAAAAAGACCCCCAAACCAAAACCAAACCCAAAAAAAACAAAAAAAAAAGCAAAAAAAAAGCAAACAAAACAAAAAAAAAACAAAAAAAAAACAAAAAAACAAAAAACAAAAACAAAAACAAAAAACAAAAACAAAACAAAACAGAACAAAAACAAAAAACAAATAAAAACAACACACATAACACCCCCCAACAAACAAACAAAAACAAAACAAACCTATCCCCTAACTCTCCCCAACCCCTTCTCTGCAAAAACCAGAACCCATATATAGTAGCAGTATTTTTTATTGAATGTAACCAGAAATACATTCATCCAACAAAAGGGATGACAGTCTTCATATATTTACTGATATTTGACGAAAGTTAACGTCCATATAATGGAAATGACAGGTCTTAACTTCAAACAATAGTATGTAAAACTTACAGTGAGAAAACAAAACGCGTTTCCCGTATATATATCTAAATGGGATAGTTCAACCGGTTAATTTAATCTAATTATCAACTAGCTTGTGCTCTTAATAATAAGGAACACTAAATTTAAAGTTTTTATGCACTACCAAGCAAATATATGTCTATATAGTCAGAAACTTGCAGTGCATCTCATCTGTCATTGTAATAAATGAAACGTTGACACTTAAATGTATTCGTGTATTTTTGTCCACAACCACTTCCTTGTAGTCTTTATCCTATTCTGCAGTGCGAACTCTTTACTTTGCATAAGGTAACCTGTCAGTGTCTAACCTGTATACATACGGAAATACAATTTTCCATATTGCACACATTCTTCATTACAATTTTGACATGGGCTGTATTAGCCCAAATAAATTAAAGGGTCTTTAGTGGGTAGCTACCCAGAACATGTTTCGGAGCCCGTATCGTTACATGTCTCTCTGAATAGTGATGTGATTAAATTGACTCAAAAGCATATTCGCTTATAAAATGACTGACAAGCATATTCGCTTAACACGTTGTGGCAGTATAATACCATTTGTTTTTTTTGTTTTTGTTTTTGTTTTGTTTTTGTTTTTCATTCTCTCTGGTCCATGAAACATATGTCTTGTCCAAGGTATGATTTTTGCATGTGCCACACAGTTTGCTAATTTAGCAAGCCATCATATAAAAGAAGAGAAACAACCTGAATGGATAACTGTGAATGGTACATATGTCTTGATTTTTGGTGCCATTGTATCATATATGGTGCAACAGACCAGAACTGGTCTGTTGCACTGTAGCAAAATGGGAACGTAGAGCGTCAGTATATTGACATACTAGTAAAACATGCTCTTCAGTCTGTACGACGGGACCAGACAGGCAGTGGCAGTCCTCCCTCGGTATTCTGGTCAACCTACCGGTTTCAGTTTTAGGCTTGTGGATTTTACACTTATGCGAGAGAGAGAAATTCTCGGCTACTCTGGTATGTAGGTGTCCTTGTAAATATTGTGTCGCTGGAGAGAAGAGTTTATCCATACATAAATTTTATGACTTGTGCTGGAACTTCATGTAACAGATATTGAGGTTACAAACACAGTCGTGTCGTCCATTACTAGCAAACAGTGCTGACGTTGTAACCACCCATCTTCCACGGATTCATTTGTTGCCTCAATTGTAGCTTCGATGAAGAACGTAAAGAGAGGACAGCTTACACAAGGGGCATTCCATGATAACAGGGATTGGCTTGGATTTTTGTTATATAGAGCACCCTGTGCTCAATATATAATCCATATTTATGCAAATTAGCAATTCTGTGTCACGGACGGGACATTTTGGTTTATATATATATATATATATATATATATATATATATATATATATATATATATATATATATATATATATATATATATATATATATATGTAATATAGATAATGTTGTGCAACTTTTATCCCTTGGGAGGTAACATGGTAACCTTGTTTATCATGCACATTGTAATAGTTGATGAGTTGTTAATAATAATTAATATACAGCCTGTCTATTTTCCATATTGTCCCGTCTGTGACAAATGACATTCAAAAGTTTAATAATTTATTGTTAACAATGGTAGGAATAAAAAGTTATGTTATATATTCTGTATTCATCATAAAGGCTTCCCAAAGAGTTAGACATAATTAAGATTGGCACCTTGTTAATATCAAAATATTAAAATCGTAACAATGTGTAGTTATCTAGACTATTATGTTATAATTTTTTGTATATATTTCTATTAGTTGTAGTAACATTAGTCTTATCTGATCATTTTGTCTCTTATGCACACAAATTTTACATATAATGGTGAATTATTGATACATTTATCAATATTAATAAATATCTGCAATTCCCCATATATGATACAATGGCACCAAAAATCAAGACATATGTACCATTCACAGTAATCCATTCAGGTTGTTTCTCTTTTTTTTATATGATGGCTTGCTAAATTAGCAAACTGTGTGGCACATGCAAAAATCATACCTTGGACAAGACATATGTTTCATGGACCAGAGAGAATGAAATAAAATATCGCACGTACATGTACAGGCTTGGATTATAAATAACAAAGTAAAAGTCAAGTTGAGTCAAGTTTAGTTACTTTTTTCAGGAAGATTTTTCAAAAGTCATGGTTGTTTGAGTTTGCAGACCCAACTAATTCTTTGAGTTAACACAAACAATCAAGGGACAATGGTACGAAATGTTTGCACTGTTTATTTATAATTTTGATTCCTGTTCCTGCTGTCTGGGTCTTGTTAGTGCTGTAGCCACAACAATGCTTTCACAGCTTACTGTCTGCCCATGCTAATCTACTTAAGCCTATCAAAGCAAGTCAATCATGTTCCCCAAGAAGGAACACAAAGCATGGATAGACAGTAATTAAATAATTGAAAATGTAACAAACCTAAAACAAAAAGTGGACCCTAGAGGACATTGTATATTTAGCTGTGATATAAAGACACACTTGTGAATGAAGTGCACCATCTGTCAACTGTGAAATTTATTAAATGACCTCTGGACAGTAAAGCTTTTCTTTCCCTTTTTCTTCCTTTTTAATTTTCTACCCATTTAATTCAGACAGGCCAACAGCACAAACAGACTTTTCAAAATGTGAGTGGGCATGGAATAACCTGTCAATTGTAGATTGAAGCTGCAGTACTATATTTGCCAAAATAACCTTATCTGTTGACATAAATTAAGTTCAATTCTGCTTTAAATTGTGTGTTTATTCTCCTGAAAAAAAATTCATGTACAGTGGTATCTATCACTTAAGACTACAGGTGGGTTTAACAATACAGATACATTTGATTTCATATAGACATTATATAATCAAGTATCTTCAATAAGTGGTCTTAAAAAGACACAGATCTCTCACAGGAGGTGGTCTTCATAGGAGGTACAACTGTATCACAATTGTCAAAAAATTTAGATTGTAAATTAAGTTACACATAAACAACCTTCTGTTGTATGGGATATTGGCTTTCCATCGTGGCATTTCAGGCCTGTATGTAACATACTATGAAAGTGGATAAAAACTGTCCCGTCCGCGACACACATGTGTGTACCGTCCGTGACGGCAAACTTTTATTAGGAAAACAAGTTCTTTTTAATAATTGGCCTTATCAGTGGTATATAATGTTAAAAAACAGTATTTTTAACCATCTGAGACAACAATTTATCTAAAACACCAACAAACTTCACAGAGTTTTCAGCGTATGTTATAGGTCCTAAAGCCTATGTCCATAGCTTGTCACGTCCGTGACACACAGTTTCGTCCTAAAAATCTGCAATTAGCATAAAAAATATTCAAACTTGCATGAATATGTCCCCAATACTTCATTTGTTATACATGTGCAGGCAATTGGTAAATTTAACAACAAAAAAAAAAAAAAAAAAAAAAGAAAAGAAAAAAGAAAAAAATCGTTCCACATACTGCCTGAAGGTGCTCAATTAACTTCTTCTTGCCCACTTTATCATAGGCCTTGTAATAGTCAATGAAAGTTACATAAAGTTGTCACTGCGTTTTATTGCAACGTCTATTAAAAGTTTCACCGTCAGTATTTGTTCCTCGCAACCACGAGTGGATGTGACCCCGGCTAGTTCTTCCTTGGATCTGTATAAGAGCTTGAAACATTTTGAAAGAATTTCAGCATACAGTTTGGGGACGTAGAGGGTACACTTATTCTCCTCTAGTTCTGTGGTGAATGGAGATCCTCCCCCCTTTTTTATTTCATTTTATTTATTTATTTTTTTTATGAAAATCGGGAAACATTAGGTGATTGACCAACTTGACGGATATTCTTCAGAGAACACGTTATGAAATAAAAGTGTGATTGTGATTCACCACTGGTCCTTTAGTGACTTCTGCAAACCCGGGAGATACCATCCAATCCGGGAGATCTATTCTGCTGTATGTGTTTGATAGCGTTTTGTCACTTGAAAATGGTCAATTGGATCATCTAAAATAGAGTTGTGAATGTCTTGTTGAGATACATCAATAACAATGGCGTGTTGATAATCGTGAGCTTTGGGGATTCAACAATTTCTCGACATGGTCGGCAAATTCGCGATATGAAGGTTGATTAACGGTGTCTTTAGGTATGCTTAAACTGCCATTCCAATTGATGGCCTGCCATATTACCTTATGGTTTTTAAAATTTTAGTAAGTTATGCTACCTATCATACGCGGTGTGAATTGGCAAAGCGTTTTCATTTTGCGCTCTCTGTTCCAGCTGTTTGGAAATGAAAGCCGCCAAAGAAAAACGATCAGTTATTTCATATGACGATCATTGATGTCCATATTCACATTCCATAAATCGTTGTTATCTAGTAGTTGCAAAAGTTTGCTTCGAAAAATATAGGGAGTCACTTGGCGCAATGTAATTTTTTCCGACACGTAAATTCGGTATTCGGGTAAGGGAAAACTAGGCTTGTTCCATTGAAATGGAAACCTTGTGTATCGTGGACCATATGCAAACTTTAAACAAGAGCGCTACTCCACATCTCATGTTTTCATCTTCAACTGTGGCACTGCGAAGGCACTCAAATCCTGGGACTAAAAAGGATTAATTGTTCTTTATTTCGCACAAAATCACTAAATCGTAGTTGTTGAAAAAATCTATAAATTCTGATTATTCTAACTTTGATGTGGCTCCATTTATGTTAAGGGAAAAACTGAAAAAAGTTTGTGTCACCCATCTATCTAAAACTACGTCAGTGAGTACCTGTCCACTATTATATCTACGGTGACACACCGATGTCGTTGTCATACTTGACAACTTAACCTTGGTTTTCAGGTTTTGATTGTCCACTTTTTTGACTGACCGTATACGATTCATTTTTTTTATGCCGGGATGAATGTTTTTCTTTACATAAATTCTAGCAAAAGCATGATCTATTGGTTTCAACTTCGATGTATCTTTCAGAATATGCTTTATGTCATTGGAATCAGTGCGAGTTACTTTAATTGTCCCGTTCTTGTCTGTAACAACTTGTTGTTAATCGTAAAATGTGCGCTTTTCTATGCACCCAATGATTCTAAGATTCTTTGTTGTTGAAACACAGTGTTAGTCATGTTTTACATTGTCTGAGTGTCCATATTTCATCATCAATCTTTTTTTCTTTCTTCTCTCGATACTGTGTTATACGTATGCAAGAATTAGTTGTAGCATTTGCGGGACATTTGTACATTCACTCTCATCACTGTCAACTTTGTTGAGATCTGTTCGTGCCTCTTTTTACACTCTTCTTTATTCATGCGATTCACCTCCAATAATGACAAGTAACGCACAGGAGTGTCAGTAGTGAGCATATTACAAAGTTTGACCTCAAAAGTATATATCTACACAATATCTCTGCGATACCGTTTGTTGGTACCGCCAATGTGACTACATATACAGTTACCCCCGGCTAAAAGTTAACAGCCAAACGCTTTTTTCACGTTTTGCTGGTGTTTGGCTTGTGTTTGGAAACGTTTGAAAACGTTTGGAATGTGTTTGGAAAGTGTTTGGAATGTGTTTGGAAAGCGTTTGGAAAGCGTTTGGAAAGCGTTTGGGAAAAATCTCAAAACGTTAGAACACTTTCACAAAGCTACCGAACACTTCTCCAAACGCGTTCAAACACTTTTCAAACGCGTTGAACAATTACCCGAACGATTTCAAACACTTTCACAAACGCATTCAAACACTATGCATTTCAAACACTTCCATTTAAATGATGAAAAATCTCCAAACGTATTTTCAACAGGTCCAGCAATATATGATGTACCTACGTGTAAATGTGCACTTATCCAGCATTATAGGTTGTATATATTTATATAAAACATGATCCAAATACGTTTACCCTAGTGTCTAATTCAACTAAAAGTAATTAAAGACTTAATTCTTCATTTAAGATATCATGAATACTTCATCTTTCAAAAACTGTTTTGGAGTAAATCCATAGGCAATATCATGATCAGATCATGATTCATGATCTGATCATGATTCATGATCTGATCATGATATTGCCTATAAATTTACTCTGAAATAGTTCCTAATTTTCAATTAAAATATATATATAATTACTCCAAGGACCAATGGAGTATCGCCTGGCTTACTCCACTGGAGCTACTTCTATTGCTTGGCTTAGTAAGTCAAACAATACTTAAATTGATCTCCTTCTGTATTTCCATTCGAAATTTTAAAAGTTAGCCTTTTTTCAAAGAACTTCACTTTCAGAAAAAGTATGATAGCGACTGGGTATACTTGCTACTGAAAGATCTGTAACTTTATAATAAATGAAGTGTTAAACCTGTTAATGTAGGCATATTATTTGTTTTCTTCTACCTATACTTATTTTCTCCCTTAATTTGGTATGACCATGTCATAATTTTGTTGATTACCAGTAACAATATAAATATTAACAGGTAAAGGTGACGAATACATGTCATTGGAATTAGATTACCAAGTGTACATGTACATGTATCACATACGTTTGGCGCAAAGTGTAAAGTGTTTTAAAAGCGTTTGGACAAGTGTTTGAAAACGTTCGGCTTTCACCAAACGCGTTCGGCAAAGTGTTCGAAAGCGTTTGGAAAAGTGTTTGTAAAGCGTTTGGAAAGTGTTTGCAAAGTGTTTGCTACGCGTTTGCAAAACGTTTGACTTTCACTGAAAGTGTTTGGGAAACGTTTGGGAAACGTTGGTGCGTTTGGCGTTTGTTAACTTGAACGCGAGCGTAACTGTAGGCATCAAAAATGCAGCTTTTTTGACGATATTATAGGACCCAAAATTTTCATCACAAAATTGTCCATATAAAACAGAAGTTTTGCATTAGTATTGGCAATCACCTTATTCTCTGCATATTTCGATTATAAATTACATATGTTTTATGTCTCTCCAGTTACATCTCCAGTGCTTTTTTTAACCCAAAGCACGTCGTGTGGTCAGACGTCACCATACAGAGCCCGACACCCCTCACTTGCAGAAGCTCGCCACCTATATACCGATATAGTAAGGTCTCCAAAGAGAGCGAAGAATTAAATGTTGTTTGGCTTCTTTTAGAACGCGTTCGTGTGCACTTCCATATTCGTAGTGGCAGCTATCAACTAACTTAAATTTTGTGCTGAAATATTAAAAAAGAAGTGTTATCGGGAAAAAAAATTGTAAGGAACTTGTAACTTTTTCACTGCTTAAACTTTAAACTTATATATAAAATGTTGCACAAGAGAAGTCTCAGCGACAGTAAATGTGTCATAATGTCACACTCCTGGACTACCAGGCACGATCAAGGAGAAGTGAGAATAAACCTGTTGCGAATGGAACAGGGTTTACAAATTTAATTAACAGGGCACGCATTCACGGACATATTTTATCATTTCTCTGAGAAAACGTCTTCACATGTTGAACAATCCACAATTTTGACAAAAATACAACAATACAACAGTTTCAAAAACAGGTGTGTGGGAACGCGCTTATGAAGTCACTGTTATCAACCAGCATCATTTGTCGAATTTTTCTTCCCATGAGGGGGAGCTATCCGCATCACGGAAATGTCACTCCATGCTCATCAGTGCCCATGCGCAATGATTTGGCTCAAGCCAAAAGTTTTGTTTAATGGCGCCTTTGTCCCTGGTGCTTTTTTCAGCAATCTGAAAGCTTCCCATAGGCCCGTGCACGTCCAGGTCCTAAACTGAGGTCGATGTTTCGTGTAAAGTCGTTTGTGGGATGCTGGGGCTGCAGCATAAGATCGGCGTCTCTTAGAAGACCTCGCCAGCGGTTTTAAAACGTCCTGGTCGGCGAGGTCTTCTTCACGCGTGCTCAAGCACTCAGCTCCCTTCGAGACATACCTCGCTGTGAAACTTGCCTCGCGTGAACAAGAACGCACGATAGTCTTTAATATCGGTACCCTAACAAAAAAAAGGAAGTGTGCGCTTGAAGGCAAGCAGATTATTATACCCATGGCAGGGTTCATATTATAAAATTAATCAAATATATAGTGGAAATTATTATATAATTATTAGACAAGCAATTTGAACAATTTATCCATAAAGCGAAAGCACTATTTTATGCTGCGCATGCACTTAGGGCAACAGCGTTTTAGTCTGACAAAGACGGCAGTGGCAAAAAGCGCCGTGAAAGCTAGCATCAAGCGCTACCTTTCACGGCGCATCAAGCTTCGAGTTGTATTGAAACGGTAGGTTCGGATCGTGAAACCTAGCTCGGGTTCACGGGCGAAGTCTCGTTCACGCATCAGGGCTAAGAGGGTGATGTTGGATGAGGGTTAAACCACCATCCTACGCTGCAAATGAACTGCATGCAGACATTAGCTGAGGGTTGACCACCAGCTACGCTGCCAAAGAGCTGTATGAACTTACCTTCTCCATGCATATAAGCACCACCTCACTGTCCATGTGGTGGCACCAACATTGTTATTTTGCCTGCAGGGACAAATAAAACTACACGACAGGGAGTTTTCGTACATTATTTTGTTAAGAGAGGGGAACTGATGGTTTTATCGTCAGTTTGGTAAGAAATAGTATCTCATGAGCGACAAAATACAAGTCAGAGCTTTAGGTCACTGTGACCTAACACAGAAGCTTGTCAATAGACCCAAGGTGTAAGTTACACATTCGTTGGCCTGGAAATCTTAGCACGGGCGTACTGGATAAGGTTTATAATAGGAATATTATATATTAGTGCAAATATTGTCACATCCAAGTCATAATAGATATATAACGGGTCAGGCCATGGCCCAATTCATCTATATATATGAACCTGGTCATCAAGAGCTGCGACATGTTCTGACGTTACGGAGTGCCTGTGGATGATGAAGACTGTCCGATGCAAACTAATAGGCAATCGAGAGTACTAGATTACAGTAGCAGGGTTTGTTTTTCACGTTTTGCAGGATATGTTGAGCGAGCACAGACATTTACAATAGGAGAACCTAGACCCCTGCCTATTGTAGACCATTCCCTCGCGCTTTACCTTTGTGGCTCATTGTTGGTGAGTGACAATATTTAAAAAAAAAAATGTTTTAACCCAAACCTTGAACGTAAATGTATGTAACCAAATCCATTCTTTCATGTTTTGGGTCAGATTTATACATGAAAAGTTTGCAATACTTTGCATTAGGATAATTTATGTGCCATTACTAAGAAACGTTACTCGAAAAATTATGTTCGTTTTTTCGTAATTTTATAGGAACGCAATTTGAACAAATTGTTTGTTCATTTTTTTGTTTGTTTTGTTTTAGGGTGTGTACTGATATATATATATATATATATATATATATATATATATATATATATATATATATATATATATATATATATATATATGCAAGGTTACATGTGACAGGGACTGAGACCTGTACAGGCTAATGTGTGCCCCACAAGATCATACAATTAATATAAATTACATTGGTATTGTGCAATTATTAAATACAACAAGATAAAACAACAAAATATGCTACAATAGATTCGTTAGAACTTTAAACTACCCAATAGAGGAAAAGTCAAGAAAAGAAAAACAAAATTTTTTAATAAATGTAATATTATATAAATGTGTGTACAAAATGTGCATGATCACTGCAAATAAATTTACCGCAACGTGCAGCAGGACGTATATTGATGTTTATCCCTTGAGCGTAATAAAAATCCACAGGCACAAAAGCAAGAAACTACTCAGACGCAAGTTCCTGAGGGTGCACTTTTTCATCTAATAGTGTGTAAATTAGCTTGAAGACCTAAACAGCCTGAGCACACCATAAACTTCAGGCATGCCGACTCAAAATCATTTACAGCAAACAGGTAATCTTCACGGAATGATGATCTCTTCAATAAACCATACAAACATAGTGATATCTTATTATCAATTTCATTACAAAAAGTGGCAGCCACTATAAAATCCCCTAAAGTGGCTACCTTGGTGGGCATACCTTTTATGCGCAGTATGATAATGAAGAATGCATCAGAAGAATGGAAAGACCTTTGTTAATTTAGAGATATATTTTTGTTGCATGTATGTACAGGCAGGCATAAATTGAAGCAAATTGATAAGTGCTTCACAACGTCATGTACGGATATTGCAATTTGATGTCACCTGATCGCATTTCGATTTTTCATACTGAATTATTCATAGACTAATCACAAGATGTTTGTGATCTATTACCCGAACAGTGGCGTAGATTTTGAAGTATGTACAGTTTACGTAAGATCGGAACATTTTAGTATCAGTGTAGATTCTGCATTATGGACATGTAAGAGGACGGAAACTAATCAGATGAGTAATTTTAATGAATGCACTTTTATCATTCATTGAACAACTGAGATATTACCTTCATACTGCACCTGACACCAAGTAAAATTAAAAATAATGATGGCTTATTGTCTGAAATACACTAATACCTGCAATGATATGCGCGTGAATCAATAAATATATGCCTCGGATCTTGTCCATGAACTTATGTTCATGAGAAGCCTGTTTTATGCCTTTCCCATAGCTTTACATTATCATCATCATCATCATCATCATCATCATCATCATCATCATCATCATCATCATCATCATCATCATCATCATCATCATCATCATATTGTTATTATTTTCATAATTTCACTTCTTTCAGATATTTACGTAGATTTCTACTTCACTACTCACGCTTTCTTGCAATAAACATTTTTTTTAAATATTTCCGATGAAAACTATACAGGGGAATCTTTGCTTTATTGATATTTAACTTTCAGCAATAACCCCATTTATGTAGATCAAGCCAACGCAAACGGAACTGTCAGTCAGAGTTTAAAATTTGTTTCATTTGAATAGTTTTATTTTTTTACTCCCTATGTATGTTATACAGAGGGAGTAAGTCAAATTTTTCTGATCTGAAGCTGTAGAATACAAATTTAGTAATTATGGTTTGTTTGACAGGTATTCTTCTTTCGTAATGAAGCTCTGCATTTATAAGCAAAACTTTACATATTCAACTAATTCATCATTTGCCATGTTCATATTTATTCATTATTATGTGGGCTGTCTTTGCTGAATATTTAGCTTACACAAGGAGAGACATGTACGGGTATAGGCTCCGAAACATGTTCTGTGTAGTTACCTGTTTGTGACGTGGTGATTGTTTCTCCATTTCCGAGCGTGTTACACGCATGCTGTTCCTTTACCATGGTGCTTCTTTATACTTCTTTTGCCTGTTACAATAAAAACATTCTCATTATGCGTGTTTAAAAATCTTGTAAAAATTATATATATGGTACAGTTCGTGTTTGATACTTTTGTTCAATGTTACTACATTTTACCTTCCGTTAAAACCTCTTTAAGGAGAAATGTCAGAAAACATTAGACGGTTACAAATTTATGCATGGCACTAGTTATACCATATTCAATTAGATATGTGTATATTGATTTTTAGTTAAGATAGCAAAAAAAGGTTTTTACCAAGTTTTTTTATTATTATCCTCTAAAAGACTCAAAATAAAAATGCTTCTTTGAAAGATGCAGAATCGATAATGTGATGGGTGTGTATTCAGTGTTTAAAAAAATACGACAGACCGCATATTGCAAGGTTTCTCGAGAACAGAACTAGATTCGTGTGAAAATGGCATGCAGAACATATATACAGTTACCCATCATAGCGTCTTGAATATCTACACTTTATTTGAGATTTCACAACTTGCTGAAATACATATGTATAGGCTAATTTCACATTGCATGCAGATTAAGAGATATGACCCTAGTTGAAAATAAAGGGTTCCAACTATACTCCGTAGGGATGTAACTGTCATGGCGAATGTGCCAAATGACTGCAAGGGGTGGAAACCAGAAAATAATCATTCTGGATCACTGGGGAAGAGGCTGACAATAATGTCAATGGCACAATGCTTCAAGCCTTAACATACACACACAGATTGAACACACCATCAAGTTCACTTTTTTGTCGAGTGCGCATCATAAAAAGTTAACGCAATATCAACAAGACGCAATATGCAAATGTTGACGCACTATGAATTATGAGCACAATCAGCTTTGTCGGTGTTTGTCCAAGCCGGTGCTCATGTTTAGAGATTGGCAATTGCAATTTTCACAAGAGATTTTTGATAGATGAACAACATTAAAATAACTTGATTTATCTGTGTAATACCCAACAGGAAAATACAAACGCTTTCGGACTTTTTTGTTCAATTTTCACTTCAACCAAGTGGTAAATTCTCTGGTATTGAACTAAGGTTCTTCGATGCCGCAAAAATAATTTTACGTTCGCGCATTAATGACGATGATGCTGTCTAGTCATTAATTGCTGGGCTGTTGAATTTGCGGTGGAATTATTTTGCCCGTAAATTTGCTTTGAAAATCAATCAAAATGCAAAACATCATTTAGTCACAAACAGACAGGCAAGCTGATGGAATCTTACGGGTAATTAATCTGAAAAAGACAAATGTGCGTCACAGTTCAACAACCCCCGCTTTTAATCATAAACTGGTTGGCCTCAATATGCCTCGTAATTTTGCCTGTTAGATTTTTGTTGTTTTTCCGTAGTTAACGAATAAAAAGTAAAACACCATGTGATTCTTAGTTGTGGTAAAGGAAGTCCGAGATTTTACATAATATGTATTTTCACCAGAAGCTCAGACCCCTCGACATAAAGATTGGGTTTCAGCGGGCAACAACTGTACTATAGCAAACCCTCTGCAGGGAGTTTGCTATAGTACAGTTATTAATTATACACATAAATAGCAAATTGTTTTACAGTTCACCGTCAGAAATCCCCAAACTTTTGGGTATTTTAATGCTATATCTAGTGTGATGTAAAATAGAGCGAGGAAAAGGTATGTCTGTGTCGGTGGGACCTCAGGTAACTTCGCTATGGTAACAACCTGTAGCAGACGGAGAACACTGGACGATGAAAATATCCGGTTTCATTCATTTGTTAAAAAATGTCATGTGACAGAAGAATCAGGTGCTGCCATCATGCAGATTAGTAGGTCTGGCAGGCATTTAATATCTTATGTGTTTGGCATATGAACATTTCAGCTCCCCACATGTATTGGAAAATACACACGATTAATCTACGTTATTCGTTACGAGATGCTAACCCCAGATACCTATTATGGAGCAAGTTTGACTCAAAATGAAGATTATTTGTAATTTTACAACTACTAAAATTTCAACAGTGCTCGTCGAGACAGCTTTACAGTTCAAACACGTTGCGGTTATACGCATTACATAATTACGCTTTTTCTTGCGACACGGAGGCTGAAGTAATAACATTTATATACATAAACATGATATATTTAACTAAATTACAATAAATTGCTTTATTTTCGCATTTATAAATTTCCGCTATTTTTGTATTTTTGACATTTGATTGTAGCTTTGATTTCACTGTTTCGGACATTATTCCTCTTCAAAATATGTTAAAATACAATTTCACTGTGGTTTTATTTTCACGGGTTTATGCCATCAGCAAAATAAGAGTACAGCGTAATTAAAGCAATTTACATTACATGTGACCTTTAGGTAGGACTATGCGAATTACAAGGGAAACAGCACGAATATGAAAGGTGTGACATCGCGGTTATCTATGTGTCAATTACATAAATGTACGTCCTGTCTCGTACACGTCTGTACACGTCATAAAACCCGTCTTTTTCTAACTGCAGGTAGTTTGAATTAAGGAAATCATGCCAAACAGCAAACAAATGATATAGATTGAAAATGTGACAATAAGTTGTGCAGGACCAGCCGCTCTTTTGCACTAGGTATATATATATATATATACGGAAAGAGTAAACTTTTCGTTTGAGTCATCTTGCTCGTCTTAGTATTAGGGTATCGGGTCCCTGTTTTGCCACTTTTGCGTGTATTCACAACGCCAGAGCGGTATTAATCAGTACAATAATGGTTTACTTAAGTGCAACAAAAAGGATTGATTGAATGGTGACGGAGTAACGTAATTAAATCTTGTACAATATTACGTTCTTATTTTGCTCGTTGAATGCACTTTAAATGCATCCGTTTATAGCCATGAAGACTGTTGGACTTCTCGATTTCTGGCTCCATAATGAATGAGGCCAACTGCAATATATCGGAGGTGTACTTCTGGCAAAAAAGTCTTTCCCTTTTTTAAATCCTTTGTAATGTCGTTCGGCTTATCACATGGAAATGGTGTTCCAACGACTCCACAAACTCTGACTGCCTCAATCCCAAATTGAAATAGAACGATACCAGCTCAGATGTTTCAATAATAGATGCCATTTTGAGTGTGAATGATGACGTATTATGACCCATATTCATACGTTTGGCATTGTACGTATGATTACTATGTCGTACATGTCATTTGCTTTTTCATACATACGACTTACTATCTCGTACGTATAACTTAATATTCCGTACGTATGACTTGCTACCCCGTACGTACGACTTCCTGTCTCATACGAGATTTATCTCTTACGTACGGCATAGTATCCTAAATGTAGTACTACATGTAAAGCTGCCCTCATACTGCAGTTTTAGTCCCACTGAAACTATCCAATTAGAACACATGAATAATGTTATACTAGCAACAGCCAGTATCTTCCCGAGGGAAATGCAATCTCCCCATTCAAATAGCACTGAAAGTCAATATATACCTGTCACGTTCTGTATTTCCGGAAACATAAGCAACTCTGATGACGTTATGCGTCATGAAGTCACTCATGTTGCAAGGGTGCGAGCCGCACAAGATGCTTGACCTGACAGGGCAGTAGTTTAGGCCTATTTCTTCCTGAAAGGGAGGTGGGCTTTTTCACACAAAATCATGAACCACAAATTGTATGTTTTGGCTACTGAATTGGTATGTAGCATCTCACATAATCCCAAAAAAGCTGCATTTGACTTTTTCGTCTGATTATGGCAGATACATTCAGAATACAAAGATTATTGCATGGCTAAATCAGTCGCCTACCCTGTACAGTTCCCCCTTGAGTTGTATCCTCCCTGAAACCTTCCGGTATCGGGAGAATGCCGGCACTCAGGGGAACTGTACCGGACAGGAGACTGATATAGCCATGAGATAACCTCTGAATATCGCGCACGTCTGACTTGCTATCTCGTACGTACGAGATTTAAGTCAAACGTAAGACATATTATCCCTTTCGTACGATTTAATATTTGTTTCCTTGGCGCTATTACACTTCCGTAAAAGTTTGCTTTCAAAGGTTTTTCAAATAAATATTTTACATGAAACAAATGAACAGTAAAACTTTCCCAACCGGCCCTTTTGGTCAGTTTTATGTCACAAAATTGATGAAAGCATTGTTGTACTCCGACAGTTGTTGGTTTTCCTTGCGCTCTGTCGTCAGTGTACTAGGCAACCAAGCAACTAGCAAAGACGTGACAGACTGATTATACCAGCAGGGATCAGTGCGCAGAGAGCGATAAGATATCAGTGTCTAGGTGAAATATCAGAGAAACAATGAGCGGCAGGTAAAAAGTTAAGGTTTTGATTAAATCGATGTGTCACCCTCGCTTGTAAGTTATTGGCATCGTCGTAAACTACCACCTTATCTGTCCATTGTCTTGCTGACTGTGAATTATATTGTTATTAAGAGGTACACATTTAGACGTCTACCTACCTACCCTCCTACATCTATCTATCTATCCATCTATCTATCTATCTATCTATCTATCTATCTATCTATCTATCTATCTATCTATCTATCTATCTATCTATCTATCTATCTGTAGAACGAGTTTTCCGACTATGAAAAATCAACTTGACAAAATGTACGACAAAGATCTATCTATCTATCTATCTATCTATCTATCTATCTAATCTATCTATCTATCTATCTATCTATCTATCTATCTATCTATCTATCTATCTATCTATCTATCTATCTATCTATCTATCTATCTATCTATCTATCTATCTATCTATCTATCTATCTATCTATCTATCTATCTATCTATCTAAATATATATATAGAACGAGTTTTCCGGCTATGAAAAATCAACTTGCCAAAATGTACGACAAGGATATAAACAACGCCCCAACAGGATTACAAATGCGAAATTGGTACTGTATTGATGATTAAGTCTTAACAGACTAAACGTTTCTCTTTTACGCCACTATGTAAATTAGAAAGACCTGGTTCCCTTTATAATTCATGAAGTCATTTATACAATGTGACAAAAACAACAAATGAATTTATTTCGATATGTATGAAACATTTGTCTTGTTTCTTAGTTATAATTTTACATTACAAATAAGGTCAACATGCTTCACATTTGTGCACCGATATACAACACCAGGTTGCAGGTCAAACTGATCTAATTATCTAAATTTAATAATCGTACGAGCAAGCACCTTGCCTGTGGATATAAATGTCAAAATTGTCGCAAACTGTCCAAATAAGCCCTGAAATGAATTTCAGACCCTCATATTAACCACTTCAACTTAACCACCTTTTGCTAACTAATTAGCGTAATTCATGCTAATAAGTAGAATTGAAAAGCATTCCGAAATAAGAATGATTTATGATAATGTGACATTACAGGTATCAGTTAACGTTCTGACATCATACAACAGGAAGAAAACGAATAACAGTATTTGAAGAACAAATCAGCTTTCATAAGTCTAAATTGCTTTAGTTTCACTTTCACCCTTTAATTATGAGTGACATACTATCACAAACGCAATGCCAAAAAGGAGTTCCCAACCCGTAAAATAATACCAATTTATGTATTACACATAGTTCCTTCTCAAACGATTCTAAAGTTCATCATATATTGTCAATGTTCCCAATGAAATGGTAGGCCTACCTGGTCGAGTAATAGAATGTCAGGTCCGTACACATTTATGAAATTAATTAAAAATCTAAAAGTGCTAGTATCACCACATGTTTAACAAATTTTAGTGAAGGCGCCTTTCGTAAACAATTCCCTGCATGTACCAGGAATCTAACCGATTAATTTTGGAGAAATGAAACAATTTTGAAACGAAATTACATAAGGAAAAAAGAAAGAATGCCTCCGTCAAAGGATCTGGCAATGTGCTAGTAGTTCTATCTTAAATAGCTAAGGCTCACTGTGCACTATATTTTGAAAAAGTTTGGTATCTTCGGCACGTATTGGACGTTTTTGTACATCAAGTATTTGGCTGCATGAAATTTGTAATCATGTGGGAGGAGTCATTAATTTTGATATCAAATATGTCCTGGCAATTGTCTATAATTGGAAGTCAAAGGGAAAAAATACTGTTACAACACGTGCACCTTCAAAGTGTAATGTTGAAACATGTACACAATGAACTTACTTTAATCACGTTGGAAACATGTCATCAGTTCAGCCTGCAGGGTCATTCAGCAGTGAAGTAGCTATTACGCATCTGTGACCTTGTTGGCTCGCTGCTTATTTCATTATTAAACTTGAAGGGTTTTGAATTTGATTTTTGGTACTCCTAAACATCGTAATTACGAGGAAAATTCGTAATTTTGAGTTTTCAAGTTGTTAAAAAAGTTTTTTCTCGAAATTACGATTTTTCTCTCGTAATTACGAGAATGGTTTTCCCACTATAAAAAGTCAACTTGTAAAATCCACAACAATGTATTAAGATCGTGCCAACAGGATCACAAATGCGAATTCGATACGGCATTGATGATTAAGTCGGCAGACTAAACTGATAGGACTTTGTATTTTTTCACTATTATGGAAATAAAAGGTATCTGGGTCGCTCTATAATTCATGAAGTCCAAATGTTTAAAATATGATAAAAACAACAAACAAATTAATTTTGATACAGATAAAACATTTTTGTTTAATAGTTTTTAATTTTACATTACAAATAAGGTAAACATGCTTTACATCTGTGCACCAATATGTAGCACCAGGTTGCAGGTCAAACTGATGTAACCCTGCAAAGTATATATCCAAATTAATGATAGTACCAGCAACTATCTTTCCTGTGGGTATAAATGTCAAAGTTGTCGTAATCTGTCCAAGTAAGCCTTGAAATAAATTTCGGACCCTGATATTAACATCTTCAACTGAACCACTTTTGGGTAGCTAATTAGCATTATTCATACCAATTATATTTGTGTCTTTTTGTCCAGAAGAACCACTTCCTAGTAGTCATTACCCTATTCCACAGACCAAACTCTTTAATCTCCATAAGCTAACCTGTCACTTTCTAACCTTTATGCATATGGAAGTACTATTGTTAGTAGAATTGAATAGTGTGCTAAATAAGAATGATTTCTGATAATGTGACATTATAAGTATCAGTTAACGTTCTGACATCAGAGAATGTGAAGAACATATATGATAGTATTGAAAAAAACCAGCAGCCTGTATAAGTCTAAAGTACTGTAGTTTTACTTTCACTCTGAACTTATGAGTGATCTTCTATCAGAAGAGCAGAACTAAATGGTACGGTCGACTTCTCCTTGTTATCCTGTCCGTATGTACCTATAGTTATTATGTTCGAAGTAAGACATTCCCTATATACAATACAATAAAATGAAATTTGACCTCAAATCAAAATTAATACCGATTATTTCCAGAATAAAAACACTGTAAACGTTTTAAACATGGATGCCTCGGCGGTCCACCAGTAGTTAACACAGAAAAGTACTTTGAACTTCGGTAGTGCATTCTTTAACACAACAGTATTTTAACAAAACTTACAAGACAATTATTTGTATTCTCAAACTGTTACAAACTGCAATATTCTGGGTTTTTTTATATTTAATACTTTATTGTAAATAACATTTTTCTGCAATGAAATGTCTAATTGTAGTAAACTAAAAGCAAAAACGTTTTCCGCATGCACAGTGACACTAAATTAAAGCAACTTCCAACTTGTACTGATTTAGGTTTTAAGCCGTTTTATTGTTGCCAAACTAATAAATACGGCATAATTTACTGAAGCCAAATAAGTTTTACCACATGCACAGCGACGCTAAGTTAATGTAATTTCTACACAATAGCACATCACTAACTCGCAAGTTGGTTGTAAAACTTTGTTATACAACTGCAACAAAAAGAAAAAAAGTGTCCAGGCCAGAAAAGTGTACAGTGCACTTCCCCTAGAAGTGCATGTAAAAGTGCACTAGAAGCGCGCACTGCATTGAGTGCAGGGTTTAGGCTGCATATGTTTTTTTTTGTTGGGAAGTGTGGTGAAAGCGCAGGTGCAAAAATGTAAATGAGGCTGGAACAGCACTGAAGTGCACTCCACTTCCCGGACGAACCTGGAGCCAAATTGAAATTTGCTGAATTTCCTGCCCGTACATTGAAACCAGTGTACATGAAAAAAAGACACAATCGAATACTCTGTGCATGCTATGAAAAACAAGAAAAACAGATGGTACAGTTATTACAATTTCATTTTAAACGGAGAAATGATGTGTACTATTGTACTTGAATACTAGGTAAATAACTTAAATTCAGACTATTATAATGCCTTACTTATAATGCAAAAAGAAAGATTGAGATTAAAAAAAGACAATTTGACAATTTGAATTGAAATTTTAACTTCTTAGATGATCAAACACCAATATTTGTACATTTTGAATGAAGTTTAAAGTACCATATATTAAATACAAAGAGTCATGTATATTTTTATCTGATTCACAGCCAGGTGCCGTCACAACAGCAACATGCGGTGCTTGAAAGGGGTCCATGTCCTAGAAGTGCACAAAAATGTATGATCCTTTCAGCCATTTTAGCAAACTTTAAAAAGTGTATTAGAAGTGCACTCGTGCCCATTGTCAAGTCATAGATGTGCACTAACTATTAATATAGCTTCAAACAGTCCATAGAAAGTGCACCGAACGGGAAAGAAGTGCATTTGGAGAGCATTACTATCTACAGCACTTGCACAGAAGTATGCTGGGAATGAATGAAGTGCTTAAAAAGTGCGCACTTCTTTGCAATTCCTTATGGGCTGATCATCCCTTATATGTCACTGTCTCAATCTTCGATGTTCACTTGTAATGGAAATAAAAACTCTGTATTATGAGAATAAAAACTCGTAATTATGATTTTTTTTCTCGGCAAAACGATTTTTACGACTATCAAAAGTCAAATTCAAAACCCTACGAGTTTGATAATGATATAAGCAGCGCGCAAACAGGGTCACAAAATGCAAAATAACTATTCTATTGATGAACTACCCTGCAGACTGAACTGATGACATTTTTTTTTTTCACCATGACGAAAGCTATCTCATTGTGTACATGTCTCAACATTACACTTTGTATGTGTACGTGTTGGAAGAATACTTTTTTCCCGTGGCTTCCGAATATCGACAATTGACGGGACATGTTTGGGACCAAAATTAATAAAACCACCCAAAATTTAATGAAAAAAATTGGTGCAGTGCAATAATTGATGTAAAAAAACCCGCCAAATATACCAAACATGTCCATATAGAGTGCACGGTATGCCTTTTCCGGTCAAGATGGAACTACTAACATATTAACAGATCTTTTGACTGCATTCTGTCTTTTTTTCCCTTATGTTTTTCTTTCAAAAGTTGTGTCATTTCTCTAAAATTATTGGTTAGATATTCTATTATAGGCAAGAAATTGTTTACGATAAGTGTCTCAACTAACATTTGTTAAATACGTGGTGATTGTAGAACTTTTAGATTTTTAATTAATTTTATTAATGTGTAAAGACCTGATATTCGCTTGCCACACTAGGTGGGCCTACCAGTCAATTGGGAACATGGAAAATATTTTTGATGAACTTTAGAATCATTTGAAAAAGAACTATATATGATACATGAATCTTTACTCTTTTGCGGACCAGAAACTTCTTTCTGGCATTACCTTTGCCATAGAAGGTCACCATGATTACATAGCGATAGTAAAACTAAAGCACTTTAAACCTTTGAAACGGATTCTATTTTTTTAAAAATACTATCATTCGTGTTTTTGTTGTTGTCCAAAGTCAGAATGTTAACTGATATCTGTAATGTTACATTATCATAAATCATTCTTGTTTGAAATACGTTTTGATTCTACTAATTTTTGTTTTTATACCATTTTAAACATTTTGCATCAATGACGTCATGAATAATCGAGCGAACCAGGTCTTAACAATTTCCATAAGGGCGAAAAAATAAGACAAAATCTCAAAAGTTTAGTCTACAGACTAGATCATCCATACTGTACCATTTTTGCATTTTCGACCCTATTGGGACATCGTTAATATCCTTCTCGTACATTAGGCACATTGACGTTGGAAAAGTCGGAAAACCCGTGATTAGGAGAAAAACTCGTGATTTTGAGTTCTGAAAACTCGTCACCACGAAAAAAAAATGTAATTTCGAGTTTATATGCTCGTTATTACGAGACAAAATTGTACACGAGGAAATACGAGAAGAACGTAATTAGGAGTGAAAAAACTTGTAATTTTGAGAAAAAAAGTCGTAATTTCAGTTGTTTCAAAGTAATTTTAGGTGTAATTTATTGCTCCAGTACAGGATGGGGTTTTTTCTCGTCATGAACCAATTTTTTTTTTATAAATATGTGTATTAGGCTATCCAAGGCCATATCTTGGGGATCCTTCATTGTCGCTTATCTAATTCGTCAACAGCAGGGAAACTTTAACTACTGATACAAACAAAGTGCTAAGGTTTATATTGAATGATCTACGTACTATTTGCAATGTGCCTGATTTAACGCCGCTATTAGTTAAAGGTGGTATATGGTTGAAAGTATTCAACTCTACTGTATTCCTTCAAGTTGCGACTTAACTGTGCCTAGCGCATGAATGGTTCGAGAAAAGCCGGCTGCTCCAAGAACAAAGAGAATATTGTAGCACACTTCAGTACACGCTACTTTCTGGTCATACAGCACGGGCACCTTTTAAGGCATAATTTAATCCGCATTAAATTATAATGTAATAATATGTAATGTATCCTGTGTGGAACACATTTTTTGTTCTTATAAAATCGCATTATGTGCTATCCTGTGGTCTCAAAAGCCCCACAAAGCATAGTAATTGTATGTTTCAAAATACATATCGGTTTACTTATGCAACAGAAACATGCACTTATCGTCTTTAAACATAATGAAAATACCCATGAGCCAAATACTACTGGAGGTATATACATTACATGTGTTATCAGTAAAGCTTGTGACTGTGAAAACGGGGAAAATGCTCATCTTTGACATTTCATTGGGAAAATAAATACATCTTATAAGTAGGGTGCCTTAAAGCACATTGATATAGGATGGACCGGCAAAAAACAGTTAACACTTTCCCGCGTAAGTGGTCGGGAACCCCTGAAAATTTCAAATATCGTCTGGAACACCTTTTTTATTTATATTTTGCTCTGTTAGAAATTGTTTTGATCTAACATGTCAAAAGATGTCCAATAAGATAATATTTGATTAATTGACAACTTTATCATGATGAGGCCTTGGGCACAAAGAATGCTCACAGGCGGGATACAGATCTCACCAGGGAAGCTGTTGACTCAGTCAGTTATAACCATATGAAGGTTAAGTGACAATTCCATGCAGGCAAACTGTCCTTTACGAAAATACTTCTTAGAAACATTCAATCGAAGTAAGCTATGAGAAGATAGATCGATTCTGGCAACCCCATGAGTCGTTTACTCGACAAATGGTTCCCCATCTCCCAGTTAAAATGATGAGCTGCCTTCTCTTGCGTTATTACTGTCTGTAACTGACAAGATTATACTGTACATAAAACTATCAATGCAGAAATCAATGAGGCCAGATATTTCACTTGTAAAGGGCAAACGCCACTGGAAATGCTAAGCAGATATAAACTGCTGTCAAACAGACAAAGATGGTTAATCAGCCCACCTGATCTGCGGATAAATTTTGATTTGCTAGTAAGCATGTTTATTTATTTTTTTAATTTTTTTTTGTGGTTCTTTACGCAAATATGGCTGCCTAAACAACATAGTCCTTCGGATAAGCACTCCGCCCCAATGGCCAGGAATGAGACTTTGTAACAAGGTCATCCTAGTTTTAAACGTTTTACATAATGTTAAAATAATCAGCGTTTGAAACATTTATTATCAAACTTAAATGTTAAATTAACACGCTTGCAGCAAAGTACCTTTAAGTTATACTAAAATTTAATCAAGTTTTCACATAGAGTTTGGCAGACAAAATAGAGTAGAAGGAAAAGAGGGGCATGGAAACACTTGGGTATTTAGAAGATACGACAAAATAGGAAAATTAATGAACAGAACGTGTCTTTACATATCCCCGTTTACATCATCAAATCACACAGGGACGTTTACACATAAAAGTCAACCATATTCTAACCTATTAAACGTTGTAAAAGAAAGGCATCAACAACCAGAAAAGTGAAATATAGCTCATAAAAGTATAAGGAATGGGTTTTCATTGTCCTTGGGTGTTTAAATATATGTGTTCTAATCAATTATCAATTCAAAGCTTACATACACTAATAGTATATTGAGCTATCCATCTCTCTATGACAGAAAACTTGCATACAAGACGAACACACCCGTTTCTTCACGCTCGTGTGCATACATTGGCCTATGTCATATGTAATAACGAAATAATGTGCTCCGTTTATAAGATGTTGAAAGTCGGACATTTTTTCAAAAAAGAATGTTGTGAATTATCCAACGGAATTTCCCCCACAAGTCCCTAAAACCGAGGATTTACTCAAAGGGATAAAGGAGAGTAAATCGCAATAAAGTGGAAAAGACATATCGTAAATCTTTAGGCAACCGGAAGATCATTAAATGTTAATGTATATAATAGTCATTCTTGTACTTGGTAAACAAATATAAGGCAAAGTGAGTTGATTTTGCTATTGTGTGTTCATTTGCCCAGCGTGTTCATACGCCACATGTACATTGAGGTTAAACGCTCTTCTGTATTGCAGGCTTGGCAGACAGTCGCCTCCATTTAGGAAAAAAACAAGAAAAGTGCATGTATCAACATGTCCATATACCCATTACTTTGCACCATTATTGCATAATAAAATGTAAATAACTAAATACGAGTTCTTAATGCAACGTTCATCAGAATAAACCTTTCAGCTTGCAATTATGAAATTGTCAAGTGACTATGCATTGGCTCATTTTGGAGAAAGCTCCATTTACAACTCATGTGTGCATCCATTTATTAACCGGCAGTAATGCAAAAGAGTCCATTTCCCCAATTCTCGCACATGCTGGAACCTATTTGACAAACATGTAAGAATACTATGAGACCAAAGCTACCAGGGACAGTAGAAGGCATTTCCTGCTTTGACTAAAATTAAAGTTTTTTTTAGAAAAGGAATCATATCCCGGTCTCCCAACAATCCCCTTTGAAGTATTCTCTCTGCTTAATTACCCCCCCCCCCCCAAATACCCCTGTATCGCAACTACCAAGGAGGTACTCTCTACCGTCCTTGATAGTATACATGCCATATTTATAGGGTCAGTTTTTTGTCCTTGAGGTCTGTGTATCCCAACTGGAATAGGCGGCATGGAAAAAACCTTCGGCCTTACATTTTAGGGCTCCACTTCTGATTCACTGTCCAATTGATGATAGGAAACATCACATAATGATGCTTCTGTGTTGAGTTCGCCCTCCTACAAATGGAAGTTATTGAAATGCTCTGCAGTTCATTTCCGAGCACAGAGTCTCTTGATTCAGTAATTTACATCTGGTAAGACATGTATGACTTCATATGACCCTTTATAATGGGCTGATAAAGACTAGGTCTGCTCTCTTTGTATTCTTTTAGTGGTTTCCTATGCGAAACCCCTAAAGTGCATCATTTGATATGTATGTACCTTATATTGTCACAAAATGTCTTTTGAATTTTTTATGATACTTCCAAAATGCCTGTTCCGAAAGTTGTATGCCACAAATAGCACATTATATGATTGTTCTACATGTACATAGTTTCCTATGAACATGACAAATGCTTTTTTAAGCCTCGATCAGTGTCAAGCTAGTAGTTTTGACCTAAATACGAAACAATTGAAGCGCACCCCTTGCTTTCATACGGACTTGCACGATTCGCAGTATGGGGAGATGCATATGTTGATTCCAGTTCAATTTTGTATAGGCTAAAAATTCAGACATTTCCTCGGTTGCCATAGTCAACCACTCTACATGTCCACCTGAGTTGGGATTGTTTGCCTACTTTAATGTCTACTGTACCAATGAAGGAATAGATTCTCTATTCGCTGATTGCAACTGATTTCCGTCCGTAACCAAACTTTCATGCATTCGCACTCTGAGAAAAAATATTTGTCTTGCTCAAGTGAATTACTAACTTTATGATTTTTTCTCATGGTAAGATGTGAAACACATTTCTGGATTTTTTTGAAATCCTTTATTTACCTTTTGACTCAGGAACTAGCGATCCAACTGTGTATCATTCCCGCTGTCATGCAAGAGATGCTGCCCACGTGCATAGTCTTCTTTACGCATACTATTCTTTAAGATCTTAAGTTTTGAACTTCTGTAAATCAGATTGTACATGCCCATTCTCTGGTAAAGATGGCCATTATCTCTCTCAGAATCATTGAGATTTTCGTACTTTTCAAAGCTTTGTATAACTCTTTTAAGGCTTCCACTTTTCGTCACAATCACTCCATGAATTAGAAAAGGGAACATTTTTGGCAGTTTTCAAGCATAAGTGAAATGTGCTACCCTTTGCTGCTTGAATAGTACATCATTTCCTTATCGTATTCTTCCGCCTTGTTTTGAATGCCATAGAGCCATTGTTTTTCCCAGCAGTCTGCAAAGTCGTTCAGTAAATTTAATTATGAAATGTCTTGCTTTCTTGAATCCTAAAATATATATAATTAAACACAAAACTGACCCAGCTCTGAACTTCACTTTGAAAATATATGAATGTTTTGTCCTTTACTTGGTTACATGCCAACAGTTCTTTCCCACTGCGATTAAATGATCTATATGCGTCAAATTGGTTATCCACGGTTTCAGGCAAAGGATGTTAACACATGCATTTCTTGTTGGCCTGTGAACTCATGAGTTCCTGCCATATTATTAACAAAATTACCACTGTCAACATCTCAGTAATTTAAATGAGAAGTCGTCCCACATTGCTTCGTATAATTTGTAATTTTGCTTTTAACGACATTTTCCTTCTCTTTAAAGAAAGGGCGAAAAGGAACTTTACGTGTTGGAATTGTAATAACCAACTGTCAGGAAATTCGCAATCTTTGAAATTGAATATGTCGCTGTGGGTGCTGAGCCCAATCTGCTTTTTTCTGTATCTACATGTGTATACACTTAAGAACAAATCCTGACAACCAACTCTCATCCCGGACAAAAAGATCAACAGAGTTAGAAAATGTTCGTTACTCATCCACTGTAAACAACCCCACTGTTAAACCTTCCGAAGATGACATCTATTTTATCCCTGGAGCAGACCACCCATCCAGGCGGCACTAGATCTGCTTTGCTGCAACCAAGCAGCAAAATGCAAAAGTCCAGAATACTCCTCTTTACATACAAAACAGCAAAGCAGTGCAATTTTTTAAACTCAGCACCTGCATTTTCACTTTAAAATCCTATTTTAAGCTTTGGGATCCTCTGTGCATGTAATTCTAATTTTTCACACACGGTACAATATTCAAATATTACAAATTTCAACAATAACCATGCCATAAATGAATAGGGAATATTAAAGATACAAGGTGTGAAAGTACCTGCACGTACACCAATCACCATTTTTAACTGGAATCACCAGCAAGATGTACCTATAATATTCATAAAGCTGACTGTCTAAAGGTGCAAATCTATGCACCGAAGGTTTTGGAATATGATTTGTACATGTAAAGAGGCGCTTGGCTCCAGGTAGAGCCACCCTAGGCGTTTGTTCAATCCAACGTCCATTTTCATTTACACATACAGTTTGTAGATTCAGTACAAAGTATACGTCAATGGATAAACTAAGTCCATTCCCAACCGTAAGGTAACATAACAAATGAAAGAAAATAAACTAGTTTGTTTTTAATCCAGGCTGCTAATAGCAAAAAATATCAGATGCTGAGACCCTTGGCTCTGAATGATGTCTGTGTTCGCGTATCCAAGAATGTGATAAAAGTGTCACAATCAAACAGAGATTTAAAATCAACTGTTAATGTGACAGCAAATGGCTGTTGTAACCGTCTGAAATAAATGTGAACGTGTTACAGCCCGGTATCAGTTCCAAGCTTACATCAGTAATACTGCGATATCGACTTTTCTCTGAGAGACAGCTGATGCGTAAGTCTAACACATCCCCTTCTCACAATTCAGTGCCCACTTAATCCCAGAAATCTGGGTCATATTGCAACCAGGCGGAAGTGGTTTGCTTACAAAAGGCTGAGACTATGATGTTTAACTAAAGGCGGACATGGAAACCTATCTAACTCACCCCCACCCCCTTAAAAAGGGGTTCAGCAAAACCAAGAAAAAAATCCCATGCAACCATTGCAAACCGGTCTCCTTCAAAATCTATATTAAGAATTATCATATCGTGAAGTGACCGTGCATTGACTGCCTTCGAGAGAAGCTCGAGACAGACCCCATCTATACTCACATATTTCTCTACAAAGGTAATGTAATGAGGTTTCTTTCTGCATTTGTTTCAAATGTTGAGGCGTATTGAAACAATGCGTCAGATTTTTTCAGACCTAGGCAATGCATGTAGCACAATAGAAAACGATGTTTGCATAACTAAAAACACAGTTTTTGCGGAAAAGACATTGTTTGTCAGTCCCACAAGAAGGCGTAATTATGTATACTCTCTCCAGCCCTAATTTCTCCTGAAAATATCTCATATAACAACTTTTACAATGTCGATTTGAAGTTTGCGATTAGAAATACGTTGAGTCCAGTCCCAATTGACAGATTTAAATGCCATGCCTATCATTTTGCAATATCTAGAATGAAGTTTCAGGAAATCAAAACTTACACAACTGGGACATGCGACTCAAGGGATCTTAATCATCCGACAATATGGCACGATATCGCTAAATCACTTAGGTTTAGTGCAGGGGGTCACACACTCATGACGAGTAGCTACATTGTGCAGTCACAGTGCACATGTGACGGAGAAAGCTTCTTGTTGTCTCGTGAGACCAAATAAATGTGTCCGACACATGGGTGGGCTTGGTCAAGGCTGATTCAGTCGCCATGCAAAGGGGCTGCTCTGTCGTAGGTAATAATAATAATAATAATAATAATAATAATAATAATAATAATAATAATAATAATAATAATAATTATAATAATAATAATAATAATAATTATAATAATAATAATAATAATAATAATAATAATAATAATAATAATAATAATAATAATAATAATAACGAGTGCACTTTGGGTAACATGGTTATATTAACGCATTCACGGTCATACCGTCTACAGCGCTCAGTAAACTTAAAGGCCGCTTGCTTCATCAATTTCATTAAAATATTGTGTTTGCTCCAAATTTTTTGAACGGAAATTCTAGGAACAACTCACCAAGATGACATGCAATTAGCCAACAGCTCCTCTGCAAACCATCACCACTTGTTTCCCACAATGTATCGACGAAACCTTTTGACTCCGTCCAATAATACACCGTTTAAAGATTTAAATTATTACCTTGGTTTTCCTTTTATTGCGCAAGTCTCCTGTCAGCTATACTATGTGGGATTTATTTAATTTATTTATTTTTAATTTTGTTGAAACAGAAACCTTCACTGTAACTGCCCTTGTTGCAAAACGGAGTCAACAGATTTATAGGTACAGTTGCAACGCATGAGATGAAATGCTGTTGTGTTCGTTTACTGTTGCCTATAGCTATATTTAAATGCATTTCCTTCTTCTCATACCCCTGTCCAAAGGTTTTGTACATTAATAATTACAACAAAAAGTACGACATTCGAAATTAGCAGTCCTTCATGCGTGCTTCAGTCACGATTTTCGTGACTTCTTTGTATTTGTAAAAAATATTAATTCGTTTATTTCTTGCTTCCTATAATACGAAACATAGGCAAAGAGTATTATTGAAAAAAAGATTTAATGAAGCTACACAAGAGAAAACAATGGGAATATTCACTGTCTAAAGCCCGCTGCATGTTTCAAAATAAGTATCTTTTCACCATATAGATGCCTTATATTATCATAAAAAACCCATGAGCTAACATGACGTACAACAAGGTTCGAAGAATGGTTGCTACAACCCGCAATTCACGGTTTTTCTTCTATTTTTTTATTTTATCTATCTGGTCACTATTGAAATATATCTGGGAATTTATCGGTAAATAAGTAAAATAAACTGTATTGACTTGCTGTATCTATAGCGCAGCTCATGCATAAGATTCACGTAAGTCTTCAACATAAAGGTATCATTGTGCGACTTTTCGCTCATGTGTACGTCAATATGTAATCTTAAATATTCACGTCATAAAGGTGTCGTGAAGCACACACACACACACACTATATATATATATATATATATATATATATATATATATATATATATATGTATATATATATGTGTGTGTGTGTGTGTGTGTGTGTGTGTATGCGTGTGTGTGACTATAGATATTTTCGCGATTTTTACTTCATGCACTACTTGAAATATTGTTTTCAACCATGATATGAACAAAGTATCAATTATGAAAAAAACCCACAAAACAAACGCACCCCCCCCCCAAAAAAAATGTTGTTTTCAACCATAATATGAAAAAAATATCAAATGTTGACCCCCCCCCCGAAAAAAAACCTGGCACAGGTCACTTCCTTAAAGAAAACTACAATATTTGACACCTCTTTGAGTACAACGAGTACCCATGCTCACAATTTACCAGTCTCTTCACAGGGCCACAGCACGTAAATGCAGATAAACCACGCACGTGCGCAATTTTGATATATCGATATGGTTCACCAAACCGCTATGTAACAGAAAAATGTCTTTGAAACCTTCAATATTGAAAATCCCTATGCTGATGTTTGGTGGAAAAAGGTACATTTGGCTCTATATTCGCATTAAAACACGATCAATAGGACCAAAATGCCACACATCGAAATGAAAGTACAAGGGCTGGCAGAAAAATTCTAAGCCTAGCTGTGTAAGACCCGTAAAAAGTCGATGTTTTTCATTTATTTCTCTACATAGTCCCTTTCCAGGGTTACACACTTTTGCCAGCGATGTCAGGGAGAATTTTATTCAGCCACCCTGAAAGAGGCATTCACAGCGGAAATGGCGTCATCATTACTAGAATCATGGCGAGTGGCTGGGTTTTTTTTTTTCTCATTTTGGGAAACAGGTGGAAGTCCGACGGGGGTAAATCGGGTAAATAAGGGGGACGGTATATGCGTTCGAAACCACAATCATGGATCGCGGCTGGTATGGCAACTACCGACTTGTGAACAGGAGCATTGTGTTGGTGAAAGAGAACTCCTTCAGGGAGCATTCCCTCTTAGATTGGATGGCTTCATGCAACTGTCTGAATGGGTCAGCATGATATCTTCCATTGATAGTCTGGCCGTTTTCGAGAGAGTCAATCAGCAGAATACCCTTGAAATCCTAAAAGACTGAAGCCATCACCTTTCTAGCAGAAAGTACCCACTTGGGCGTTTGGAGGATGGGGGTGGTGCGTGGGTGTTCCCGGATGCTTCCATTGTTTAGACTGAATTTAGGTTTGTGGTTCAAAGTGATTAAAATCCAGGTCTCATCCACGGTGACAAATCAGGCCAAAAAATCATCGAGACCTGCTTCAAAATGGCATAAATGGTCACGGAAAGCCAGGAATCTGACACGTTTCTGATCCGCGGCTGTCAAGAGCTTTGGCAGCAATTTTGCAGAAACTTTATCATTCCCAACTTCTTGGTGATAATGTGCTCAACCCTGTTATGAGAGATGTCCGCAACACTGGCAATATGGCGAGTGGTCAATCATTGATCAGCCATCACCATGTCATGCACCCGGTTAATGTTTTCGGGAGTGGTTGCTGCTGAAGGCCTTCCTAAACGCGCGTCTTCTTCAAGTCTCTCTCTGCCACGCTTGAATTCCGCAGCCCACTTCTTAACAGTCGAAAAGGAAAGGGCATCGTCCCCTAAAGTGGAGACCATGTCGGCATGTATCTGTGCTGTAGTTAGCCCTTTTAGTTGCAGATACTTGATGCCTGCCCTATAGCCAATTTTGTCCATTTCTGGTGATTTCAGTGGGTAAGTTCACAAGATGGTCTGGAACAAAGATACTAATAACACCACAGTTGCAGTCCTTATGTCTTTAATTCAATAAATGATTGTAATTATTGGTGTCGTTGTTTCAATCCAATTGAGACATCCCACTCAGGCTTAGAACTTTTCATCCAGCCCTTGTAGAAAGAGAAAAATATCCTAGCATGATTTGATAACTGGCCCAAGCATTCATTGTGCTATAATAAACTTGTTAAATGTGTTGTGATATATTTTCAATATCATCTCATTCTGTTTAGACTGGAAATATTTACGTTTTTCAGTACATTACACATATCATAAAACTCACTAGAGAGTTAAGTCAATTAGATTTTCGGTAACGAACCGGACAGGATTAAAAACCAGGTGTCAACTACTCACGTTACTACAGATAATATTGAAATAGTTAATCTTGAAAATGCCTTACATGAAACATTAGCTCAGGGTTGGCAGCAAAATAGAGTTTTACGATTTGGAAACTTTCCAAATGAGGAGTAGATGTCATCATGGGGTTTGTTGTATATTTCTGGGGCTGGATGTCCACTGTTGCAGTAATTTTTAGAATTTCCCTTGGTTTGTATAGGTGGTCTTCCTGTAACTATTTATTTTACAATCACTCAGACTGAATATAATGCCCAAGTTTGTTTACTGCTTCAAAGATACACTGGCCGATGCTTGAACTAATATAAGCTTTCCAGCTAGAAAGGGAACATACTGGTTCAGGGGTAAGTCAAATTGTTCTCATCTGAACTTGTATTATAAAAATTTAGTAATTATGTTTCGTTTCACATGTATTCTTTATTCATAATGAAGCTCTGCATTTATAAGCAAAACTCCACTTATTTGGGGAATTCATCATTTGCTATGTTCATATTTATTCATTGTTATCTTGGTTGTCTTTGCTGAATATTTAGCTTTAAAGGAGCCGCTACTCAAAGATACATGTATGGGTACAGGCTCCGAAACATGTTCTGAGTAGTCACTTGCTGAAGACCCATTTATTCAAATGGGCTAATACAGCCTATGTCAAAATTTTACCGAAGAACATGTGCAATATGGACAATAATACTTCCATATGTTTATACGTTAGACAGTGAAATGTTAGCCTTTGAAGAGTAGAGCTCGGACTGCCGAATAGGGTATTGACTTCCAGGAATTAGTTGTGGACAAAAAGACACAGGTCCAATTACATATTTTAGGCGTAGAAAGGCATTATTTGACAACCAGCTGAAAAAACCCCCGCCGTTTTGTCTTAATCACTAGAATAGTGAATACATCGGTCCATTCACCTGCTGGTCAGCCATTCTTGTACACCTCTTGTTCATCATAACCCGAGTCAACAGCCTTCGTCGGCATTGTCTGTCTGTGCTGCATTCCAGGAAACACCAGGTAAATGCGGTTGGAAATACAGGAGATCGCAAAGTTGATGCACTAGAACTTTAAAACATCTGTGAACTGCTCTGGCGTTCGAACCTTAGTCTGTATATTAGTTCAGGTACCCCTTTGATCTTTCAATGGCGAGGTGTTGTTTGGCCAAAAGAGTCTTTGGTCTTTTTCAGTTCAAACATCTAGAACAAATTATCATGCAAGGGTCAGGCAAGTCACCTTGTCATTTGTGCTTCAAAACCACGGACACAATGTTTTGCATGTATATTAACAGCATTGCCATGCTAAATCTGTATGTCGGGGAAAGTATGAAGGGCTTATCAAACTGGCAGACGTTGCTATTCAAATGTTTCTCCAAATTTGATAGCAGCAGAATTATGCTGTCCTGATATGCTGTATTGTGGCGAGACATGTTAACAATGACAGTTAATGACCCGCGCTAGATGTGTATAGCCCCATTAAACGTACAATCAGAACCATGAAACGCCATCCTGCTGGTCAGGATACACATTTCATGTTAGCTTTCCAAATGAGGATGGATTACTGGAGGTAATGGGAAAGCTTCTCCAAGGAATGATTTCCTCTACTAATTCATAACGTGGAACAAAACCTTTTGATGCATTTGACAAAGTCCCGTCGCCCTCAGATTATTTTACAAAGGGCGTCTAATCAAACCTCCGTTGGACTTATCTTTACGATTTTTTGTCACTCTCTCCCTCTGTAAAATGTGATATCTGGGGAGCGGATAGCAGCCCTAATGTACACAAAACCGTAAAATGTTTGCTGCTAATATTAATATTTTGCACAATGCTTAAGGGATTCTTGAAGCAAGACTTAAATAAGATTTGATCGATCATTCCTACTAACCCCAGTACGTCCACAATGTTTATATACCTGCGCTTTATTGTACGCTGTGTGTGTATTATTAATGGAACAATGATTAGATTCCTTCTTACTATTTATCGGGTAGGTTCCATGTACATTTCTCTATTTTACTGTAAAATTTGCCGCACACGGGAACCAGATTTTTGTGTTGTCCCATTTGGTTTCCTTTACCTCATACACGAGCTCATATGTACATTTTGTCCATCCTTTTCCATACCTTTCTGGCAATAAAGCCTCAATCAGAGCGGGTGTTGGAGTATTGATGGCAGCAAAATTACATCCGCATAGCATGATCTGTTAATTGACGGATACATTAGAAGTTAATTTTATGTAAGGTGTACAAATGTCTTCCAGCATATCAAAGATTCGTGCGATATTTCTACGTCCCATAAACAAAGAAGGAACATATTGTTTTACCACTTGAATATATGCATATTTATATAATTGTATGTCCAACACAGCTGTGCTTAACACATTTTGATTTTTTTCACGACACTTTTATTAAATGAAATTTTCTTTAAATGGCATCACTCCAGCATAAAATAACAACAAATGGCAACAGTAAATTCTATTGCGTTTATAATCTTAAACACTAGAGGCATTTATATAATTTTATGTCCCACACAGCTGTAGTTAACAAATTTTGATTGCGTTTATAATCTTAAACACTAGAGGCAGGCGTCGTAGCTAAATATTTATCCCATAATGCAACCGTACTGTCATAGTGGTATCTCAACCAACGCTGGTGTCTAGTCTATTCTGTTGTCAGCTTGATTCCATTTAAAAATGTTCATCCATTATTAATCAAATATGCCGGTTGTTAAAATTGTAATTAGTCAGAGTAAGTGGTATTTGAGCGTCGAACAGAGGAACTTCATTGTGCAGAATTCGAGTACACATTTTATTCAAAACGTTTGGTGCGTCATCAATGCAGTATTTTGAAATGGTAGTGGGTCAAGAGGACAACTAGGGCTGGATGTAATTTTGCTAAATATACGGACAGTTGTGCGCTTGACGATAAATTTGAAATCCACAAACTATATTTTCTGTATCATTGTTCATATCTGTTTGTTCGTCTTACATATTGCCAAAACGGCATTTGTCTTGCTTCATGAAAACATAGAACTTATGCGGAAATTAGGGTCTTAAAAATAGGTGGCAAACTGTATTCAAAACAGTAGGCCAAAATCAGACATGGAAGCGTATATGCTGCACAACCACATTGTGCATTGTCTTGAATGCATGTAATTTGCAAAATATTATCACAACAATTATATTGGCATTTTGTAACTTTTGTACTGTTTGGATCAACAGGCTATGTGTACAATTAGGCACAAAATTAGATGCCATTGAACCCTTTTTTGTACAATATGCGGTGACCCTATCCAGAGAAAACATCGAATTTGAAGCAAGTGAATAATGATAACTATGAACTGCACTAAATTTATATTTATGCCGTTCCTTCAAAGTAAGGGGTCATTAAAGGCAGTATTCAGTCACGTTTTTAATATAGCCGATAATGAGCAGTCAATAAAGGTCTTCTACTTATATATTTTTTACTTACTTCCAAACAGCCCTCTGTTTTATACAGGAAACTTGTACTGATGAGGCACAGTTGCGCTTGGACACATTCCAGCAAATCATAAAGAAGGACCACGTTTGCTGATAATACGCACTTACTGGCGAAATAATACACCATTTTCAGGAGGCTGCTTGCAGGGGAGGTCTATTTCCTCTTCTTTTGACTGATGCTGATATGATATGAGGTATTATCAAGCAGGATACCATGATCACACGAAAGCTATATAAACACTCCTTCAAAGTAAAGGGTCAATGAAGTCTAACAAGCTAGTATTCAGTCACGTTCCTGATATAGCCGATAATGAGCAGTCAATAAAGGTCTTCTACTTATAGCTTTTTACTTACTTCCAAACAGCCTTCTGTTTTATACAGGAAACTTGCACTGACGAGACACAGTTGCGCTTGGACACATTTCAGCATATCATAAAGAAAGACGACGTTTGCTGAATATACATACTTGCTGGCGAAATAATATACCATTTTCAGGAGGCTGATTGCAGGGGAGGTCTATTTCCTCTTCTTTTGACTGATGCTGATATGATATGAGGTATTATCAAGCAGGATACCGTGATTACACGAAAGCTGTATAAACTAACAAATAGAGCCTCATCACATGCCATCTAGGTTAAAAAAAAAAAAAAACAAACAATCAAACAAACAAAAATACTCCTACTTTTTGGGGCTGGGGTGGGGGTAGTATGGGGGTGGATGGTATTTTTCGTCTTTTCTCGGAAATGATCAATTCAAACAGTACAAATTAACCAGAGCGTTATGGTAGCCCGAATTGTACGTGCAAATCCCCGTGACGTGCCGGCTGCGGAAAGGGTTTTCCTTTTATTGTTAAAAAGTATTCCAAAATAGTTTTTTTTTCTCTCGTCAACATATAGTCAAATCCTGTGGACAAACAACTTTTTCTCTGTATCGACAAATTGGCCTTACAACAATACAAACATGGCAGGGGTAATTAATGATGCGGGTGGGAATTTTACTGAGGTATATATATATATATATGTATATATATATATATATATATATATATATATATATATATATATATATATATATATATATATATATATATATAGAGAGAGAGAGAGAGAGAGAGAGAGAGAGCTAGATAGATAGATAGATAGATAGACAGACAGACAGACAGACAGACAGACAGACAGACAGACAGACAGACAGATAGACAGATAGATAGATAGATAGATAGATAGATAGATAGATAGATAGATAGATAGATAGATAGATAGATAGATAGATAGATAATGGACATTCCCTGTCCAACTTCATGATTATATTATATGGTCCACGTGAGCCTCCGCGCATTTACAGCATGGACCTATGGGGAGTTTTCTACTGATTTGGTGTAAATATGTCCTATGGTCTGGAATATTACATTTTTGTTTTGTTTTTGCCTGAAGTAATATATACTAATGCTGTATGATGCGTAATGGAAGACGTACGTTATGTAATAAGGCTTGTGCATGCATCTGTAATCGATATAATCAATATGTATTTTTCTCAGTCTTGAGATACTTAATACTGTAGAACATTGCGATACAAATACAGTTAGGTCCATTTTCATTACCAGATCAGAACCAATCATATGCTCAGAAGTATTTACTGCGGAACATTGTGGTATAAGTTCAACTTAAATTCATTATCTCGATCAAACAAGCGACAATCACTGGCGTTAGTCATGCCAGACCAGACTTCTTCAGTTGTGGCAAGTGATCATTCAACACCATGATTTGTGCCATGTAATTAGCGGGCATATTGTGTATATGCAGGTGTTGGTTGCAACGGATAGGGCAGTGACACGACGCCCACCAGATGTAGAGAAAAAATAGCGGGGTACGTATCCTAATGTAACGCTACTGTGCTTGATTTGTTTGCAAAAAGACAACCAACATATAATAACTCATATTTAAAAAATCTGCGATAACTTATAGATGTCTGATTAAGAATTATTTAGTGCATAAGTGAGTTTTTCTACGTCATTTTTACAAATTTCGTTTCGATAAAGCATTCTGAATGAAATGCTAATGCAGTATTCGCTGGCAGTATTATATGCATGCATCAAGTTGATGAGAAAAATGATAAAAATTCGGAAACAAAAAAGGAAAACTCAAATGTATAACTGTTCTTTTGTTTGCCTGAAGCAGAGGAACATTCGTCTTTATGACAAAAAATTAAGTACACGAGTCAGAAAGTAATACCAGTGACCCACGATACTGCATTGTTGCTTGGCATTGTAGAAAAAAAGGCAATGCCATGTTGGGCCTAAAATACACACGTACACTTCGTTTCAGACTGCAAAGTGTGTACCTATCATTATAAGTACGAAATGACCCAACCTACATTAGGCATCGTTTTGGGGTTGGCGCTTTACAGTTGTTGGCTCTTCACCTTGCTCTCAGATGCCATGAATTTACTGCCTCAAAAATTTAGATGAACATAAGTTGTTATCAGGTGTAGTCCGGCACTAATGTCTGGATCTCAATCCCTTTCATTCCATCCAGTAAGGGTTGCGGGCATAAACTGTCACCGTACTCTGCTTAAAAATCAGCTGCAAATGTCAAACATACCATGTTACCACCATCACGGCCAGGTTTATGCTCAAACCACTCATGCATACAACATGCCGAAGTGCCACATCATCTAATTACACGACCGATACTCCAATAGTACACATAAATACCATGTCGTGCTATTGTAGTAGTCACAGATAATTTTGATTTGATTAAGGGATGATATAAATGTACCATATGGGTTCTAACCTAGTGATATTCCATCATTGTGCAGGCCTGAGCTCCGTTTCATTCAGCCAATCGCAGTGCAAACTCGTTAACGTGTGCCTCTTGAGGTCACTTGTGGATACGCTGACACTGAAAGTGAAGATAAAATATAGAATGCCGATATGAATGAGACAATTTCCGAGTCAAAATATGGTGAATATTATATTGGTCATAAAGAATAATAATTCGTAAATTGTAAGTAGTAGGCTAGGTAAATCAATGGAGATTTATCACGAATTGGGTGACAAGACGAGCATTCCGTGCAACATCCCACGGACATTTATTGTGTAAAGCACGTTTATTGTTCGATGTATCCTGCAAATGGATAATTGATGTATCTCGCGCATAGTTACATCCGTTTTATTGTAAATAGTAATGCCACGATGTAAAATTGCTGTGATCGTCCTATCTGTCAAAAGCGATGCTTTAGTATAATCATGATCCACCCGACTATGCTAATTGAACTTGATGTTGTGTTTCCCAAATTTCACTGGCGCTGCTCGCTTAAATTGTGGGGCATTTTGTGTTGAAAGTTAAAGAACGCACTTATTTAATAGATATGTGACCCATATTAGGCATCTCTACGGTATCTGAACAATGATATACTGGGACCTTGATTCACATTATTCCCTATCATAAAAATAAATCCAACATATTTCATACTCTGTCGAACAGTTTAATTCCAATCTCGGAAAAATGTATGCGTGATATTCACACTATCTGTCGTTTGGGCATGAACCTGTGAATGCAATGATTATGTAACCACTGGGTGTACTTAATTAGTTCCCATATGATTTCGAATATTTTGGCTAAGCAATACGTAATGTTTCATTAAAGCTGCAATTGCAGCATAATGCCAATTAGGCATGGAAAAGCGCCTTAATGTCAGGCGCATGGGCGTGTAGCGTACTCAGTGATAAGTAAACTGTCTCAGTCACTGTAATTGTCAACCTTTTTCTGGCTGCTTAGTTCATCTGTGGGACGGAAATGAATTTACAGCTTGTAGTTTGTTTATACATTTTTGTTGTGTGCGTGAAACTAAAGGCATAGGCACCACTAAGTTTTGATTATTATTCCGCCTTATTTTGTTGAGTTCTTTCTTAAGGTACCAGAATACGCTACCTGGAACTTTAAATTACATTGTTTTGTACAGAGTCTCTTACATGTATGATTTTTATTCATTGAAATTTTAAAAGAAAGGTTAACCAATCAAGAGTTACAGTTACCGAAATGCGCAAGCATGTTTGTCGAAAGCGACATTGTGGCCTTTCAGGGCAAGAGAAGTTGCTTTGCTTAAGTTGCATCGTTTAACGTTCCAATGTGATCTAAAATATAATGACACTAATGCCATTACTTTTAGTAATAAATTAATTATACACAATCACTGTAGCAATGGATAACTTAAGGCCGTATTATTACCAAAGATACATTTTACTTTTAGTCACTTGATAGCATTTGACTACACCATATATGTATATATATATATATATATATATATATATATATATATATATATATATATATATATATATATACTGTAAGAAATTAAAGTAAACGTTCACCTAAAAAGGTGATGCAGCTCACCTGCACTAAACAAATGGTATAATGTTTATATATCATATTGCATAACATTCCTTTAAATTTATGGGATATGTTCCAAACCAGGTGGGAACCTTTCCTCTGATTTACAGATAAGGTTTACTTGACCTTGGTGATCTAAAACATAATGACACTAATGCCATTACTTTTAGTAATAAATTAATTATACACAATCACTGTAGCAATGGATGACTTAAGGCCGTATTATTACCAAAGATACATTTTACTTTTAGTCCCTTGATAGCATTTGACTAGACCATATATGCATGCATGTATATATATATGTATATATATATATATATATATATATATATATATATATATATATATATATATATATATATATATATATATATATGTATATACTGTAAGAAATTAAAGTAAACGTTCTCCTAAAAAGGTGGTGCAGCTCACCTGCACTGAACAAATGGCTTAATGTTTATATTTCATATTGCATAACATTCCTTTAAATTTATGGGATATGTTCCAAACCAGGTGGGAACCTTTCCTATGATTTACAGGTAAGGTTTACTTGACCTTGGCAAGGTATTACCCTAACTGTATTTAGATTTCCCTACATTTATGGGGAACGTTGCCGATCTAAGAGGAACTTTGCCTCTATTTTCCAGGAAAAGTTTATATGAACTGAATAAGGTTTGACTTATGCTCTAGTTACATTACCCAACTTTGAAGGGAACGTTGCCTGCAGATTTGAACCTTTCCTCTATTTGGCGGGAAATGTTTATATGATTCAATTCATACAGCATATTGTTAATTCGCTTTTAAAATTTCTCCAGAACGTTTTAAGCTTTTGGATTGGTTTGTTGTCTCTTCTCATATACATGTACATGTACATTAGTATTCGTTGTATGAACGTTTATGTTGTTACTGCCCTCCTCGGACACTCGATTTTTGCGATGTAAAAAATTGCAAACACAGGCATAACTCCTTCTGTGAATTCGGAAATATCATGCTTCACAAAATGTTGTTTTTTGGGGGAGTGGGGGGTGGGGGGTGGTCGGCAATGATATAGTTATAGGTGTCTTTATCAAAGAGGTCCCAGGACGTGGCTATATATGGAGTCTCAGGTGCCTTTGCTAGCCCTTGCTTTTTTGTTGAACCCCCTTCCTTGTTATCCCTTTCTGAAAATCAATATCAAATAAAAAAATAGTATATGTGCCATGCCCATTTTTACGATGATGGGAGTGAGACACAACTATATAGAAAGACACAAATGTGGCTAAAAAAAACTGAAATTAAAATTGTTTCAAAACTGTAAACTTTGAATCACTTGGTATATTATTCTGGGATTTTATTTTTCTGCAAATAATAATCAGATCAAAATAGGCACTAAATCTGACAAAAAAGGTAGTTATAATCAACAGACATTGGAACAGCACTGAAGAAAATTAGTTGAAGGTATAATGCGGGGCGGGGGGGGGGCGCCAAGTGACCCCCCCCATGGGGGTCAAGGGGCAAAATGAGGTTGATGTGAAAAGCAAAACTAAGTCACTTTTAAGGTTAATGAGAGCCCTGTTTAGAAGAGAGACCACATTATCGTGCAGCTATATTACTAAGCCATGGCTCTGCAGGGTTACATTACACCGGCCTCCTGGTCTTAATGTACTCGACTCCATAAAGTTGTAGGTGAAGTTGACTAGTACATGTGAGCATGCAAGTATATATGTCACGATTGTAACCATGATACCAAGATGGACAGAGATACCAAAGGCATCAAAACTGACTGACAAACTGTACTATTGTTCACTACTGATACGTTACAATAGAACATAATATTGTACTGATAAGTAATGACTCTTCTCAACTGTGAAAATGAATGGAACATAATAATATACTATACACAATATTCATCGCAAAAAAAATTATATTTTTGTATTTTTACATTTTTGAAAATAATTCCGCTAAACACACAAGTTCAGTCGACAAGAACTGAGGAATTTAATCAGACACAAGAACAGAACATGTTACAGAAAAGACAAAGCGTGGCTTTTTACAACAGGTATTTTTTCACGTTTTTTCAGCAATATAACCTTAGAAAATCAGGATATCCAGTTTCTGCCACGTATCAAAGCTGTATAAATTAACGATTCATGACTGATGTTTGTGGAAACACCAGATTAAAACAGACTAAACGTATACTCACCAATGACCCATGTTGTGTCCGCACGCTCTTTCAAACTCAGCAGCCGTTTATCAGAAAGCATCCTATGAATGGTAATAAATCTTCGCCCAGCTTAGTTAGGGTGAAGGTATAACGCTTACCTCAACATTTAGAAAATGTTCATGAGTGTGCCCCATTACCCATATGTAGAGAAAATGTTACCCATTACACGGTATTCACCCTTATTTTAGGAAACGTTCATGTGAAATTTCCTCGATAAGGGAGGGAATGTTCCCTGCTTGTACCAAAACTCAACCTTCCTCTCCATAAGAAGTAAACCTTCACCAGAATATATATGTAAATATATATATATATATATATATATATATATATATATATATATATATATATATATATATATATATATATATATATTATGTGCATATACGGTGATGCTATCATATAATGTGAATTTGACTGCCTATTGTGCGTAACTTACAGATGAAAATATAATTATGTATGTATGAGCGTAAGGCCAAATATTCATTCGCCTTAGATTTTACAGAATAATGTTGGTTAATGCAAATAACTATGCCGTAAACGACACGATTGTATCATTTATGGTCATTAAAGAATGCAGTGATACGCCATTATCAATTCTCTTGAGCATTAATGTTATTATGTTCGCTCTGTCGCCTCTTGTTCTGCAAGTTTGTCCTTTGATGACATTATTTTCTGCAACGGCTTCGCCTTACATGGGTAAAATGAGAGACAAACGTTGTAATTTGTACGAGTTCGCCGACATTACTACCGACTTGGACTTCTGACATGAGAACGCAAACTTCCTTAACGTTCTGGCTTCACCGCTGGATACATAACTTACGACATGGTTCGCGCCAATACAAGCTTTAGCTCGTCAATAGCTCAATCGATTGCGTTTGTTTTTGCATAAAATGTGTGAAGATCTGCTGGGAATTAATCGTTGCGAAGACATTGTATTGTGCAAGCACAATTTTTTTCTTAATTCGGTTTTATTGCCCCGAGTGGTATCATTCGGGAATATTATAATGTTTTGTTCTACCGAGTAGGCGATTAAGAAATATAATATTAGGGACAATTTTGATATTTAATTAATCGTAGAAAATGAATGATCCGAAAATATATGCTGAAACGGTGTAATTTGAGCCAACAATCTTCCTCAACCGTTCAGGATCAGTTATTTTGACAATCTTGGGGTTGAAAAGCCAGTCTTAGATACAAAAGTGGTCTGTCTAAAAATATAAAAGTAGTTGACACTGTAAATATGGGTTATAATTAATAGTTATGTACAAAACATTACTCGCGTGCTTGAAATGATTATAAGCATTGTCATAAAAGTTTATCTTATAAGCACGAACAATTTGCTAGTGGTATATAGTTATGAAGACGCGACTCTGGTGGCTTACATTCGACACTGATAAATAGACCTAAAGCAAGCAGACACTATTGTAATCATGTCACGTTGTGGATTACATAACAAATTATTGCTGTCGCCAGGACTAATTAAACGCACTGTGTTAAAATGAGCAGAAAGGGGTGTTGAATGACTTATGCATGTAAGACTAACTCAATCTAACATTATCATGTCACATTTACAAATCTGGACATCCCCCCCACAAAAAAAATAAAATAAAACAAAAAAATAAAACAAAACAAAAACAAAAACAAAACAAAAAAACCAAAAACAAACAAACAAAAAAACTGAAGAGTAAATGTATCGCATTATATGGTATTCACAAAATGGACAACAATACTGGCATACTTCCGTCATTAGTTTAAAAATGATAATGACAGCCGGTTCATGATTTTGACCATACATGTATTTTCTCGGGAAGCATACTCAATGACGCGTGCTTGATGCAGGGCATGACATCTGCCCGTTGGGGAATGGAGGTGTGTGTGTGTGTGTGTCCCATTTGCTGATACAAGTAATACTTTTGCTGTAGCGTGAAGTACGAAAAACAGGAACGTATAGAAATAATGGCTTGTATGAAGTACGGTACGGGAAATACAGATATTTCCGGTACACTACTGCGGCAAATAAAAATACCCAGTACGCCAGTACGGAAAACTCCATTTGGACAAATCACCTATTAAAGTGCCGAAACTGGAAAAAATGTTTACCCATCCTACACTTTTTATATTGGTGTGTCAACAACAGTATTGCTTTCCTGACCTTGGAGTCAAGCCATGCCATGTTTGAGTTTGAGCATCATAGTTTGTTGGAGTATTACCTGATCACGTCCTGCAATATAAGAGCTCACATACACTCGCACAAATTGGATGCTTCTTGTCGGCTGTCAGTTCTCTGCACAGGAAATACGACATTTGAGTACCTCGTTATTAACAGGTTTAACCTTTTAATCATCATTGCTGAAAAATTTGTTAAACGGCATGGGCATTGATTTTATTGAAAAAAATGGTTATCTGGAGATGCTTATATTAAGTCCTCTTGTACAATGACGCCTATATAAAGACATCTTGTATATGAATTGGCGATAACAAAAAGGTAATATCTGGTTAAGCAAACGATGACGCACGCGGCATTATAAATGTGGTGATAAAATAAGGGCAGACAAAGAAATTAGTGTGTATTAACAATTTCATGAATAAATAAACATACCTGGCGGTCGAATAGAAAAAGAAACGACTGACAATGCTTATCTGTACTTTGTGTCTTATACGTGATCATGTCTCGGCGAAAACAAAATAAGTAAACACTGAACATTCCAGAGGATTCAATATATTAACATATGCCACCAGCTGTGCCCAGGCAACAAATTAAACTGACGTGAAAAAGGGGAAAGAACATCCAATCTAAACATGTTCCAACAAATGTCCAAGTTACCTCAGGTCTAACAAAATTATATGTGTTGTTCCGGTAACCCGACCGACCCTACTGAAAAGGTCCCACCCGAAATAGATTTTATGACACATGAAAACAGTTTCAAGCCACTATTTCCGAATAAAATTGATCGACCCTGAAAGACTTGATCGAGAAAGTAGCTGACGTGTGAAGTTATTTTGCAGTCAAATCAACTCAAACAGTATATTATTTCAATTTATTTAGAGAGTAAACTTGGGTCGGGGGAGCAGCATAGCTGCATTGCAGCGGTTGTTCGATTATTGTTATAGTAATATTTTGCTAGGTTCCAGGTGTCCGATCTCCGAGTTACCACGGCAAACGGTCGTTAACGTATTTTTAAAACATGATTAACTATCTTATCTTAATTTGCCCGCTCAGTTGTGTCTGAAGCAGTTATCACCGTTAATTACAGATCCAATTGCGAAACGATATCCTGGCAAATCATGCACGTATTGATGAGCGCCATTTTAAACATGGCGCAGTGGATTGTAGGGCAGTCGCGCAAGATTTTATTTGATTTGGAAATCAAAGTGAATCATGGCCACGTGTTTTCAGCACTGTTTGCAATGTGAATGGATGAGAAGGAACGAGGCGGACTGAACGTAATCAAATTGGCTTCAGGAAACTCATGACTAAGATACGTCAGCTGGTTCACGGTTTCATCACCCGGGACCTTCTTTTTTTTTGGGGGGGGAGTAAATATCACTTAGAAAATTTAATATGTGCTTTAAAAGGGCACTTTTAGAGACTGTACCAACGCAGCTTAAGACTGAGACAGGTCTAGCGTCAAAGGGGCCATCTTTAGGATATATGGAGGAAAACATTATCCCTAATCCACTCTATTGGAAAATAAGAACAGGGGAGTTGAAGATCAGATAGTTGCATCAGAGAACAGGAAAGGTTAGATGCAGCCTCCTTTTAAAATACAGGACTGGTACAATCTTAGGCCTTACATACATTCATCAGATACTTCAATATATCGAATACATGTTTTCAGCTATATTAGTATGTTCTAAACCGCTTTGTCAAAGAGATATATCACCTGGGTAGGAATGTAATGTGGCAAATCAACAGCATTTTACTCATTTATTGAGGGCATTTGCTTTTGATGCATGATCAGAAATCACAAATTTATTGGACAGTACAGCAGGGATTGAGGAATGTAAGTTACCAGACATAAAAATAAATTACGATTTCTGCCACATTTTTCCACCAAAGTTTCTTTGGTTCACATTCCGCACTGCATACGCATTCGTAACCTAAACAAGCCAACCGCAAAAAACAAAAATCAAAAAAAAAAACCCCACCCCCCCCAAAAAAAAAACAAAAGAAACAAACGAACAAAAACACCAAAAAAAAAAAAGTTTTATGAAAGTTTAGATTCACCAATTTGACGAATAGTCGTTTATTATATCATTAAATATCATTACGCTCTGTCACATAAAACGTGCAGCCCCTGAGAAGGATTTTTTCAGTCTGATAGACGATTGTAAGTACGTGTTTCTAAGATATCATGGAAGACAGGGTGTCGTTTTAATTGGTGTCCTTCATGTATGGCAGCAACCAGCTCACTTAACTTCTCAAATCAGTTAGACTTCATTGATGCTTCAAATGGAGAGGAAAATTGGACAGTCCGTTTTCCATTTTTTTACTTTATATAATTCAACAAGTAGACGGAATCAGTCTTTACCACTGCTGGATCAGGTATAGATCCGAATAGAGCATATGGGTATACAACTAAGCTTCTAGAAAGTGGATACCCGATACGAAATTGAGCATATTTGGGATCGAAAAACTGATAATGCAAAGATTTCAATTCATTTGCTTTCATGACACATTTTATGCAAATTTTAAAATACTTTATAGCGTACGATCCTTCAAGCCTCTTAATAAAAAGAACAGGATAACGTCTTTTTTGACAGTGTATTTATATATCCAGCATGTTGAAAAAAATATGACCTTGATTAAACGACTTGAGTCTGCAGCAGTGTCATTCTCGGAACGTGCTGTATTGGTTTAAGCTTATTTTATTTCTTGAAAGAAAGAAAAATGGTTGGGGAGCAAGGAATGCCTATATGAAACCTGTGCTGTATTGACTGCATAAATCTTGTAAAACGCCACTTACTCCCTGCAAAAAGTTTTTTATTTAAATTTATGAAAAGCATATTTAATGGGGTACTTAATACACTAATTTAGAATGCAATTCCCAATAATAATGAGATTCAATCGTAACTGAGAAACATGCTTCGGATATTTTGCATTCTGTGAATGGCACCCAGAAATTTGTTTTTAACTTTGTGGTGTCATTCATATATATATATATATATATGTATGTATGTATGTGTGTGTGTGTGTGTGTGTGTGTGTGTGTGTGTGTGTGTGTGTGTGTGTGTGTGTGTGTGTGTGTAATTACAATGTGTACCAATCGGGTCGCACCTGCGACCTCAACAGTCGGGGTTGATGTCATTGATACATTTGTACATGAGTTATGTTAATGGTAACCCCAGCGTGTCTTTCCCTACCCTTGGTAGATGCAAGAAGCAGTAACACTCTTATATTGATCAAATGCCTCCTCTGTAATGATTTTAGCTACTCTGTTTTGTACTCTTGGCACTGATGTGCTGTAGGAGGCAATAGAGATCTGAGCCACAGTATTTCCAGAATATCACAAAACTGTTGGAATAGACTCAAGTATGGTGCACTTTATCACTAGTTGGGCGTAGGGTGTGTTAACAGATATATAACAGATCAACGTTTGGTAAAATTGTTGCCACAAGGTAGTCGGACGATACGTAAATTCCAAATTACTGTGATAATAACTGTTTGTAAGACGCATGCGTTATTCTAAAGTTTAATATTATGAATGAAAATGAAGATGACAGAAAGGTGGACATGTCATGAGTCGTCTGATTCCTGAACAGGCAATTGTTATTAGGAATGAAGTCGATAATTAACAAACCAATTGGAGGCTTACCATCAGAGTTAAGAAACTATTAACTGCGACATGTATTCAGGCTTTAGTCGTGTAAATCATTGCATTTGCGAATGACATTTACCATGTATAGAGCAGGTTGGCTAATCAAACGTGCCAAAAAAGAGGGCCAGTCGAAACCGGGACGCCAATATACATGGCGTATTTGGTCCAGTTTCTGCTTATACCCTCATGTTATTTGCAATTTTTCCGTGCATATGATCTGGCAAGATATGAATTTACACTGTTTATAAGAAAAACGTTCCGCTACATTGTGAGGAAGAGGGATTGGGACAGAGAGTTGGGTTTCCTCACATTTCCAACTGTGCTTCTCTTACTGAGTTGGCAAACACGATAGAGATATAAATGAAATAAATCAATCAGTAATATGTTGTGCTTAGTTAAAAGAAATGCGCATTCGTTTTCCTGTAGTGTTCTGGCCTCAATCAGAATAAATCGTTCGTTATTGTTGAGTGTCTCGGTTCAAATATCCCCTCCCCCAAACATAAATAAAAATTAAAGCAATCAATCAAGCAAAGAAGCAAACAAACAAACAAAAAAAAAACAAAAACAAAAAAAAAAAAAACGAAAAAAGAAGAAAGAAAGAAAAGGAAAAACAAAACAAAACAAAAAAGGAACAAAACAAAACAAACAAAACAACAACAAAAAAAAAAAAAAAAAAAAAAAAAAAAATTTAGTTTTGTAGCGTTAATGTAATTTTTCTATCCCGGTATATCCAAGTAAAAATGTAGTAAACAGCACATTCATGAAGCTGCCGTAGATACTGACTGAAAGGGTGCCTAACAGAGTGTTCTGATGACGCATGGGATGTTAAATGACTTCTTACAGGTGTAACAGGAAAAACAGATCACACAAATGGGAGATCACTTACGGGATTTCCATGAAGCATGTCCGCACTGAAACCAAGTTACTTCTTTCAAACCGAAGTGAGTGGGCTGTCTCTGACATTGGTTTCTCAATGCACACTGTGGGTGTTTTTAGTAGAAAGACTTAAAGAATCAATTCTTTGTTGTTTGAAATAAATATGACGGTATGGGCATCATTTATTGGTAATAAGAGTAGGTTTGGACGAAATGAGGTAGAATGTGTAAAAATTAATACTTCCCTCTGAATGTACACCAAGATGCAATTATTAACGATTTGCCAGGATGTGATACACCGGCACGATGGACTGCGTAAGACGTGAAAAACAACCACAGGGGCATTGGATCGCATGCTGATTTGATGCTACTTGGAATAGTATAATACTCGAACCAATTGCAAGTGTTGGCTTGGCTGGTTATTGCTTGGTTTCAGCCTTCATGATGTCCCTCGTATTTGCCAATTGCTATTTTGTTTGATGAGGACCAAGCTTTTTCTCGCCAGATAAATGGAAGTTGTTCAAAGATATTTGAATGATGGTCGTTGACCGCCAAGCGAACAAAAAATCAAAATCATCATCATCATCATCATCATCATCATCATCATCATCATCATCATCATCATCATCATCATCATCATCATCATCATCATCATCATCATCATCATCATCATCATCATCATCATCATCATCATCGCTACCCCCCCCCCCCAAGCAAAATCATGTAATCAGCATTGAAAACACAAGATTGGGATATACTCCAATTTAGGACACATCACGAGCAACAGACATGATTCAGGTGGTCAGTTTTTACACCTTAATTAGTAACGAGTGAATTGTGAAGCGGAAATTTCAAAATGCTCAACATTAATTTGGAATTCAAAGAGTACATCCCTTAGATACATTTATAATCAACATCTTTATTAAGTTGCAAACAGCAAAGCCTTTTTCTGTCAGATTAGGTATCAGCATCAAAGTCTTGGAATTTTGGGGGACGACGATTTATTGACATGATCAACGATCATGATGTTTATTCTTTGATACACAGAAGGTAAGAAGCTCATTTGAAATGATTAATTAGCCGCTGCGTCTCAATCGCCCAAACGCGCCCGTGCGTAAATTGATGTGTGTTTTTAAATGGTTGGTTGTACAATACACATTTGGTTTGAGATAAAACAGATGTAGTTTTAAAGTTTGCGTATTATTTCTGATTTTGCATTTGATGCAGTTAACAGTCGTTGTGAAAAGCAGGAATACAAAAATGCAATAGACAAATGCGACTTTTGTATTGGTCTGCCGTAAGCTGCCCTGCTCATGGCTCTACATGGACATGTATCTAATTTAATGCGCTCTTGCAGCATATCAAAAAGCCAATTGGGTTTATCTGCTCAGCGCCAAAATTTCAAAATATTTTCAAATAAGTGGATTATGATATACTGATTGATCAACCTTACATCACTAACAGTGTGGACTGGATTACAAGTGGCGCACTAGTATGTAAATATGTTGCAACAATGACTCGCTGTAGCTTTTGGTCTTCATGGTTGCCAAGTGTGAAAGCATACGTTGGCAGGAGGCCGACGATATCTCAGCCATTTAATATGATAGCAAAATTAATTTGGAAGGGGGGGGGGGGATGAACAAGACAATGCCTTACTTAGAAAACTATCTTGTTGCAGGCAGCTTCGTGGTATTAAAAACGTCTGTCTGTCGTCTAAAATATCACATCGATAATACTCGACAAAATCAATATTGGGAAAATTATTGGCCTATAATTGTCTTTTTGATTGAGCAGCAAAAGACGTAAAACTTCATAGAACCTAGGATTTCCCATAAACAATTTGTACAAAACAGTTAGAAAAAAGTGTTGGCCAACAATTTTTGATTGAGCAGCAAGAGACGTAAAACTTTATAGAGCCTTGGATTTTCAATGAACAATTTATACAAAACTGTCAGAACATTGTTCTTTGGTGAACCAGATGCTGATTGATTTGACCTGACGGTTGAACATGTGTAAAATCCCTTACAACACATACGCATCGGCTATTGCACAACTAATGCTACCTTTCAACTTTTATTTTCAGACACAATCCCAGCAAGTGAGTGTCGTTACACTGGATAGGAAACTAGAGTACTTTGAGAGGTGAAATTAAGCGTGCAACTAATGGACAATTGGGGTCCAGTACCCATTACGGACTCTGGCGACCTGAAAAGAGCTGCAGGAGACATCATGTTTACCACATTGCAAACTATAAATGCTACATTGGCATCCACTAACGCCACACCCGTATGCAACAATACGGGTTCATGTGTAAATCCTGCCATATATTTTGAGCATGTTGTGAGAGTGGTTGTACCTATAATATTTGGATGCATAGTGATATTAGGATTCGTTGGAAATTTACTTGTTATCATTGTTGTGATCTCCAACAAACAAATGCGGAACACCACCAACTTGTTGATTATCAACCTTGCCATTGCTGATTTGTCTTTTATAATTATCTGTGTACCATTCACAGGCCTCAGTTACGCCATGCCCTTTTGGCCTTTTGGTCATGTCTGGTGTAAAATATCCCAATATATGATGCATGTGACAGCTTATGAGAGCGTCTACACACTTGTTTTGATGTCTTTGGATCGATACCTTGCTGTTGTACATCCCATACGATCTATGACCATTCGAACAGAACGCAATGCATACATATTCATTATATCATCCTGGGCTATTTTTCTTACACTTAATATTCCCGTATTGGTTGCATATAAGGTACACGCATACACATTAGCGGCAGAAAATCGCTCAGCTTGCGTCAACATTGACGTGGTTCATAGCCAGCACAAAGGCAAGATCTTTTATGGTAACTTCTTTGCTTTTGCCTACGTGTTGCCATTGGCTTTGGTGTGTATTCTGTATGGACTTATGCTCAAGCGACTTCTATATGGTGTGGTGCCTGGAGGCAACCAATCGAGCGAGAGCATACGCTCCAAGAAACGAGTTACCCGGATGGTGGTGATTGTGGTAGCCATTTTTGCTTTATGTTGGATGCCGATACAAGTGATACTTATGATAACGTACTTCGGTAAATATCCTAACAGTACAATATTTATCGCCATCCAAATCTCCTTCAACTGCCTCGCATACATGAACAGCTGCGTTAATCCAATTCTTTATGCATTCTTGTCCGACAATTTCAGGAAAAGTTTTCGTAAAGTGCTTTGCTATGGAACAATGAAACAACGAATTCAGTATGACTTTGAGAGAACTACTGCTAGACCCACAGACGTGCCCAACAAGTCTACTGCACTCCTCAACGACGTGGACAGAGGTCAGGATGTAACTCTATGATCACACGTTCTAGGAATCAAGCTTGGACCTCTCCTTTTAGAGCAAATATTGACAACACCGTAACTGACATTGTATCATACCAAGTGGCAAACTTGCTGATAAACGTCTATCCGTTGTGTCTCCTTGGAATCATATGGTTGAAGAAAGAAATAACTTGTATAAAGTCTGCACTTAGGTCCATATTAGCTGCACACGAGGACACTGAGAACTATCATATCATAACCATTTTCCTGACTGGAAACAATATTACAACGATGATATAATCTTACGCTGCGCAGATGACTGTTGGACTCCAATACCATTATTGTTCGGATACAATAGCTGCTTGTTACTATGGAAGACGATGCATTGGCGATTTTGGACAATTGTTGTCCAATATTAAACAGAGAAGGGGTTACATAAGCAAAAATGGTGAATTTGCGTTCCAAGGTGTCTTCATCAGCTTTCCTGCCGACACATGATGCATTTAAATTTGATTGCCCCAACGATTCAGCGTCAAACTAATTTTGGAAGTCCATATTTGCCCGCTGTCTTCTTGTAGAAATTAAGTGAGATTTGACAACTCAACAATAATATATTGTAATATATAATATAGATGAGATTTCGACCTTTGGGTTCTGGTTTACGTTGGGGCTACTTCAATGAACGGCTTCAAGTAGACATGATGCACGGTTCAGTGACAGTGACCAATAATATACTGTTGCGCCTAACATTATGTGTATAAAGCAGTGACTTGTAGTTCTTTCACTAATACATACCAACTGCAAGTTATTGGGAACTAACGTAGGCTTTTAGTGTGTCTATAGAAGGAAATGAGAATTGCTGTGATGGGTAACCACCAGAGTCTTTTAACACTTTCCCGGACAAATCTGTCAGGCGGTAATTTCAAATGTCGTCTGCTGTATCTTATTCTGAAATGTTGCTGTTTCTTGAGACATTTGGAATGAAAGCATCAGAGGAATCCCATACGTTTCAAACGCTTCTATTAAAGAGCTTTTCTCGATGTAATCTGATTGCTTAGGACCCGAACCGTGACGTATAAAGCTGTTAATTAAGTCTGATAATATGGCCGGGTAAGAGTTAAAAAGCCTAAACACATTCTTCTCTGATACAAGACTTCTAATTTTCCATGTCATCTGATCCATGGATTAAAATTCTGTCGTAAACACAGTGTTTTATGTGTTACGTTACACCTCAGCATGTACGTTTTCCTTTCCCCATCAAAGAACATTTGTGGATTTCGGTTTCGACGTCACCAATTTACGTTTGTTTGTGGCAGTACCGCATAATTAAAATGACAAGCTCTCTTTATGTCCAACGAAAAAAACACAAACCACATGACCCACGTACAACTTACTTACGAAATGAGAGAAGATTACAGTTTTATAGACTTCAAAATATGCACTTTTTTAATGTTAAGGCGTTTCGGCGTAATTTATCACAACTTGTGACAAACTAGTGGCCAAAATGATTAAACATCATCGAATTAATTTTGTGCAGCTGGATCAACTCATCTTGTGGTATGAGACACCTTTTCCCAGCTTGGGACAGCAGATGCGTATCTATACTGAGAGAGAGAGAGAGAGAGAGAGAGAGAGAGAGAGAGAGAGAGAGAGAGAGAGAGAGAGAGAGAGAGAGAGAGAGAGAGAGAGAGAGAGAGAGAGAGAGAGAAAGGATTGGATTATTCATGGTTACAGTCCTGCGCATGTTGTACATGTGCCTGAAGTATGCGGGGCTCAAACACTCAACTGGGATAAAGGATTCAACCGTGATGTCATGATGGACCACACATTCACATCAAGTGACATTTACCCGTGTCTTTCCATGCATTTTGAACAGTGAAATTAATGCAGCAAGTACTTAATAACAGATTGAAACATTTATTTATACAGTATGTTATGTAATTTACATCTAAGAAAGGGTACTGAAATAAAATAAACACATCTTATCTTCCCCCTTTTTGTGTAACAAAATCTGACGAATTTTCCCGTTTGTTAGCCCACTCAATATTTCAGGCTTTCAGCAGTCTTTTTTCTTTCTTCCTTTTTTTTAATTTCTTCAAAATGTTTATTTATGCCCAAGACCAATATCAATGAATCTATGTGGCAGACAGGGATCATAAGGAATCAGTGTACCATGACATGGACTAAAATTGAAATATCTGTGTTAAAAGGAGAAACGTATGAGACACCTTGAAGTGCTATTACTTGGCCCGATTCATATTTGTCCAAATAACAGTCCCTAATACACTTTCTCAGACCATGTGTAATTCTGCATAATTTAGAACTTTGTTTCACACCTCTCACATCACTATCATTGGCAGCTTGATTCCAAGTATTTATCATTACTGTCTTAATCTCATCAAAATCCAGTAACATACAATTCTATTGACCAATATCCAGAGTAGAAAAGATAAACATCGAATTTTCGTTTATTGTTGAAATATTGTATGATGATGTTTCGTATGATTGCTTACACAGATTAAAATCAACTGCCCTTCACCATACATCATTGTTATGATCCATGACGAAAATGGTCAACAGGAAGATAATTCAACCCGTATGACCGTTTAACCCTCCCCCTTGAATCAAGACTGAGTCAACAGCTTTGCTTGGCATGGGTTGGGCACTAAGTGCCCAACCCATGCCGAGGGATGCTGTTGACCTGGGCCATGTGATCTTGATAAGTCTCATGTACATTTCCCAGTCCAGTTGTTTTTCATAACTTTTGAAATTAGTTGAAAACATTGAAGCAGACGACATTTGACCACCAGCCGGTTTTGGCCGGTTTTAGGGGGGAAAGGGTTAAAAATATAAAACACAAATGAGTACACCGAGGATATCTATTATGCCAAAAAAGTAACAAACCAAACACATAACAAATCTTGCTTGATAGACTTCAATCGTGAATATACATTCCGGGGACCAGTATGCATGGCATTTTTTTTAATACAATGAAATGGATATAAAAGAATATTACCCAACTAAGATATATTGCATCCACCTGTACGGTAAAAAGTCGCGAAAATAAAGCTCTGTTGTATTTTCCAGATTTACAGTTACCAATGGGCAGCAAGTTTTCTCTCGATGTACTTTAGTGACTCTAAATTGACATTAAGTCGTTTTCGCAACTGAGTTTAATTATAAAAGTGTTCAAGCAAACGCCGCGAGGCATTTCAATTTCATCTTCTTTGAATGTAAATTTGATTGGTAAATTAGGTAGAATTGAAAACTATACCTTCGGTTCCACTTTTGCGAAATCTTTTTTGAGCTTTTCAGCAAATCAATACAGGACTCAAAGAAAGAACCGTGAAATATATGGTTTTTGGGTACATATAAGGTGCTCTAAAACATGTTTAAGAGTGATTCTTCATGACATATAGCGGTTATCAAACAGAACCTGTCCTGTTTACCCTAAATCAAGGTTATCTGTTGCTGGGTTCGAACATAAAGCGATATACATGGAGGATCCTTGTTATAGAATCTCAAAATGTACAACAGAAATAATCCGTAATGTGGAAAAGACGAATAAAGTTGAACCAGAATAACAAAATCTATAAACATATGGTATCATAGTTTTTAAGAAATACAATAGACAGAAACCAAAAAAAAGGTCTGCATCTTAATACAACTCAGAAAACATTTTCTTTAAATGAATACAAACATTTTAAATGAACATCTGAAGTTGGACATGATACAGGATAGCTTGAACGCCTGGCTGTTGATGGAACGCAAGTTGATTTCGTTTTCATGTACGGCGGCAGAATAAAGGAAACTGTTACTATTTCTTTCTTTTTCTTCGTTCGTACAACCACTCTATTGTGTGTACATTTTGACATATTGTAACGTCTTTTTGGATTTAAACAAGGTGATGTTTGCGGCATCCTGGTTCGTCATGACCCTGGTAATCTTAGAATATTGAGAGATAAATGAAAAGAACAGTAAGCATCGTTAAAAACATAAGCACTTACCACATACAGCAAAAATGTAATCCTGGTATATGTATACATTACTTTCGGTCCTGCCAACAAAATTGTGCAAATTCCATGGTCTTTATTTAAAGCAATTATAAACATTGCAACTTACTACTGATGCTCCTCGTTAATAACATGTTACTTCTCCAATGAATAGAACCAGATAAACAGATAATCAAATCAGTTCAAATATTTCTGAAATAAAACTTACGCATTGAGCTGACCTGTTATATATGCGCGCGACCCTATTGTCTACCCAAATGAATGCTCGGTGAAATCCGTTTGAACATACAGTTACGCTTGCGTTCACGTTAACAAACGCAAAACGCACCAACGTTTCCCAAACACTTTCAGTGAAAGTCAAACGTTTTGCAAACGCGTAGTAAACACTTTGCAAACACTTTCCAAACGCTTTACAAACACTTTTCCAAACGCTTTCAAACACTTTGCCGAACGCGTTTGGTGAAAGCCGAACGTTTTCAAACACTTTTCCAAACGCTTTCAACACTTTACAGTTTGCGCCAAACGTATGTGATACATGTACATGTACACTTTATAATTTAAATCTCATAACAGGAATATTTTTTTAACAAGTGTCTAAAAAGCTTGCCAGCACCTAAAAATCCCAACAACATGTGCAAGCCTTCATTTATGGATAAGCCAAAAAGCTCTACTGTGTATATTTAACAATAACGTTGAAAGTAAGTATACCCAGTCGCTATCATACTTTTTCTGAAAATGAAGTTCTTGAAAAAGGCTAACTTTTAAAATTTCGAATGGAAATACATAAGCAGCTCAATTTAAGTATTGTTTGGCTCACTAAGCCAAGCAACCGAATTAGCTCCAGTGGAGTAAGCCAGGCGATACTCCATTGGTCCTTGGAGTAATTATATATATTTTAATTGAAAATTTGGAACTATTTTGGAGTAAATTTATTGGCAATATCATGATCAGATCATGAATCATGATCTGATCATGATATTGCCTATGGATTTACTCCGAAACAGTTTTTGAAAGATGAAGTATTCATGACATCTGAAATGAAGAATTGAGTCTTTAATTAACTTTAGTTGAATTAGACACATGGATAAACGTATTTGGATCGTGTTTTATGTAAATATATACAACCTATAATGCTGGATACGTGCACATGTACATGTTGGTACATCATATATTGCTGGACCTGTTGAAAATACGTTTGGAGATTCTTCATCATTTAAATGGAAGTGTTTGAAATGCATAGTGTTTGAATGCGTTTGTGAAAGTGTTTGAAATCGGTCGGGTAATTGTTCAACGCGTTTGAAAAGTGTTTGAACGCGTTTGGAGAAGTGTTCGGTAGCTTTGTGAAAGTGTTCGAACGTTTTGTAAAAGTGTTTGAGATTTTTCCCAAACGCTTTCCAAACGCTTTCCAAACACATTCCAAACACTTTCCAAACACATTCCAAACGTTTTCAAACGTTTCGAAACACAAGCCAAACACCAGCAAAACGCGAAAAAAGCGTTTGGCTGTTAACTTTTAGCCGGGCGTAACTGTATATCATTCAGTTATTATTCCTGTCATATTTTTTGCACGTGCATGTTTGTACTTCCGGACGGAGTTTTCCCGATTTTAAGATTTACCTTACTGTCCTTCATAAATTCTGACATTTGTCCTTGAATTCTTATTTCCTTTATTTTGTTGAGGTGACGTTCTTTGATAAATGGCCTTTGAGGGTCGTATTGCTGCGTCAAAGACAACTTGCACACTGTAGGCCTACTGTATGAAACTAACCCCAAACTGCCTGTACAGGACCGTATGGAACAATCGAGGCGCCCATATGCAGGCCTCCAGCCAAAGATTCATTATTGTGTTTGGAAACCGTATAAAAATGTGTCAAGGTGAAAAGTTAATCAAAAATTTATCGATGTTGTGGACTATAAACCACTACCAATGTAAAATCCCGTTTTCAACAGTCCAAGTCAATGTCACGCTTCATTTTCATATTCCAACACCGTTCTGGACTCACATGCATGCATATTTAGACACATACCGCTATGTATACCAAACTTTACATAACCCTATGATATTTTGGATTGCACTGCAGAATATAGGCCTGGTTTGATATCCACTGGTCTGCCAATGGCCTTCGGCCAGGTGTTGTAGGAACGCATTATCTTCAACGTACGCAAAGTCGGTTCATATTTATGAATTCTCTATTACGTTGAAAGTTATTTGTAAAATCATCCTCAATGTGTCGTCACAGTTATCGCTTTCCCGGTCACAAATCCAGGTATTTGTTCACTTGAATATCGACTTAAAGTAATGTCCAACATATTTTTGACAGTTTTGTTTTGTTTTTCTGGTGGGGTGGAGGTCGGTGGTGGACGTGCATGTTGTGTGTTATATGTCCAAGTATGCAAGTAAAAAAGCCAGCACAATGCAAACATATGTACAAAACACTTTTAATATCAACATGGTAGCAATGGACCATTCTAACGTTTAGACATTGCTTGCAAATAATAGGTATCTGCTTCAAAGACCAATTTTCTGATTTAGATAAAATAAAAACTGACTTGCTCAATTGACCATCCATCAAAAGTAAAGCGTTTCAGAAAGTTTTTTGGAAATGATCAGTTCTTTTTCATGCGTGTAAAAATGTAGAATTCAACACACTTTACCAATTTCAAAAAAACAAAAACAAAAAAAAAAAAAAAACAAAAAAAAAAAAAACAAAACCGAGACCGAGAATTTTTCTGTTTATGTATCACCTCGATAAAAAAGGTTCTTTTATGTAAAACTAGCAGACACAACTGATAATAAGTACACTGAAACTTTTCAAACATTGTGTGTCGCAGCTCAGTTGCAATATATACATCCACTGCACCATAGCTGCAACCGCTTCACTAAGTTGGTTTGAGTCTTATCACAACTATCTCCTTTGCCAAAATCATTATGAAAATGTTAGCTAATTAACCTAGTTTAATAATTATGCTGGCATTTTATATTTCTTCTTATTTCTCAACTTGTCAACATCGAGCATGTACCGGCTAAACTGCATGGATGCTATTTTATTATGCTAACTATGGCATTGCATGGTGTTATACTTTGAAAAGTTCGGTTTTGTAGGCTTCAAAAGGATTTAACATTGGAGCAGACAGACAGAAGTATTAACAGTAGTGTGTTTGTTGTTTTAAAGGTACTGCAACACTCCTGTGTATAAAGACGAGATGCACACAGTACATAGGTGACCTTGATCTCATTCCAAATGTCACTGGGTTACTTACTGAAGCTAGGACTTTGATGCTGCTGGTCCTCTACATCAGTATGTAGGCCAGATTAAAAATAAATAAATAAAAAAAACAAAAAAAACAAAACAAAAAACCAAAAAAAAAAAAAAAAAAAAAAAAAAAAAAAAAAAAAAAAAAAAAAAAAAAAAAAAAAGTGTGACCTTGACATCATTGTTAAAGTCACAAGGATAACTTTCATAAATTTTGCTGTTCACTCTATAATTTGAAAACTTACTGAGCTAGGTCTTTATATATTGAGCCAGTACTTTAATATTTGTTCATGGCAGTCTTTAAGAAAAGCTATTACCTTGATATGAATTCCAAAGTCACAACAGGGCCACTTCATTTATATATGCATTGACAGTTAAGCACAGGACTATCACACCCTAAAATATTTGTTAAATATATACTTTTGGAGTCAAATATTATAAATCCCCCAAGATCGTCCCAATAATATCCTCATTTACAAGCCATTGTGTGGAATCCACAATTTTCAAAATGGCAGCAAACTGCCCCTGGGTTAGCCGATTTGATGTTTTGAAGGGTTACTATCTGAAATATATGTGTGATTGGTGTTAAGGGAAAGTTAATTTGTCGAATAAATGTAATGTACAATATATAAGACATTTCAAGAGTGAGCATTACTTGAAAAATGTAAATACAACGGTGTACAGTTACCAGTTGCAGGCAGCGGTGGGACCCAGAATAGGGGTATTGTATCAGACACTGAGGTCGCCACCAGGCTATGCATTTAGTAGCAGCGCTAGTCAAATCTGTCAAGCTCTCCTGCTGAGTACTGGATGGAACTAAGGGGTGAAAGGTTCCCCAATAGTGAAAACAGGTCCGCAAGTGCCGGCGGGTTTTTTTATAAGTAGTAATCACTGTTAAGCTTTTGCAAATACATCAACTGTACTTATAATAGCACAAGATTGATCATGTTAAATAAAAATATGTTCAACATTTCTCCAAAATTTCACTTATTTTTTTTTACCCAAAACGTTTGACATTGTAAAGCAATTTGAATTCGAGTCCCACCTTTAGTGCAAACTTCAGATTCAATAAAGTATTCCGGTCAATTGAATATGTAGGTTTATAATTTTAGGAACATGTCTATAATTTATGACCTAGAAGTGTCGTCACCGATTGGACATTACCGAATGGGGTTCAAACTGTGGTCGGCCACCTTAATTGCAGAAAAATATATTATCTGCCATTTCTTCTCCTAAAAATGTAAAAAAAAAAAAAAAAATAAATATTGTATTCTCTACTTGGTGAATATGGTCATTCTTAAGGCTCAGAGTCACACCTACCTGGACATTAACCTGTCATGGGAGTCCTTGTCCTTGGCATGCCCACAGCAGTCATATTGATAGCAAAGCCGATCAACATACTCTCCATTGAAACGATTTTCATTGAAACTGTCTTGTACAGCTGGACTACCCCGTACCTTACTATAAGGCAAGGTATATTCGGGAATTGGTTGTATTTTCTTTCAGAGTTGACGAAAACCCAGTCAGATCTTCCGTCACCTGCTTCTATCAGGGCTTCCAGACATATATCCCATTCAAAAAAACTGAGTTCGGCCACTTGCTACCAAACGTTTTATCGAAAACTTCTGTTGTTTTACGAGATGGTACACAAAAATCCTGACTGTATATCATGCCTCGTTTTTCAAAACATATCGGTCACCATGGAGAGTCACGTACGAAATTAATTTGATCTGCAACAGTTGGGTGTTAGGATAAAAAGTTCCTGTGACTCCTTCGTCCCCGTGTTTATTACTGTGCTTAATAACCATGCGATTTATAGCAGCTAACAATGACGCCTTTCTATTTGAAAACAACTCTAAAATTAAGTTATTATCATTCTTATTCCTAACAAAGTACCTTGCTTCACTAGCCATGGAAATTATCTCCCCAACATGTATCCCATACAAGTGTGATACACGCTGACCTGTTTCCGGCTAACATTAATCATTTCCCAGGCCCCAATTGTTCGCATCCCGGTAAGCATGCTATATGTGTTCTTTCTTTCTTTCTTTCTTTCTTTCTTTCTTTCTTTCTTTCTTTCTTTCTTTCTTTCTTTCTTTCTTTCTTTCTTTCTTTCTTTCTTTCTTTCTTTCTTTCTTTTTCTCGGTCATACAAATATAGCTTGTGATATTTCCCTTGATCTTCATGTCATGTATCGATTTGAGGGATGCACTGAACAAGACTTTTCCTGCCATGTATATATTGTTGAAAACAGACTTTTTCATTTCCAGTTAAATCATAGATTAAAGAGAGTGAATTCTGAGTGCATGCAGGGGATATTCATCAATGAATCAAATTAAACTAAAGTCATTCCAGTGTAGTTTGTCAGCACTAACAATTAACGACGTTGACCTCATTGAGTTGTACCACTTGCTATACATTTTCATTGTATTATGAGCAAGAGGACTTTTGCTATGCTTTGTGTGTAATTGAACATATTTCGAATTGTATGTATATGCGCATGGAGGGACTCAAGAGCAATTACACGCCGCGATAATAAGGTGACCCCTCAATAATAATAATAAATAAAACGTTTATAATAAACACAAGAAATCAACCTTTGGATCAGTTCATTGACAAATAAACTGTGATACAGTTCTTTCCTGGTAATGACGCTAATTCCTAAAACCTTCACGAATTCAAATCAGCCGCTGCATTTTTACTTGTTCGTTGTTCGGGTAGATAAACTGACATGGCATTTCGACGTTTTCTCTTCCAATTAAAAGTTTCATAACGTATTCATTATGTTCCGTTGTAATGACGAGTTTTACAACTCGAAATATATTACGAGTTTTATTTTCTATTAACTGTCTCTGGTAGGGTTATTCTGCCAAAGGTCATTTTGGCACAATAATTCAAGGACAATTTCATCAGTAACTAAATTTGCACAACAATGTAAGCCTCTATTAGTAGAATTTCAAGCCTGGAATATGTGTTCCTTGTCATTCATCTAAAGATAGTTTCATAATTTTATTTTTCGGAAGAAATGTCAAAAACGCAAGACAGCAGGCGCAGGTTCAAAGTTTCTCTACTGCCTAATTTTCATAACGCACATTTAAAACAAACCTTACTAAATGCACATCACTGTTGGCACATATTACAGGTACAAAAACACACAAGTCATTTAACATTATCAAATGTCATGCTCAAGGATGCATGGCTCTCTGTTCATTTGAACGAAACTGTATCTGTTCGAGACTTTATGTTGGCCACAAGACACACGGATATTACAATAGGCATTTTCGGCATGCAAAAAATGAAGACTTTGTGAACATGTACAATTGGTATAGCTATATATGCTTTAAACATTTTGCATCTGATGTATCCTATAATATATCAGCTGTTTTCAGGACTAAAGTATACGTCCTTTCAAATAATAGGAAACCTTTTTGACTATTTCTGACACTGTACATACCATCGGCAACCTATACGTAGTTTGATCATCAAATTAAAACGATTGCATTCGGGAGCAGACCATGCACTGATAGCTGGTGACTTCAGCTTTGACCCTGTACTTGAAGAACAAAAACCTTTAATGGCCCCAAATTCGTTTAGTCTAACTTATCCTTTATAAACAAATTTTCACACTATTATGTCATGACCATGTAAGCAAAAAATACGAAATTTGAACATCACTGAAAATAATTCAAGTCTTCATATTACTTCACCCCCACTTTTATTAGGTGGGCACTAGGATGTATGTATCATGAAACTAATCGCACTGATGATGATGATGATGATGATGATGATGATGATGATGATGATGATGATGATGATGATGATGATGATGATGATGATGATGATGATGATGATGATGATAGATCTAGAACGCTGTTGGTATTTTTCATGTCAGACAAGTTGGAGTAGCTTATGTATTTGAATAAAAGTACTACTTTAAGCGAAGTAAGAGTGGCTTATACATCTCCAAAAACCATATCCATTAATATATCGCCAGCCTCCAAATAAGATACTGATGTTGTTCTCCTGGGGAAAACTCTTGGTGTTTCGAAGACCTGTTACCCGTTGAAAACACATACCACCTAGTGATACATGAGGCCTAGGAAGAACGAAAAATGCCCTTTTGCTTATCTAACTGTATTTACACACACACACACACACACACACACGCGCGCATGCACACGGATAAAATAAATAGAAAAAAACAGCTAAAAAACAAAAAAGACAAACATAAAAATTACTTAAAAAATTAGAGTCCATAGAAGGAAATGACGTTTCTGTCATATTTTTTATAGTTTCAAAGTTCACTCTTCTTAGCACATATTCAGCGTCACTCTTACGTTTAAGACATATTATCATTACTATAATTATTACTGAACAGTTTCAATGATATTTATTGTAATTTTCTGTGTCATGTACTATATATACTTACATTATCAAAGATGCATTACAGCTTGAATTGTAATGCCACACTGTTTGGTACTAACATCACATGTCAAGGAAAAATATCACGATTAAACCACTTTTAATACAGTTGAAATGTAATGGTAATATGTGTGGTGATTTATAAGCACAATTAATTCCAACAAATTAACTTGTTCTGAATTACATAAATATTGGAAAAGCGTAGTAACGCAACAAAATAAAAGATCATTACACAACGCGTTGGAGCTATCGAGCAGACATCACTAATCGATCCCTTGTAACTATTTCCTCTTTATTTGGTTTTTGGTCTCATGTTTTGAGGATGAATCACTTGTGGCAGCATGGCCCTGCGTGATATGACGGCCCAAATCGCTGACCCTCGTGACACGGGGATAGATGCAACCTGAGATGCAGAAACCCACATGGTTTGGGAACTTCTTAGAAACTGGAGTTCAGTAAGTAGTAGTTCAGTGCAGTCTGTCAATATTCATTAACTCCCTGAAAGGATGAAAAGCGGTTCTAACTAGGTATATCTTTATGAAACAATTGGGCTACGATTGTTAATGGTTTACACAAGAAGTATCAACCTTGCTCACATACTTAGAATGTGCAAATATTGAGGCCAATTCATCCTCAAAATTACGATAAAGCATGGACATGCGGTTTCATTTTAAATGGACCTGGTCAACAGGGGATTTCACTGCGTTTCCTGTCAGTCTGTAAAATATGAGAGTCCCAAAAGTGTAGTCAATTACCAGAAAAATCTTCTGTGTCAATTTTGCTGGTGTTACCTTAAAGTTTGAACATTGAATTGAAGGAGTTTGTCTAATATTTATAAAACATATTTTCTCCAAACAATTCAAAAAAAGCGGAAATTGCATATCTTTAATACAACCTATATTCCTAAGACGAGTTGACCAGTTCAATCTGCTGTTAACGGGAAACCGTGTTTGAGAATGACTACTTGATTGATACATTTGTGACAGTTAATGAGGTTCTTCTTTCAAGGAATGTCGGATTTTATACTGTAAAAATCCAGGATTGTTTGTGGAAGGATTCGGTTTTGAAGTTTTGTCTTATATAACCACCTCGGTATACTATTTTTTTGTGGCAGTATATATTGGCCCCTTATGGGAGGCTCTGGATATCCGCCCTTAAACAATTAGCATGTAATTAGATATGTCAGTCTTTTTAAATGAGCATCATTGCGTCACACTAATATTGCTTGTTATTTTGAGTTATTAAAAAAATGGGGCCCGTCAAAATTCATTTTTGCACCGCTCAAGAATGCGTCACGAATAATGAGGTATAAGTTCGAATATTCTGGCAGATTTCTCTTCCATTTAACCTATGAAACCAGAGGGCGCTGTCGTGAAATGTGCAGTGTTAAACACCATCAAATCACTTGAAAAATTTACATCCTAATTATAGAAGGACAGGGTCTAATTATTTATCAGTTTGATTCCTCGTGAAATTTTATATTTATTTACTTATCTGTTCATTCATTTGTCTAGCTATTTCCTTTGCTGTTACTTCAGTCATTCTTGTTAACTTTAGGTTTTTTCAAACGTCTCCTTGTGCATATATATACATGTATATATATATATATGTATATATATATATATATATATATATATATATATATATATATATATATATATATATATATATATATATATATATATATATATTGTAACTACGGAATGGCGGGGTCTCGAACCAGCAATCGTCGGCACCAACGACATAGCCAAAAATGGGAAACACACATACCAACTGTACCAAATCTCTTTTCGTGGAAACGTTATTAATGTGTTAGTTTCATCCTGTGCATTGCGTGCGATTATAATTGTTGGCTTTCTTTATATTTTTGGACACTATATCCTGTATTCTTTCCTCTTACGCTTTAAATGTATAACTATGTAAACAGTATAATGCTATAGAATTATTAAATTATGTTTCCTATCGCAAATAAATTGAAAACCTTAAATACTGTTAACTTTTGAAGGACAACAGATAACAGTCCTGCTTCAAAATAATGAATCAATAGACGCTGGCCCTATCGGCAACTTTTGGGCTACAGAAGAATTTGCAAAGCCCTGTCACCTGTTTACAGACATGCACAACAGCTGACAAAAACGATAAAGAATAAAAAGGGATTTAACAACTGAGTGTAATAGCATGTAAACAACGTCATTTCTACATTTCGTGTAAGGTCTATTCAATATCCCTTCATGACGTAATTTTTCAATGACAGTATAATTACAGTGTAGAACTGGACATGTACTTGTTATTTAAAGGAGGAAAGGAAACAAAAGCGCAAAGAATGGAAGAAAAAGGTAAAGAAAAACCAAAAGAAAGGAAATTGAGAAAATAATTGTAATCACCGTAAAATATAAAAGCGAGAACAACTCGTGGTCACGACAAAAATTGTGATCACAAGTAAAAAAGGCCCAATTACACCTTTAAAAATAGTGTTCTCATTCTGTAAAAAGAAATCACATACCTTACCAAATCCACTGTCATAAATGCAATAGATCAATGTCTATAATGGTAGATTACTTTTTTTATTCTATTAACTGTGTCTCTGTCTCTTTTGATATGTGATAGCTTAATGGTCACGGAAATCTAGTTTGCTGGAAAGAGTAAACAGTGAAATTAAAGTTTTTTTTGACCATTTCTAGGTTGTTCTGGCTGCCCACGTCATCATTTGATTAAAGGGTTTATTATTCATCATAATTATAATAACAGCACGATACTCATATAATACAAGGACTGGTACCATAATTATAATGTAGAACTGGACATGTACTTGTTATTTAAAGGAGGAAAGGAAACAAAAGCGCAAAGAATGGAAGAAAAAGGTAAAGAAAAACCAAAAGAAAGGAAATTGAGAAAATAATTGTAATCACCGTAAAATATAAAAGCGAGAACAACTCGTGGTCACGACAAAAATTGTGATCACAAGTAAAAAAGGCCCAATTACACCTTTAAAAATAGTGTTCTCATTCTGTAAAAAGAAATCACATACCTTACCAAATCCACTGTCATAAATGCAATAGATCAATGTCTATAATGGTAGATTACTTTTTTTATTCTATTAACTGTGTCTCTGTCTCTTTTGATATGTGATAGCTTAATGGTCACGGAAATCTAGTTTGCTGGAAAGAGTAAACAGTGAAATTAAAGTTTTTTTTGACCATTTCTAGGTTGTTCTGGCTGCCCACGTCATCATTTGATTAAAGGGTTTATTATTCATCATAATTATAATAACAGCACGATACTCATATAATACAAGGACTGGTACCATTTGGACAGAGGTCTAAGCCATGTTCTTATATCTCTGCTAGATTATTGCTAGAGAGTGAAACAAGACATGCAGGTGCTGCCGGACCATAATTATTAACAAGTCAGTTCATTGCTCTAAAATACTTCAATACCTTAAGTGTTGCTTTACAGAAGGATGAGTAAAGTTGGTCAAACGATGTGCACGTCGGTGAGTGGCCGTGGAAAATAACACAAGGATCATGTGAAGCACATAGAGATAAGTTGGACACAGGGGCAGGACAACAGGCCCTTCGAGCAACAGGCGATGGAAAAAAAGCAAAACAATGAGAAAAAAAAAAGCACTGAAAAAAATTTGATGGCCAGGTACCAGCAGTTCAAAATGTACTTTTTGTAGATATTTAGAGGTACAAGCTGGCAACATACATTATTTGACAGACCAAAAAAAGCGAACGTGAATACCGTCATATTGCGTTATGCATCCTATAACAAAATATCACATCCGATGGTCAAGTGATGGTTTCGCTGAATATCTGACCGATATATTCGCTGAAGTACGAAACATATCAACTAATGACCCTTATCATAAGCTTACTAACTCTTAAATATTTCAAAATAATTCCATTACATGATTTACTGTTTTATTGACTGATATGTATGGCCCGGTTTTACTTTTTCCATTTTGTAGGCTTTAGGCAACATACATGTATACGCTCGTTCCTTGGATCAGGCTTTAATTTGGTGAAAGGCTATGGCTGCAAATCCTGAACTCCCAAGGTCGTTGACCTTTGGGTGGCACATGGTAGGCAGCAAGTTTCTATTGGTCTTCGCATGACAAAGGAAGGACTCTCTGTCGAACGTGTAGCTGTTACTATACGTTACTGTACAGAGACCAGCCTAAGATGCCAAACAGCCTAAGACATGTGTAACTGATGCAAGCTAAGGTGCATTGGAGCCTACAGACTGATGTCTTTACCCTCCCCCTCCAAGTACCGATTCAGGCAGGTGTATGGCTGCAAGGTTTCAAACAGCTGATTTTTCAGGTTGTCCGTATTCCAGTTATATGCACTGTACTTGGACTGCTTTTCTGATTAGATATTTGCTGCTTGCCTGCAATATTTGTCACTCTTAGCACTCATGAATAATTCCAAAATGTCATACATGTGCATGCTGTATCCGCAACGGTTGGGCTAAGCTCAAGTTAGTAACACTTTTAACACCGAGAATTCGCATTTATGAAACAATAATAAGGACGTTTAAGTGCATGGAGGTGCAAAGATTGGGATCCGTCCCTAACATGTTAGGGAAAGGAATGTTAGTCTGGATTGTGATGCACAAATATTGAACATCTTATCTTTAATTCTTCTCATGGACAGTTTCATATTTGTTCAACGTGCAATGTGTAATGATATTTTGTGAAAGTTTAGAAGTAAGCTTAACAAGTTGTGTTACATTATTTTTGATTGGCAGTACTATTAAATAACTGTAAAATGACATTTGTATCAAATGACAAAATATACAAAGAAATATTTCTTAGGCGGCCGTATTTGATTTATAAAAATAAGCAAAAGACAAAAATTATCGTATAAAATGGTAGTTTTTAATATACCCAAATTTATTCTTGAAGTATTTTCATCCCAGTTTGTGTTTTCATGATTACACTTTTTTTCTAAATATGTTTGTCATTTTCCCCACAAAAATGTTCCCTTACAACATCATCCACATAATTTCCTGAAATGCTTTTCCTGGAGTTGCAATACAGCGTTTTTGCAATCCAGGGAAGTAATGAACTTTTTGCTAGCTCAAATTATCTGATTCAATTTGCAGAAAGTAAAGACTTATTGAAAGTAGCTATCACAGTTTGAATCAAACATGCTGCGAAACCAGATTGTTGTAAGCACTCCACCGAAAGATCAATCACGAGCACCGCCGTCTATATAATGAATATATACGATTGATATTGTGAAGAAACAGGTACAGCATTTTACATTCTAAACACTGGAGTTCGTTTACAGTTAATGCGTTCAAGAAAACTGAAAGGTATAAAGCGGGAATCGCGGAAGTAACCAAAAAGACATATGAACATGTACCTACACACCATGTATCATACCTCGAATACTCAACAAGGACCCACAATTTTAAAAAATTCATGGGTTTAATTTTCTTCGTCGTAGTTGTATTTCATTTTCTCTTTCCACCGTAATGTAATATCTATAAGCTGGTTACAACCTATCAAGTAGGCTTCAATCACAGATACACTAAATATTTTATTGTTACTGACACTATAAAATAAATAAAAAAGTGAAAATTCCAGTAGCCCCCCCCCAAAAAAAAACAAAACAAAACCAACCCCCCCCCAAAAAAAACCCTAAAAAAACCAAAAAACCAAAAAACAAAAACAAAAACAAAAAAAACAAAACAAAACAAAAAACACCCCCCCCCCAAAAAAACAACAGCAAAAAAAAAAAAAAAAAAAAAAAAAAAAAAAATACAGACATCAAACTTGAAGGAGTTAATTTTGCAACCAAGGTAGCTGACCTATTTTGTCTTCAAAATTGGAATTTCTGGTTCTAAATAACGCTCTTTGAACATTTCAAGGGAAATATTGTAGTGACTAAACACAACGTATTTTTAATCTATCTGATATACAATGCAAACTAGCATATGGTTCATAAATATGTGTGGGTGTATTCCTGGCTATAAACATAAAAAACATAATCACATGGAGAAAAATCTAATGATAACTCTCCCTTAAGTAAAACAGGCCGTTTTGTACAGATGATATGATACTGAAGCCATATATTTGAAACAATCGACTGTGGAACCACAGCAGTGTGTTTCGTGTTCCCTTCGTAACACGAAAATAAATTTAAGCACATGAGCGGCTGAGCCTTTTCGATTCATTTTCAGGGAGGGAGGTTACAACAAACAGTGCATTATACATTACAAATCAGTTATATATCGAATTTATGAATGTTCCATAATCAGGCACTGTTTACATATAAGGGGTTAAACCCCCAGAGTCTATCGGTAGCAAGCAGTGGTCTACTACAGTTATAAGCTTGCCTAATTGTTTTTTTATATCTGGTTATATATATATATATATATATATATATATATATATATATATATATATATATATATATATATATATATATATATATATATATATATATAACAATTGCATTCTCTTGACTTAAATACTAACGAAATTCATTCTTTTCCGACATACCCTACAAATTTTGCTGTTAATATAAAAAGACTATCAGAAACTCTGGCTGCAATAATTTTACAGATTTTAGACTTACCTGTTTTGCTACTTACTTTTTCTTCTGGCATCATTCTGTTTCAATATTCACTTTCAGACATTTTAAGCTAACATGTTTTCTGTAAAGTGAAACCCCCATGGGCTATCGGTAGCAAGCAGTGGCCAACGACGGCTACAAGTTTTTCTAATTGTACTTAAAATAGGGTGAAGAAAAATATGTATCGATAACATGTTTTTGACTTAAATGTTAATGCCTAAGTACGCATTTACTCAATATAAACATTACTCCAATTTGACAGTATTGACTCAAATGTCACAAACCTGACCCATTGCGATGACATATTGACTCAGGGTTGGCAGTGAGATACAGCTTTATTGTTTGGACACTTTCAAAGTGAGGAGTAGGTGTCATCATGGGGTTTGTTTTACATTTCTGGGGCAAAGTGTCCATTGTTACAGTGCTTGTAAGCATTTCCCTCGGTTTGTACAGGTGGGCTAGCTGCAACTATTTATTTTACAAGCATTGGGACTGAATATAATGCTCCAGTTTGTTTCTACTTCAGTTGTACACTAGCAGGTGGTTTAACTAAGACGCCTCATCCAGGTAGAATGGGTGCATACTTGTTCCGGGGTAAGTCAAATTGTTCTTATCAGAACATGTACTTTAGTAATTATGTTTGGTTTCACAGGTATTCTTTTCTCATTACGAAGTTCTGCATTCACAAGCAAAACTTCACGTATTTAACTACTTCATTATATGCCACGTTCATATTTATGCATCACTATGTAGGTTGTCTTTGCTGAATATTTAGACAAGGTGCCGCTACTATGTTCTAAGTGGTTACCCACTGAAGATCCCTGAATTTATTTGGGCTAATACAGCCCATGTCAAACTGCTACAGAAGAACGTGCGCAATATGGACAATTGTAACTTTATATGTATATAGGTTATACAGTGACAGGTTAGCTTTTGGAGAGTAAAGAGTTTGGAGTGCGGAATAGGGTGATTTCTACTAGGAATTGGTTCTGGACAAAAGGGCCCAAATACAATACAAAAAATAACCGAGTGGACTTTTTAGACTCTCAATATAGAACTCGGAAAATAAGTTGCTCTTATGTTTGTAAACTGTATATAAATATTAGAGTGCAAAAGGTTGAAAGACTGTTTCTGGACCCAATGCTTGTGTACAATTCAAAAGTGTGTTTCTTTAAAAACTCAGGGTGTGAATTTTTTTCAAAATTCCTCGGTGAACTAACCTTACACTGAAGGACTCAACACAACATATTTTGAATCATTTTAATTACTAGTGCATTTCTCGTTTGTTACTTGTGGCTTTAGAATCAGCTGGGCGTTAAAATAAAATGCTTGCAAATTATGAATTCACGATGATGGACCGAATATTCAAGATGTGGACCAAGACCATAGCAGATGGTTTCTGTAAAGCCAAGTGAAACACACACATATGCACATACATACACAACTATACATACTTATATATAATATATATATATTCGAGGCTAAACTAGAGTCTTGCATTCAATGAATTTATTAAGGCATTCTCGTTGTATACTTCAGTTATGTGCTTAGCATATCTTGAACGCAGAGAAGAGGTGAACTTATACATTGAGTTGCTGGTGGAAAGAACAGCCATTCTAGGTTTTGGGTGTTACGACTTTCATTAGCAATTTTCTGCAAAGACGGTAGCTGCATTTGGTAGGGATATCAAGGTGGATTCCAGCAAAGGCGGTACATCTTTGTTTATTACCGTCTTCGCTGGTCACAAGCCAACGTATAGAAGTATCGTAACACATTTTCTGCGTTCACATACAAAACCGCAGCAGTCTCGTTCTTTGCAGCAATGGGTCGCTGGCAAAAAATCTGCATGATAGAAAGGAGCGGCCTACCTATTACGTACTTCGACAAACGCCAAGTATGTAATAATTTCAATGAGGGGCCACCGAGATGTCACTTCGCAAATAGCCCAGAACGCACATGTATGTACAAATGTTTTGCATCCGATCATGCCGCCCATGAATCAAAATGTACGACTGCGGAGAGTTCCAAGGTACCCAAACCTGTAACAAGTACAGCAGGACATGTTGCAGAGGCCAAACATGTGTCAATATTTGTTCTCAAGTTTAAAAACAAAGAACATAAATAATCCTTATTTACGGCAACAACACCTTTACATGCTGAAAAACTATCATTGAACTCACTAATCACCCTGACAAACAGTTTGTTACAGAGTAGGGGTTAACGCTATGGTTTTGATGTAGGCATCAGTGAGCTGGCTAAGAAGACCTATAAGAATCTTTTGTCTTGGCTGAAGAATAGGGACTTTATCAATTCAGCCACCCAGGATGAACTGAAGCGAGGCTACGTGATAGACCCATATACTGAAGACACAGGCCCCTTCCTTGTACACAGAATAAATGTGTTAGGTGTGGTGGAAGGAAAATACTCAAAAAAAAAAAAAAAAAATACTAAACTTAAGTAACCCACAAGAACCCCCAGGTCATAGCACTATAAACGCTTTGATTCCGAAACAGGACTACCCGCTCTCATATGCTCGGGTAAATAATGCTATAGTTATTATTAACCGCCTGGGACCATCCACAGTAATGAACAAATTTGATGTCCGAAACGCTTTAAAAAATCTTCTAATTGCCCCACAGATGGGGCATTCACATGGTTTCGAGTGGGACAACTACCTTTTATTTTCAGACATGGTTGGTCTTTGGGCAGCAGCCCAGTCTGAAACTGTTCCCAACGCTTAGTCAAGCTGTGCATTTTATAGCCACTAATAAGTTATGCATAGAGATCATGTTTTTCCCCTTGGACGATTTTTTTACCATTGACAAATCGGAGATAATGGCTGAATGGTTCATGGGCATTATGACCATGGTTTTTAACAGCCTTTGCATATCAGCACTGAAAAGATTTGGTGGGGTTTGTGAACAGTTCCGTTGAAAAAACCTAAAATGGGGGTTCACGAGAATGTGACGTTTCACTTTGCAGATACTACAATGGTACATCTGTCAAAATAGCTGTGCAAATATTTTAAAACACTATGGATCTTTTATCTGTTTCATAATACTTAAAAAAAAAATCTTTTAAAAAATGTGAATGACAGTTTCCAAATTCAAATTTAATTTTGAACATACCCCGAAGATGTACTGGTACGGTGCACATACGATTAGTTGGGTTCTATTTTTCTGTTTACAATGCTGTGTCAAAGATTACCTTTCATATCACCAATTTCCTTTCATTTGTACATACCTTGGTTAAACAAGGTTGGATATAAGATTTTACTCATTTCCTGCCTAATCAGAATTTGATTTCGTTAACTAAAGACAATGAAAAAAACAGTTTATCTTTTTGTTTGTTTGTTTGTTTTGTTTGTTTTGTTTGTTTGTTTATTTATTTATATATTAATGAAGAGTAGGTGCACTCTCATGCTTTGTTTGTTTGTTTGTTTGTTTATTTGTTTATATACTTATTAACAGCAGCTGCACTCTCATAGACCAGATTGTTCATTTGTGCAAATGACCATAAAATACTCATCAGATAGTTGTACTAATACAACAACTGGCCACAAAAACACAAAAAAAAAACAAAAAAAAAACAAGAACAAAAAAAAAAACAAAAAAACAAACAAAAAAAAAATTAAAAAAACAAAAACAAAAAAAAAAACAAAAAACCAAAAAAAAAAAAAACAACCAAAAAAAAAAAAAAAAAAAAAACCAAAAAAAAAAAAAAACCAAAAAAAAAAAAAAAGAATAAAAAAAAAAAAAAAAAAATAAAAAAACTAGATGTGGGTGGGTTTTGGTTAATGAGTTTCCACACTTCAATCAATATTTAGTTTACATATAAATGATTTGTCCAAATTTTTCAGAACATACGCATGCAGCGAAAGAGTATGATTTGATTTTTCCATTCACAAAAGAAGGAAACGAATGTATAAATCACTATCACATAAGGTCCACTATATACATATATATATATATATATATATATATATATATATATATATATATATATAGTTAAAAGGGACAGAACACTTTAATTTCAAACAAACCATAAGAAGTGTTAATATATAATCAAGAATTTAATTAAGCAAATGGAACGGCAGTGTTTATCTTAACTTTAATAGAACCCATGTCTTGGCCCTTGCATCCAAAGTCCCATATCAAAATTACAAATGCCATCATACGATATAGAGAGATTTAAGGGGCCCTCAAAGTGAGCAACAACTGGAAGTGAATATGTGGAGGATGCTAAGACATTTATCAAATGAAACTGAACTGAGACAAAGCACATTTCTGTTCCCATTTTTTTTTTATTGTATTTTCTATTTTCATTACTCTGTTCTTTTTTCCATTTTCCTTTTGCTTCTTGTCTTTTGGGGAAGTGGGAAGGGTAGTTGATAGGCAACTTGCTGAAAATGGGCTCCTTTGATCTTGTTGACCTGTGCCGTCCAAATAGGAGGCATTGTGCCACAGTTTACATATTTGATCCCTTCCATCTGATCATGTTTCTTTGGGGCATTATTCTTCTGAAATATGAAAAATGTAACACCATCAACAATGCTTATCTTGGTCGTCCATGCATTGCAGATAAACGTGTCCACACTAGACATATAATTCAAAGGGACAAGTTGACTCCCAAGTTTTGCATATGACCCTTAGTTCTTCACTATCAGGTACAAAGGCTTTCTGTTCCTTTGTTGATAAAAACCACCATGTAATTTGATGTATTCAACACCATGGTGGTCTGGATATGCATCCAGTTAACATTGCCCAAACATGTCAGTGAGCAGTGATATTGACATAAAGTCTGGTATTGTCACTAGTTAGTCCTGCATTTATCCACATATTTGGGCTTCCCAGATTATGAAATACGTGGTACATTAGTTCCATTGCTGTTTACACTGCTTATAATACATGGGTGTTCTTTTAAGATCGGATATGCCTCATACATGACTCTAATGTTAGACTCCTTGTGACCACACAACGGTGAAGGGATAGCTAAGTGGGAAATCTTTCAAACTGCTGCACTCCAATTGAAACATCCCTTATGTAATGCTCAGGATGTGTGGTTGCTAGTGAGGGTATCTGAACAAAATTGACTTTTCTAATCTGGAGCTTACAGCATAAGGAAGATTTATTGAAGGAAGATCATTATACGTATTTCATTTGATCTGTTCAGTCTGGTCCAGTGATTAAGAAAGCCAATTCCTCTGAACAACGCCTCTCCTATTCAACATCATGGATTGATGAACTGACATTAGTCAAATTTTTCAGACATTAAACTCAGTTTGTGAAGTATTATTTCAGCCACCCCACCATATGTTGGAATAGCAGACAAAGTCGAAACATGGCATCTAGAGCAGTAACCTTCACGTCATGTGCCTTGTTTTTCACCAGTCCATCCATATCATAAAATAGCTTTGCTTGTCATTTGTGCTGATACTATCATTAAGGTGAGTCCATGGTAGTGAAACTGGGGTCCATGGAAACCTCTCAATTGCTTTTCTGTACTGTGTTTAGGAAACAAAATCAACCAGAAAAGCTGTCTGTACCTTGCATCTCTTGGATCTTCAGATTTACAGATGGAACCTTGCTAATATTGGCAGCTGTGACAAACTCTTTACCGTTCTTCCAGGAATGGACTTCTTATAGTGTTTGCAATCATTGAAACATTTACTCCTCATGCCACGTGGAACCTCTCTAAATTCATGATGGATATCATTTGCTGCCATATTTCTTGATATGAAACAGTAGAGTATTTTGGGCCAGGGTCATGAGTAAAGTCATGAGTCATGTCAGCACAGTTGAATCTGTGCAACAAAGAATATGACATACAAGGTCTACTGAACTGCAAAAACAGATGCACCAGTTTAACACACAGCATGCAGAGATCTTGATATACTACAATGTGCTCCAGGAAGTCTGAGCTCTGCAATTTTGATATGTTTGTGAGTTCGAGATGGTCACTCAATTCTCAATAGATTGTATTAGAGCTTGTAATGAATTAATATATATCTTATGGATCTTTGATGGAAGTGAATCCACCAGTACACCTTTTTTTGCCCAAAGGCTCCTACAATAAAGAATTTGGAATATGGTAGTTAGTAGTGGATTTAAACACTTGCATCTGTTTGCATGGTTGCCCAGTAGAAACTCATTAAGTGAATGTGGTGCAGTCACATCTTCTTCCTGCATCACGCGAGGCTTTCTAAATTTATCCAGGATATGCCCCAGTGCTTCAGTGTATGCCAGTTCAATTTGCGGTGGCCAGAAGCATATTAAGGTGTTTGCATAGTGTGGACCCTGCTAACAGATAATATTTTTACAACGTTGCTGGACATTTTCAGTTTCGTTACTTCTTGGAAATGTTTTGGTGACATTACTGCAGCGTTTAGCCTGCAATGGGGGCTGTTTTTCAACATACACAAAACAGCCGTATATGTGCAAATAAATATATGTTTTCATTTAAAAAAAAGCTTTAAACCACATTCACTTTACTTTTGTCCAATTTGAGAGAGAAATTTGTTAAACGTTTCTTTAAAGTCGTAAAACGTTGCTGAAAATATTCTGTCTTAGTGATTATATTCACAAATGGTGGTCTAGTAATTTACTCTATATGAAGATCCCAACATGCGACATTTTTGGTGGTAAAATTACCCTACAAATTAACTTGTTAGAAATAAATACATGTAAATAAATGAGACGTCGCAATGTGTCTCTAGATCTGAATATTTTCATAAAATGTGTTATCTGTCTGAAACAAGAGGAGTTACAAAAGTTGCATTATTTTCAGTTTGTTTTGTGAATTTTGTTTTTTTGTCATTTCCAGAAGCATGCATACAAGGTAAAAGTCAGTGAGGTAGAAGATTGCATTGCATGGACTCTAAAGCATTGCTCGTATAAAAAGGGGAGTCCATGTCCAAGTTTGTAATCTTCCTGACTGACTTGAGTAATTTCTGTTCTGCTGTAGATGAAAAACTGGGTTTAAAACTGAGAAGAAATATGTTATTGACTGCATGGAGAAGCACAAACTCGAAATATAAGTAAAAAATCCCCTGAAATTTATAATCTCACTCTGATTTCTTGAATCTGAACTGATTTTGAATTAAAAAAAGGAGCTAAAGATTTTGTTTTAAGAAATAATTGGCTTTATAGCTATATTGAACATGAGTATTTTTTATCATAAGATGTCTGAAATTTTATAATCATTTCAATGTTCATCTTAATGACCCTAGCTGTATGTGTTTTTATTTCAAAGACTTTATTTTTACAGGACCCTTAATTAGACTAAGTGCGTCAACAATGTATGACTTGATCATACAAAAGGCTGTCCTAAATAATCAGTGACCATTACTTATCAAGATCGATATCTGAATTCAGTTCAATTTTGAATCTGTCCAAATGACAAGTAAACATGAACATTCATCGAGCCGTGTATCTTCCATCAATCTTCAAACAAATACCACCCACTGAATAATAAAGACTGGCATGAAAAAATAGAAGCAGACAACAGTTTTCAATGATTTATAAGAGACTCCACCAAATTCCTTGTAATCAAGATTCAACCATGATAAAAATTGCCAGCCATTAAACAATCCATGTCGAAATCCAATCAGATCAAGATAGACATACACCAGACTTATATCTATATATAGTATGGAGGAAAACATCTCTCTCCTGACTTGAGAGAGGTACTAACTAAAAGTTACTAGTAGCGCAAATACATTTGATGCATGCCACTCTCAATTTTAAGAGGTATCTTGCTCCATACACATGCCAGTATAAATTGCTGAATACAATAAATGCTTGCTAAAAACCTCTTTTACATTAAAAATCCTTCTTATGTTAGGCAAAAAGGACTCATTTTTATCTGCAAATTTCAAAAGATGTTGTTTTTTCCAACTTCCTTTTTGAATATCCCTGTTTTACCAGTTTATCTTATAAAAGTGTATGGCAAAATTCGAAGTCGTCAAAATTAGTGCATACTCTAGCAAATGCAATAAACCGTGACACAGACACCATAAGCAGACCCAATTGAAATAGTATTTTCCATGTGAGGGTAGCGAATAATAGCAAATTTGGAGTGATCTCGTTTTTCGTAGCCTTTATTGAATCACCATCATTAAACATCATTGCATCCAAGTATGGACATTATGAGTCATTTTTCTGTAGTTTCGTTGCATTCTTCATGTAAGTCAGTTGGGAATTTGAATGAAATGCATTGTTTGAATTATTTATAATACAATAATTAATAAGTCATCAATATATCGAAGGGTCAGTCCAAAATATTTACCACCACGGTATTTCTTTTTTGTTAAAAAAAAAGATAGTTGTGCTGAAATAAATATACATTAGCTAACGATGGTGCACAATTTGTACCCGTTGGGATACCCATGGTTAGCCTGAAGACGAAATCTCCAAATATTGCATAAGTGTTATCCTTAAAAAAATTCAGTTGTACAAATTACCCATATGCAAATGCTTACTGACCGTCTTCTGCATCATTATCAAAATATGCATTCTTAAATGTAATGATCACTTTTGGAAATATTTTTTCTTACATGTTTTATATACAAGTGATTTTAAACATCGTTTCAAATCTAGAAGTGAAGTAATTGTATATAAAGCAGAAGAGTCCCAAGATGAATTTTTTTGTATTGCAATTTGTTATTTATACCATCTGACAAAACTTTGGAGTTGGGCAAAATTCAAATCCTGTTTACACCAGACGTTTCTTCTGTTCGATTACAGTAATTTAGCCCAAACTCCCGTATCTTAGTTAAACCATTTGACAGTAAAACAGACAATTGTTGAGTTGAGGAAAATTCTGACCTGCAATAAGTCTGAACTTGTGTGGATTTTTGTGAAGTTTAAGAATTGGAAAAATTACTGGTAAACGTGCATGTTCATCAGAAACTTTCATGTTGAATGATAAAAAATATATGAAAATTGTTGATATTTGTCTTAAGTAGTGTTGCGTGATACATTTATCCATTTACATAAAACAATAAACCTGTTTACATATAATATTAACAACGTTATTAAATGTTTTACCAGCCGTTGCAAGAACATTTTTATGCACATCTTGCAGGCAACTTACAACCTGTGGATTTGTAAGAATTTAATGTGGCTGATTGATTGGTTTTTAATGTGTTGATGTTGTTACTAACAATATCCTTTATTCCACTCATTCAGTCATCTAACATTGAAATATTAAACTTGTCCTTTTTGCCCATTTTCTTTCATATTCTTCAGCAGAATTCATGATAATTTTTTGTCTTTACCCCAAGCGATTTTATTTTGTTCACGGTTTTTTGGACCTTTAGTGATACGTTTACGTAGTTCCTTGTTTGGTATAATGGAAAGTTCACCAATAATAATGTGCCCATGATGGCCAGAAGCATAAGGAGAATTATCACAGGGGCAAAGATATTCTCCTTTTATGTAATTATCAAGTACAAAGTCATCGACAATTTTAATGTGGTTAAATAAGTTAGGTTGAATGGTTTGGAGGATTTATATGTAATTCAGGAACATTAGTATCCAGATAAGGTCGTATATATGATTGTACTTTTCTATTATGCAAACTATTTGAAAGGTTCACATAATCAATTGTTCTATCATTATATGTTAATTTTATAAACTCCTGTTTTGGTATTTCCTTTTCAATAGGTACAAGTTTAGAAGTCAATGATAAAATGAATCCTTAAAAATATGATGCAAAACCTAATCAAGCTTGTTTTTCTAAGAATAATTGTGTAACGTCTTCTTTCGAGTAAAGTAGTGCCAGATGAATTTCATAAAGTGTAGACCTAACCAGTTGAAGTCCATTAGGTTGACTAAATATATCCTGAAGAAATGTGAGAGTGTAGAACTTTATTCAGATGTTTTAGATAATCATATGAACGATATCTTTTGCCTGCGTATTCTTGCTTGTATAAATTGTACGTGCTTCTCACCTGATCTCTGAGCTTTGACCAGGTGTGCCTTTCCACATGAGTGGTGATACTTCATTTCCTTTGTCTGTGCGCTTATATATCTTATTTTTGCCTGCCCCGTTTCATTTCGTGTCTGCATCTTTTTCAATTTGTTCTCCTTCTTCCACGTCACAGCTTTTTCAATTTGTTCTCCTTCTTCCACGTCACAGCTTCTAAGTTATTCTGTTATTCTGTCTTATTTTATATATTCTATAAGAATTTTTTAAATCTTCTTGTAGAAGACGCACTTGCTTTTTGAAACACTCCTGAACTGGTACTACGATGACAAACATATGACTGCGTTAACCTTATCTTTCGTAAAACGGTTCATTGGTTTGCATTTTTTAATAAACTTGTTACTTTAAATAGTATTTCAATTTTAGAACAGCTGTTAAGCTATTATAACATTGAGTACAGCAGTCTGTGCTATACTACATTATGGTAGCATATTGGGACGGAAATATTTATTCAAACATATTTGTCTGCCGGCGTATAATGTTTTGAATTTTCCCACTTGCTATCATTAAACAGCTGCACATCCTTATTTCTGGAAGTCTTCTCTTCCACATGAAGTATACAGTTAAAACCATGCTGTTATACTTGTGTCACTGTTACATACACAATGTAGTTGAAGCCTAACAAAGCGTAAGGCAAGATAAGCAACAATAACCACTTAAACTGTTTCCATCACATAATGCACTCTATGTTTATCGCTTACAATACAAATATATATTTCTTCTATGTGAGTTCTGCATTCTGAAATGAAGATAAGTGCAAGAATTATGTTATCAGCACGCGCAAAGCACTACTCGTCTCCATGGTCATGAGAGCTAAGGTAGTGAAACATTCAGTGGTTAATGTATGTAAACACAAAGTTACATGTAGTTAAAGCATTTGGTGATGCAGTTTACAAAAAGTGTTGACAAAATATAACTATTGCATAAAGATTATTTATTTATATATGCAAATGGGGATGTTCAGACAGGTCCTTTAGCACAGGAGGTTCCTTGGCAGAGGTGGGCTCATAGGCAGGACCTACTCTACCTGGTGGATATTCAAGTCTTGCTGTTATATCTTGTGATGTTCATGTTGTTTGGCTTGTCAAGATTTAGATGGTTTCCGACTTTCACTGAATTTCGACCATAATATGGACGCATAATGGTATCATGTCATTATGAATTGCACCATTTCAATTCAATTCTTCAACTCAGGCCATGTGGATTGTTTAAGAAATGCAATTTTGAAGTTTGCACAAACAGATTATAATTTACAAACAATTATCAAACACAAGTAACATTGTGTCAGCTGTTGTACTAACATCAAACACAGTTTTTTTTTGGCACTTTTTTCATTTTCTATAGATGGCTCTTATAACACAAATGTCAGCTTTACTTGACATATGCGAATGTTCTGAAAATGCAATACTCGCTGGTTTCTTGGCAACGTTTAATATCAGGCCTCCCACATTAAATTGCCCACAAATAAACTTTAGATACGTTTCCCTATAAAACCACAATTTTAGTAGCCAGCGAAGAGTCTGGAACTGATATGACTAAATTTAATACTATAATGTACAGTATCTATTTCTCCAACAATGACATTTGCAAAAATATTTTATTTCATAAAATAGTATCTAAAACCGAATTGTGTGCTCTAACGCTTTTTAGGTCAAACTGGTATATAGCGTCCGGTGATTTCAAATTTCCATTAACTTCATCCGTTTAATGCTATTTTTAAAATATTTTCGATAAAAATTTTCGGGAAGACTCACCAGGATAATATGGAAACAGTCAAACGTTTTCCTCCATGCACCCTGGGTGCTTAATGCCAGTTTGGGTCGAGGAATGCTGTTAACTCAGTTCAATAATATGGCCTTTTGAGAGTTAACCTATTACAGTATGTTTGCATTCCCAAACATGGCATTTCTGTGACATTGACTTTTTTAAGTAGAAATTTGATTAAAATCTTGCTTGAAGCTGTTTTTTCAAATGGTGCTGATGAGTGCATTAGTGATAACGGTTTTTACAGTTGGGTACTTGTATGGAATGATGAGCACATGTTGTTATCACTATAGATACGCGGGTTTAATTTGTGCCAGCTATAACTCATTTCATCATGACGAGGTGTTTCGTCAGAATATCAAGGGACACGAGAATTACATTTAGCAGAGGAATGCAGATAAAGAACTGTATTTGTTGAAAGGTAACAATGGTTAATCAAATAATTAGTTGCTGAAAATTCCTAGCCGGATATATTGACGCCTACATGGGAACAGTTAAGGGTCTCTCTAAAATAATAATGAAGTCAAGTGCCTTGACGTTCTATAAAAATTCCAAGTGATGTTTTATGATGTCGCTGGAAGTGTGTGCTCTTACACCCCCCCACACATATTACACACACACACATATATTACACACACACACACACACACACACACACACACATATATATATATATATATATATATATAATACTGTAAAAATCATTTTCCCTAAATTATGTTATCATGATATATTGCATTTTTGAAACTTCAATTTAGTAATTTACCTGCAAGAGTAGCACTATACACAGTTGGTTTTGCACCTCCATTGCCTAGAAAAAGCCCTGTTCCCACGGTATGGTGTGTGTGCTTGACGGTATACTTTTACCATGGATAACTACCCTGAAACGCCTTCGCAGATGACGTTCAGCTTAGCGGAAGAAAGCAGGGGAGGCTTAATGGGCAGGTAACCTTAGGTTTGTACATTTCATTAAACGTTTATGAAGTACCTCTCAATGTTGGCTGGTGTGGGCAAGTTTAACGTACATATTGGAGAACATTGTGCCACGTATGTGCTTAACTTGTGTCTCTTAAAAGAATACACACATACACGGATATACACCCCATTTTATGCAAATACATAAAGATGAATAATGATAGTGCTAGCTGCAAGGCCAGGTGTCAACAAAAAAACTAACATGCTTGAGGTGTTCTTCTCTTGTACCAGACAAAGACTATTTAAGGGTACATTCATTTCTATTCAAAAATCAATAAAAAGTACAGGTATCTTGAACACTGTCTAAGCACATTTTATCGTCTTACGCGTCAAGGGCATATTCTAACTGAAGAGGCTTGCTCTTTTCCAACAAGGGGGCCGGTGCACATAGTGAATCCAATAAGAGCTCTAAAATACCACTTCCAGGTATCCTGAGTCTGATTCAAATTTGTCTCAAGGGAATTTACAAAATTAAATATTTTATCTTTGTAGTACCAAAGAGCATCTCATCTTGGTAAATAAGTATATAGCAGTCCCCAACCATTCAAATATCATTTTATCCATTCTTAGATAAATGTAAATGGAACAATTCGTGACAACAATAGACAAGCATATAAGGACCTTATGTTTAGTAATAATATATCTTTATGTGCCAACTGTATTTTTTAAAAAACCTTTTTTTAATTGCCAGCTTTCCTATCGGATAGCTGAACCCAACATGATATCACAACTTGAACATATGATCAAGGGACAAACCACAAGTGATGATTGTTTGTCCTGTCTCACTGACTTAAGAGGACAAAACGACAGAATAAGAGCATCACACATTGAGATCAGAAACACCTGCTTGTCCCGATGCAATACAATGTAGCGGCAAGGTCACATTTTGCACACTCTTACATATGCCTCTACAGGAGTGTAACCCAATTCTACCAATCTACAGACAATGCTTACAACTATTCAAAGAGTATATACTTTAATTTACAGTCTCCAATTTAGCTCTGATAAGGTTAAAATTGATGACCTATTCCTGCGATCATTGTGGTTATTTAGCTCCTGTGTCCCACAATTTTGAGTCCACACCTTTTCTCGGCGTGCTTTGAACGCAATGCTCCTTATGCACGTCAAAGGATGCTGTTGACCTAGACTAATATGTTCTATGTAATTGTAGTCATACCGCTATTTCTAGACAATGGATCTATTACCTGCATTGTGATTTAGAGCAGTTCCGTTAAAGTAGTTCGACGTAAGTCACAGTTGGCACTGAAAAAATAAGCAAAGGTTTTACATATTATTTTATTCGGTTTAATTCCAAAATAACATGCTTGCTTGGTTCATTATACCACCCCCATACCTCAAGATACCGGGGAGGTACTTGGTCGACATTATACGTACTGGACTTGTCGGCTCTATGAATGGTGGTCCACAGACAAGAACAGTCTACTGCATATTGATTTCTAGGTGGGACATGCAGCCGATTGCCTCATAAACCATGAAGGGAGTGCTTCACCCATGGAAGCTAATGGTAAGCACATACACATATACAGTGGTGCATCTTTTATCCACCCACACCCCCCCCCTTTCCTCGAGAGGTCACTTGAGAGACAACTTCTAAGAGAAAGTGCAGATTTTGCATTACATTTTCCGCCTCTTGACAGAAGCCACCCCTTTTTTCATCTAGAGCCACTTTTGTGGTGCATTAAGGGACCACTACATTCTCCTCAATATGAAAAAAAAATGGATATGAATAAATGAAATACTTTCATTGGGCCTGTATAAAATACCTTATAATATAATGTTTTTTTTGTTTGTTTTGCATAGGCCTAATGAAAGTATATTATATCAGGTGCTTTCATGTGGAAACACTGTGTATATACATGACAATATGGCGTAAAGTTCTTCACAAAACAAAACGACTTGAAAAAATGCTGCTCATTTGATTTTAAGTTGGTACCTGTTGTATGTAACCACTGTCATGAGCAGCCACATTGCATTTCGTGGACGCATTTGCGAACAATTTCCTCATAAAATACATGATTTTATTTGGATACTCTGACACATAAAAGTAAATGGACAAGAGATGATATTATCCATGACCATGTAGATGTAAATAAAAAATCCACAGAGATTCATTATTCATAAATATTATGTAATTTATTATGCAGTAAATTTTCATACTTTGGCTCAAGGGGTCTCAATACAGAAATATTTATATTTATTATTACACGTGCAACAGGGTTGTTTGGATGGTCAGTTAACAAATGCAATGTACACAACAACTCGTACATCAGAGACGGGTATTCTTGTGCATTCAAGACAGTCTCCAGGGCACAGCAATATGAGCGTGAGCACATTATTTGCAAGGAAAAGTGCATTGAACACATACATGAAAGAATGGGGACAGCACTGTGTCGCATACATGAGAGACACAAAGGTACATATTAGATGATGTTATTCAATGTAAAAAGTTGCCTGCTCCGCAAATTAAGGTCCTGATAAATTTATAAAATATATTTTTTATGATCTACTTATATTACTTTTATCCAAAATTCAGACACTCTTGTAGTGAATTGAACTGAAATCACAACATGTCGGCAGATGTACATATATATATATAGCCATTTTAAGAACCCCAATATTTCCCATATGTATACAAACATCTGTACTTCGCCTTGCATTTTGAGTGCTGCAAAAAGTGAGACTTGGTCTGATAATTTATTCTTTTGTGCGACACCACCGTCTTTACCTTGATATTTCTATATGGAACTTATTTGAAAGTCTCTTTCAGGTGGTAAGCTGCTTGGAGGCCGAGGCGGGTTGATATTGGTTCGAGTGAACGCTCTGCAAACCTTCAACGGCATCACCTTGTGCAAGAATAGTGGGGATGCAGAGAGCATGGTAAGAGAGACTGTGGCTATGCTCACCAATTACGGGGGCCCACATACTCATGTAAAAACATCGAGATGGCCCATCCAGCTGGTGTAAGTTCCACGTTGACCAAGCCGTGGTAAACTGACTCGTAAAGGTAAGACAATTGACTAACCCAGTTAAGATTATAATATTGTGCAGCATTATAGATCGATGTCCGTGAAAATTTACAGAGAGTATGAAGTTATATCACACAGGTAATAATATTTGTAACTCATAGGGCACTGTTTCTACATTTCATATAGTCCTACACACAGTGTGAATCGTGTACACCATTGTTATGTAGATCTAATGAAAAGAAAAAAGTCCCAAAAATGCCCTTGCATATACATGTTTCTTTGGGACCTCCTTTTACTCCAGGTAACAAGCTTGTACCGTGTGCAGTGCTTGATGTTATGATTGCAACATAAACAGTTGGATTATGATTATAGGCATCTTTAGTAATGGTTTACTTTATAATGGGTCACAAGGCTTGAAGATCTAAAGATCGAAGTTTGTGTTTGCCTTCATAGTATCCCAATAAAACGACACTCGTGCACTGTACCAACTTGCGAGGGAAACTGGCCAGGTTTGTACACGTATCCATGGGCAAACAGTTGTCTGCCACAATAGCTACCGAGTGGGATTTTTTTTATTCCCTTGTTCTCACTAACTTGTAATGAATTTGTTTAGCCTGGTAAGATTTATATTTCATTTTAGGATGATCAGGAAGTTTTTGTTCATGAAAAGGTAACAACTTTGCAGAATAAACTCTGATCGCTTTTGTTTTATCAGGTGTCTGATATTATTATTTGGAATTCAGAGAAAATACATACAGTGTCTTGTCTTCAAATGTAATAAAAATACATTGTTCCATGTTTTGCAAAATCGCTCCAATGAAGGATCACGATTATCTATTTAGCAAATGATAATGCTGGTACCTCAAAGAGCCTCATCCTATTATCTTGAAAAAAACACTGGCTTGTTGGATGAAACGTTTAACAAAATAAAACAAAATGAAACAAAAGAAAATTAAAAGTGAAAATTATGCCCCAAACCTCTAAATAAAGGTCAATAATCTCCTGTGAAAGGAACACAATGTAGTGAACAATTTACTTGATTTTATTGATATAATTATACATTTGCAGGCTTCCGACTCAGCCATTAGCATTTGGTGATGTGGAAGCAATGCGACCCTTACTCCTTACTTTGAAATATTTGAAATGTTTGAAATCGTCTTCCGTAGGAGCTACACAAAATTCAGATGAGTCCCTGTACCATGTGGTGTTGACCATGGTCCCAAAGTTGCCCTCCACTCTCCAGCCCAAATACAGCCAGGAATTGACCATGGCAGCATGGGGTATAATCGTGACCGCATGGAGACAGCCAGACTATTGTTTCACAATGCTGGGATAGACCTGGACGTATCCAGAGCAAGGTGCATGGGATTGACAGACATTGAAATACTGAGAGGGAGTGCATACAAAGCCAGTACTCCTGCCAAGGAAATAACAAATGGTAACCGACAGTCCAGGGCAGCACAGATGGACGCTTTCTCCAAGTCTACGGGACAAAGTACCGACCAGGGAAGTTCCATGCCAGTTCCAAGGCACTCCCGGTACAAGAACCCCATCCAGCTGCAGGGAATGTGAGCTATTACTAAAAGGCCATCCAATAGTTTAGAAAAACATGCTCCATATTCACAAATTTCGAACCCAACAATGACAGCAAAGAGATTCCAGAGTTACCAAAGCATCAATACTCATCTTCCAATTCTAATGTTAAAAAAAAAAAAATCACTCCTGACTTGAGACAGGCAGCCAGCCACATAGCCCAATTGGTGGTTTTAAACCGGTCCTCTGCATCCTTTGAAATATTCTTCATTAACTAGAGACTATAGTGTTTACAAAATGTGCGGACCAAGTATGGATTGCCATGGTGCATATGATTCAAAAATTTATTGTTGAAAAAAAAATTAAAAAGCACCAAACACGAGGGGGGGGGGGGAGGGGGATAGGACAGGGGTGTGGGCAGAGTATTTCGTCGCGAAAATTTGTTTTATGGGCAAAAACTTCCAATGGCCTTTCATTTAACTTTCTGGAGCAAATAAGTAAGGCAAATTTATGTAAATATTTTTGAAAATGAAGATTTTCTTCCCCATCCCATGGTGATCGCAATCTGGAAAAAAAATAATGAAAATGTGTGCTTATATAATATTCCAGTTACACACCGTGGAATCAGATAATACTCTTAAGCATTGGGATACCACCCCAATTTGAAATTATCAAGACATATGGAAATATTACAATGTAATCTGTTCAGCAGGCAATCAACATCTTTCACTGCAAATTAATTAGCAACCGCAACTGAAATAAACACAATATATATATATATATATATATATATATATATATATATATATATGTGTGTGTGTGTGTGTGTGTGTGTGTGTAATTGATAAGTTCACAATATCCATGCTAATGTGTTTGACACACCACTCCACTAAATGAAAATAACTTGGTATGTTGAGGAGGCAAGTAATTACAATGTTGTACATATGTCGGAATCAACCTGGATGTTCCATCTCCTTCGGCATGTGTATTGGCACTTTTTTAACCGGCGTCTTGTTTTCCACCAGATCTCATGAAAAAAGGTTATTTTGGCCTAGATGAATAATTTATTGAAAATAATAGCTTAGCCCGCTCCAGGCCATGTGCGTACCTGGCCCAATATATATATATATATAAAATGTCTTAGCTTTCACCTCAAAATAACACTTTTTCTCATTTTTTTTCCTCCATCATGTAGATAACCGTTTTCTCTTACCAAAAAATACAAAAATTTACCTCGGTCGAGAGGAATATCTATTGCAAAAAAAAAAAAAAAAAAAAAGGTTTGCCCAGGCCACTTTAACAAAGAAAGAGTTGTGTCGGCACGTTGGATAAGATCGAACCAATTTCCCATTGATTTCATCAACTGCACGGTCAACAGTGCAGGGGATTAGCCTTATTTCATTCTCACTTAGGGAGTACAGCATCTGATTATTACATAGGGGGCACATATGCCCCACGCAAGTCTTAAAAGCTCCAGTTTATCTTTGAACTACGCACACATTCTTGATTCTCTTGGTCTAGCAATGTACTAATATAGAACATGCCAATTTTGTTTAAATGTTAAACACATAATATCTTTATGTTATCTCAGCTGGCGCCTGTTGATAGGTTTTTGCAGGTATCTATGGAACACTTTTACAAAATCCTTCAGCGTGTCTGTCAGGAATTTCTGAGTGCTTCCCCGCTATCTCATTTCTGAATAATTAATTTATAAAAATGGGTTTCTGTGCATTTAGTGCATAAATGACAGGTTTTCTGATGTCTTTATATATTGGACCGCATTAATGAACAAAGAACTGCTACAATCTAATGATACTGAGGTCTTGACAAGTGAGGAATCATAGTTTTTTAAGGTGCCTTAATCTATTGGACTACACAAATGAACAAAATGGGCCTTTTGTACTTTTTCTGTTATTTACTTGTTTTGTGCTTTCCTTTGTCTGCCTTTAAGTGTATACAATTGATACTTCTGTTCATAGATAACACACATCGAGTAATATACGTGTACGCCTTACAGTGTCCAACGAATGTAATTTTTCTTCACCTCCAAGAACCTTCATAATGGGTATATGTTTTCAACAATACAGAGCTGTGATTGGCCAATTGGGCAGTGCTATTTGTGTTTTGGATATGAACATGCACATCTCTATTGTGTTTGTGTCTTTTTGTCCAGAACCACTTCCTAGTGGTCATTTACACTATTCCGCAGTCCGAACTCTTTACTCTCCATAAGCTTACCGGTCACTGTCTAACCTAGACACATATGGAAGTACTATTGTCCATATTGCACACGTTCCTCTGTAGAAATTTGACACAGGCTGTATTAGCCCAAATAAATTAAAGGGTCTTCAGCGGGTAACAACTCATAACATGTTTCAAGGCCTATACCCACACACGTCTCTCTGAGTAGCGGTTCCTTGCATAAGCTAAATATTCAGCAAAGACAACCCATATAAAAATGAAATAAAAAATGATCGTGGCAAATGATTAACTAGCTAAATACGTAAAGTTTTGCTTATAAATGCAGAGCAACATAGTGAAAGAAGAATACCGATTAAAGAAAAGATAATTACTAAATTTGTACAGTACAGGTTCAGACAAGAACAATTTGACTTACCCCTAAACCAGTATGTACCCTTCAGTGCCGTAGCCAGGCTGAGGCAGAGGAGGCGCTTGCCTCCTCTGAATTTTGGCTGATGATGTTAGGAGTTAGCATAGAAATAGTTTATTTAGCCTCAACAAGACTTGTTAAGTTTAAGTTATTATACACAACAAAAACAAAGAAAACAAGAAGACCCTATTGTAACTAAGATTTTGAGTCACTCATAGTGATAGAAGATAAGAGCATCACAGAAGGCGTAAGTTTTTAAATGATTACTTGTATCTTTGCCCTAGGAGCAAATTCAATTCATATAAAATGATCAAAAATAGTCACATTTTAGTAAAATTTTGAGAATCTATATATGTATAAAGTCTTTTTTTTCCTTGAAAACCCACTAAATTACATCATTTTATGTGCTATTTTTCAAGCGTGTTTAATCTTGGGAGGGGGGCACGCCCCCTCCTAAACCCATCCCCCACCTGTACCCTTTGCCTCCTCTGTTTGAGAAGGCTGGCTACGGCCCTGCTCTTTCTAGCTGGAGAGCTTATCCCAGTTAAACCACCTCCCAGCGTATAACTGAAGAAGAAACAAACTAGGACGTTATATTCAGTCCCAGTCATCGTAAAATGAAGAGTTGCAGCTTGACCACCTCTACAAACCAGGGAAATCCTAACAATTACTGCAGAGATGAACATCCTGCATCAGAAATGTTAAACAAACTCCATGATGACACCTACTCCTTAATTTCAAAGTCTCCAAACAATAAAGCTCTATTTCACCGCCAACCCTGAGCCAATGTTTCAACGTAATGTGTCAGGTTTGTGACATTTGAAAAATTCCTGTCAATTTTGAGTATAATTTTAATATTGAGTAAATGTGCATTTAGGCGTGTCAGCACAGAATGAACGTCATTAGCATTTGAGTAAAAAAAATAAGTCAAGAGAATGTAATCAAAATGTAATATTTTAACCCGATGTCAAGTACAATTAGGCAAGCTTGTAACTGTCGTAAGTCTCTGCTTGCTACCGATAGCCCCTGGGGTTAAACCTAACAGAAAAGAAGCTAGCCTTAAATGTCTGAAAAGGTGAACATTAAAACAGAGTGATGCCAACGGGTAAGATTAAGTAGCAAAACAGGCAAGTTTAAAATTTCTTAAATTATTGAAGCCAAACTTCCGAACCATCTCTGGAAATTTACAGCAAAATGTGTAGAAATATTTGATTAAAAGTACATCTTTGAATCGTTTTGACTCAAGTTTATTGTAAATAAATTTGGTTCTAAATGAAAAGTCCTAAAATTTAGAACAAATACGACCAAATCTCAAAATCTGTGACAAAATCGTATTACATATAATTATTTCCGAAATATTACTGCCCGGGAAAGGATACTTAACTACTTCAAAGTTATCATCTATTTTGTGATAGACTTTCATACAAAACTTGTCATTAGTGACCTGAATATCCAAATCCAGAAACATCTCTGAAACCATCTGAATTGTTACCCTACAAAGGGATATCTTTTGGGTAAAATAACTTTACCAATTTCACTGAAATTTTGTACATTTATACAAGCAATGTCATCAATATATCTTTTGTTTGATACTTTTCTAGCTATTTAAAAGTCCTTTTTCATCAATTTATCCATATACTTCATTTTCAAGCCAGGTTAAATATAAATCTGCCGGTAACGGGGAGCAGTTGCTACTAACTGGAATGTCTTTTATTTGTTGAAAAGCCAATGGTCTGCATTGAACAAAAGTATTGTCCTCCCAAAAAATTTCATAGCATCTATCAAAGTTTCAACAGTGCAAGATTAAACGTTACTTTTTGAATATTTGTTGTTTAACCAATATGCTTTCTTTGTATATGAATTATATATTTATGTATGGTTTGCCATTATGTTTAAACATTAGGTTATTAATTGTGAAAGGGAACTTTTGACTTCATCTACTGTAGATTAATTTGTGTACAGTGTAGAAAAATCAAAATATTTGATATATTTTGCTTTTAAATCTTTGATTTTAGATACAAGCTCGATAGAATTGTCTACATATCACGATGAAGTAGTTTCATCTTTCTGCCTTCTGACCTTCCAGTTACTTAAACCGGTTCTTGTAGTATTTTGGAACCTGTGTAATATTACTATAACTTTGTCCAAAGCACTTTTCTATAACATTCACCCCAACCCAGGGCCAACTGACAATTCCTTGAAAACTTTTTCAGTCCGTCATGCTAACGTGCACAGCATCAAAAGTAGAGGTAAACATGACGAACTTCACCTCTTTGCTGAGACTGAGAAAATTGATGTGATTTCTCTCTGTGAAACTTAGCTCGACACTAGCTTTCCTAAAGATCTCTTGACTATAAATGGTTTCTTACGCTAGGATCGAGAATCAGGCAACGTCGGAGGTGTCGCACCTCTTGTGTCAAAAACCATCTACCTTTGACCAGACGTACTGATCTTGAATCGCCCAACAGTGAATACATCTGGATTGAATTCACAAATACAAATGGTATGGTACTCATAAATATAGGCGTATATTATCGTCCTCCTGGTCAGTCTGCAGCTGAGAGAGACTTATTTATTGATACTGTCTTTAATTCTATATCCGCTACATTAGAACTCAATCCACATTTCCTTATACTTACTGGTGATTTCAATGATTGACGCCTATCCCGGGACTCTATCCACATTGACAGTGAACTTGGTCAGCGTCTGTTACATCGTCACGCAAAAAAACCTGTGTTAACTTATACCCGGACCTACCTGCATTTCCGAGTACTCTGAACGTTCACTAGACCTTATGATCCCGGATTCTCCTTGTTTTGTCTTAAATTCGGGTATATTACAACCCATCTCAACATCTGATCATGCTGCTATCCTTTGCTCCTGCTCCCTTCCTAACCACAGAAACTGACCTTTCAAATGCACAATCTAGGATTACAAGCGGGCGGACTTTGATTATCATAACAGAGTTTTGCTAGATGTTCCATGGGATATGGGTCTAACAGGCTTTGATTCCATTGATGACGCTGTTTCTTATTGGTCTGATCTGTTTTTTGACATTTGCAAACAATTTATTCCGTTCCGAGATATAAAAATCTGGCCTAAAGATAAACCATGGGCGAATATTAATATAAATAGACTCATGAGACAGCGGAAGCATGCCTAAAACAGGTATAAGAGAGTGGCCTGTCAGCCTTGACCCCACACCTTTCTCACGTCCACCAAGATTGAACGTTTTTACCAACTTTATGAAAAGAAACATAACCTCACGGCAATCTCTATTAAAAAGTCTACTCATTCATATTTTGAAAAACTTCGTTGCCAGCTTGACTCTACAGATATCAATAAAAAAAATGGTGGAGCATAAGTGAATCCATCCTAGGAAATAAACTCCATTTCACCGCTTGTTGACAACGGGAAGATTATAACCAGTGACCTCGAAAAGTATCAAACCTTCAATACACATTTTGCCAATGGAATTTAATGCAATTCATCGAAAGAAGATAATCCTGAACCTCTCCCCCACTTTCTCCTATAGAACTGATGCTTGCCTGAACACATTTCAAATAGACACTGCTCAGGTTTTAAAAGTCCTAATGCCTCTTAAAGCTAGTTATGCCTGTGTACCTGACAATATAGCAAACATCCTGTTAAAAATACTGCTTCTGGAATCTGTCGCCCTCTCACTAAACTCTTTAACTACTCCTTACAGTATTCCCACTTCCCACGTCCCTGGAAAAGATCCAACGTCTGTCCAGTTTTCACGAAGAATAATAAACAATCTAAGGAAAACTATCGGCCTATCTCCTTGCTTTGTATCGTTTCAAAAGTTTTTGGACGCCTTCCATATAACGTCTGTTATGATTACTAAACAACAAATAACGTCCTTACCAATAAAAACTCTGGCTTCAGAGCTAATGACTCGTGAGCTCAAACTAAGCAAAGAAGCACGGACGGTTTTCCTCGATATATCATAAGCATTTGGCCGGGTATTTCATGAGGGTCTCTTGTTCATGCTAAAACAACCTTGCTTCACCGATCCCATCTCGGACTTCATCAGCAGTTACTTGTCAGATCGTTTACATCACACCACAATATGTGGTCAAACGTCCCCTTGGCTACCTGTTGAAGCTGATGTACCACAAGGCTCCATTCTTGGCCATCTGCTGTTTCTTCTTTTTTTTTATAAATGACATCACGGACGGCATAGCATGTGATATCAAACTCTTTGTTGATGACACCAGCATTATTGATATTGTCCATAATCCTAATACTTCGGCTGAACGTATCAATGCCAAGCTCGGCAGGATCCATGCCTGGGGCAAAACCTGTCGTTACTTTCAACATAATCAAATCCTTATCTGTTATTTTTTCCTCCAAAAAAGACAAAATGGCCTATCCACCTCACTTCATGGGACACACCGCAATACCTGAAGCAAACGAACATATACACCTAGGAATCATACTTACACATAATTTGTCATGGCAATCCCATATAACTCTTTTCATTGCAGCATCATAGCAACCTCGCTTTCAAGACCTCGCAAGCGGTTTTAAATCTTCCTCGTCGACGACGTCTGCTTCATGCGTGAAAGTTTCCTCTCGCTCAAGCACTCAGCTCCCGTCGAGACATACCTCGCCGTGAAACTTACCTTGAGGAACCAAAGCCGTAAGATAGTATTTAATACTGGTACCCCAACAGAAATAACTAAGTGCACTCCTAAAGGCAAGATGATCATTCGACCCACGGCAGGGTTCAAAAATGATAAACGTCATCAAATATACAGTGATAATTATCAAAGACATGCAAATGTTAAGCTTACAGAAATCAGGCCATATATATATCATATAATATTGTATGTGTTATATATAATGTTGTGCAAACACTAAGAGCAACAGCGTTTTAATCGGGCAGAAAGGGCTGTGGAAACCAGGTAATGTAAGCTCCCAACTGTGCATTTTCAGGAAGCGAGTTACTTTTCACGCGTGAAAAGTATCTCGGGCTCAAAACATTAGAGCGATGTCTGGACATGGCTCGGGAGATGACGTGAAAGCTAGCTAGCTTTCACGGCGCATCAAGGCTTCGAGGTGTCTTGAAGCGGTAGTTTTGTGAAAGCTAGCTTGCTTTCACGGGCGAGGTCTCGATCACGCAGCATCATTAATAAATCTAACCAACCATAAGCCATGCTGCGCAAACTGAAATACAAACTATGCCGAAAAGCCCTTATACGTCTTTACACAAAAATGAGGCGGCCTATCATTGAATATAGTTGTGCACTCTTTGATATCTGTACGGGCGGCATGTCATCATGTCTTGAAGCCGCTCAGTATGAAGCTGCCCGGATGTGTGCTGGTGCATTGAGACACACACCTTGTGTCCTTCTTCTCTCCGAGCTGGGTGGAACACCTTATCTGATAGACGTCAACAAACTAGTACTTTTCTATAAGATTGTCAGTAAATTGACTGCTAGGTATTCATATGACCTATTACCGTGTGACATCGGTCTTACCACTAATCTTAACTTGCGTAACCGCCTCAATATTAAACAGGTAAAATTCAGACCCAAACGTTACGGCAACTCCTTCCTCCCTTCCTACATTAACCTTTGGAACAACCTACCGCTGGACATTACGGAATCTGTATCACTCACAACTTTCAAATTCAAATTGAAATCGACCTTACTATCTGTTGACATTACATCCTCTTATTTCTCACACGGGACGCGTTTCCTAAATATTTGTTACACTCAGTTGCACCTTAGCTACTCACAGTTAAACCCCCATCTTTATAAAGTTAATACAATCCCCTCACTAGATTGTGCATGTTCTTCTCAAGGCAAAGATATCCATCACTTTTTCTTGTCCTGTCCTCTCTTCTCTGCCCATAGGTATCATCTGTTGGACATTATAAGTCACATTCTGGCACCAGGAGTAAACCAAAAACTTATCGTACATCTGTGCAGCGATCTCCTTATCGCATATTTTAAGCAAGGAAATGCCGACTTAAGTAACGATGATAATATGAAAAAAAATTTGATGCTGTGCAAAATTGTATCGCAGCATATAGGGGATTTGAATTCTGAGCTATTTTCCCTCTGGTGCCATAAGTACGTGTGCTGGGCTATCTCCGAGCTATGTATCTCTTACCACTTCAAGTCAAGTCAAAAATTTTATTTTAATTCGGTGACACACTTAGTACAAGTACTATTTTTGATGGCCGAATCGCCCACACTCACTCACACATGTTCATACATTCAAATACGACAATGTAAAATATATAATACAAAACTAAAATATACAAATTGTAATTAGAGATACAACATAATGAATATAGTCCCTAAAATGGTAAAAGTCTAGTCAGTTACTGAAACTGTACCTTTGCCAAATAATGGTTAAACACCTTATTCTTAAAAGACCCAGTTGTCGAGCAGGTTTTTGGGGCTTGTGGGAGTTCATTCCAAAGTTTGGTACTTGATACTCTAAAATTGTTTTGTTTACTCCTGTGTGTCATGTGCATACATGCACTATGTGCGTTTTGCTCGTCTGAAGAGCCTCCGTGTTAGGTTTTGTACTACGTAGGCAATTCAGTTTAAATAAATATGTTTAGATCAAATCAAAGAACTAACACAACCTAATGGCATTGTCGTCTTGACATATGAATAGGCCTGTTCCTTTTTTTATTAGCCTTAGATTAGATAACGTATCTTGTATTATCCTTTCTTGGCTGTAGGTTTTGTTGCAGACCGATAATAAAGGCCAACTTTTTTCAACATCCGTCACATTTGTATATTTGGCTGCGAGAATGCTTTCCGATGATACATGGCAAAGTGATTACTGTAGTGCACACCCGGTAGTTGCCAGTAAGTAAGTTTGCAAATGCTGTCGAAACGGTCAGATATGTACAACATAACATTGTCAACTCACAGTAGAGATTTAACTACCTTAACAACATTGTAACGATCGGTCGTCCATATATCGTACTGCCCTGTAATATTTCATTTATTATCAACAAAAATGACAGCGATTCCACGGCCAACCAAACATGACGACTGTGGACCAGATTGCTAGCGGTGCGTGCTACCAAGGTTGATCATGTGACTAATTGACTGACAACTTTCGGTTCAGTTGGAGGATAGGATGGGCGATGCCGATTTTTTGCCACACGGATGCTGGCTAGAGTTTTTCAATCAAAATAAAATAATAAACAGAAAAGGACCCATTATGGTTTTCCACTACTTGGAAGAGAATAGCGTCATATTAATAATATACGAATGCCCACAGGCCCAGACATTGTATGGAGGTAAGGGTGTCGCATCTGAAATTGCGGAGTGTTAATTGGCACAATATTTCTTGAAAACGATTATTCTGATGAGGATATGTTGATATTTCAAAATAGTTCCGTGTTTTAATATGCATACGTACATACACATACATGTAAATGCAAGTAAATGCATGTGTACGAAGTAGTGATCGACCTGCTCAAGACAGCTTGTCAGAATAGTACCGGAATGTACCTGCATGAGAAAAATTTTGAGCTGCGTCTTCAAAAGCATCAGCTGTTGAAAAAAGACCTATCTGCGTCGATGGTACCCAACATATTCAGCGGAAAGACCCTGATGAGATAATACATGCAACCCGTAACAGTGATTATTTGCGACGATGGTTTATCAGGACCGGTACAACTGAATCGCAACATTCTGGTTATGGAAGTCACATGGGTAGATGGGCAGGAATGGTTGTAAAATGCCGCTTAATTGTAGTTCAGTTTGCTTTTTATGTGTTTTTGTGTGAGCACATAATCCTGATTCTTCTTCTGGTGGAAATACCAAAAGAAAAGTTGATGACCAAAGTAGAAGGAATAGCACAGAAATGGTCATATCTCTTGGCATAAACCTTCTAGACAGGGTCAAGCTACATGGTTGGGAGTACAAACTGTACACAGCGGAATGTGTCCTTAAAAAGCCTTATGCTGAGCAGCAATGATGACAGGTTACTTGCACCAATGACTGCAGTGGACATCAGGCAAAAGAAAGGGTCAACGTCATTTAATTTTACAAAATGCCGTTCAAAAATGAAATAAGTGGCGACATTGGGTCGACGCTAAAATATCACAGCGAGCCTGATACGGGGACACGTACTCCCCTGGAAGGCTACAGTTTCCTCTCTTGGGGACGAAGCTTGATTTTAGTTCGCTTTGGACGCTAATAGCCCATTAGGCCTGAAAACAATCACTTGGTGGTCAGAAAACAGCATTGGGTATGAGGCGCAATGTTTGCTTACAGACTTGAGCAAATGGATTCCCATTAAGGTATTGTGTTTCATGTCTATCCTGACTCGGGCAAACTTTGGGAACAATATCAAAAATACCATCACTTTAATGAAAATGGCTAAACCCACAACTGTACCGCCTAATTTTGCTGTGTTATTAATGGATGCATGTACTTTAATATTGAGGTTAGGGTTGTGCATATTTCAGTATCACTGATATAATTAGCAAGCATTTGTGTTTAGGTTGATTACATACGACGTGTCACGTTCTTTCTGCTGGGATGCATACCGCGAGGGCTCTGAGACCGGTATATGACAACAGGCTAAATCCACTTTGTATCACAGCATAAGGATGATAATAGTTTCATGAGACATATATACATTCTGCATGACACAAACCACCATATCATGTACTCACACACTCTGTTGGAAGAATGCTGTATTATTTGTGATGTACGGTACAGTCAATAAGGTTCATTTCACACTCCCCCAAAGGAATTTACTTGCAGCCTGTCCATTTTCATCCATAGTTATTTTTCTAGACGCGTGTCATATCAGACATCATCCCTTTGTGCCTATTCGAGTATTGCATGAAGCCGACGTACATTTGCAAAGTGATATGGATCTGAGTATTGGACTGAGGAATCCAGTCATGCTAAACGCGAACAAATTTTGATGGACAAAAACAGCTTGGACCTGCTCTGTTATGTAAAGGTTACTGTATGCTTTAATCAAAGATGTATAATTAATCTGGACAATAGCGTTTTCGGTGCTGGTTTTATTTCTGCCCTATTAAGCAAGTTAATTACAAGCTTTCCTATCTTAATGGATCGCGTCAAACAAATAAAGTGAGATAATGTACATACAAGAAGTAGATGCCGCTGAATTATTTATAGACAGCAGTAGAGTCATCTGTCTGGAGGCGCATGAGATTATAACAAACCAATACGTTTTAAGCAGCATCTGTAAAGATTCGTACGTAATTGTTAATACCCAATACTAGTAAACACCGTCTGTAAAGTTTCGTGCAAAGTTGTGGCTTGATGACGTGAATATCTAGGTAACTGTTGGAATGCATTTGCACGTCATGTATCATTGAAAAATTCATATAAGCACATACGGGATAAGAGTGGTTTCTTCTTTATTGCTTGATTTGTTTCATAATTACAAGATAGAATAAACACACGTTACAAGTTGCTAAAGGGCACTTCAGAACGTTTCCATGGCAAAAAAATATTCACATTAAACATGTAAGAGACGTGTCAATAAAACAGGCTTTTATTTATTGTGTGTCATTTTGTACAATGCGTCAGTAACACCCAATCGTTATAATGCCAAGTGGTACAGGGGCAGCACCGTTTAGGTTAAGTGTTTGAGTCCCTGCGGATACACAATTATTCATTTCACTTTTTTTTTTGTTTTTGTTTTTGTTTTGTTTTGTTTTGTTTTGTTTTGTTTTGTTTTGTTTGTTTGTTTGTTTTTTTTTTGTTTTTGTTTTGTTTGTTTGTTTTTATTTTATTTTATTTTTTTTGTTTTTTTTTTGAGGGGGGATGTTGTATATTGTGTGGTCTTCTACATTTTACCGGTGATCAAAATTGGAGGCATGTATGCTGTGGAGTTCGGGGTTGGGGTGTTTTTCACAGAAATATAAACAATGCCTGTCTTATAAATTTGTTGCAGAACCTGCTGGAAATTGTTTTGGTATATGTCATTCTATGGTCTCGCTAATAATGTGATGTGTCGTGTTTTTGATTGCACTAAAACGTACATTATAGGACAGGGACCATGTGGCCTCAATCTGCTGATGGTGCAAATCATATATATATATATATATATATATATATATATATATATATATATATATATATATATATATATATATATATATATATATATATATATTTAAGGCTAAAAGCATGTTATGTAACATGCAACCATTTTAAAGGCCTAAAACTACTGAAAGAACGCAGGTGCTAATTAAATTAGATAACTTAATAAACCAAACTCTTCTCGTTAAGTCTATACATTATCATTTTATCTGTTGTTTTATGTGAGAGATTAAGCGCAATTGTTAAAAAAAATTATAGCGAGCAAAAAAACTTATTCGCCAACGCAATGGTGCGTTTTTAGAACTTATCCAAAACACCTAGTCCTTTCACTCTTGATGTGTCTGTGAAAATTGAAAAAAAAAAAGTTCTTCCAGTTCTATAAAAAGCGACGCAATCAGGTTGTCAATACAGTAAAATATTCTATCATCTCTTATTTTTTCCAAACTACGTACGCAAACGGATGAGCAAAATTTAAACTTAAAACAGTGGTAGTGCCTGTCCAAATCATTATTCGGATGTAAAAACCATGAAGACATTCCTTCGATTATTGATAAAGGTAAAATTATTTCCAACTACTCCGAAAAGTATGAAATATTTGATACTTATTTTACAAGCTTGCTGTTGATGTTGTTTCGAATCACCATTCTTATGGTCAGAGACTTGCCTGCATTTCTCATACTCAGTTTCGATTAACTTTCTCTAAGTTGAACTCAAATCTTCACAAAATTTTCATCGTCCAGCGACCCACATGTGCCTGCAGCTACCCAACCGAGGAGTTTAAACACCACTGTCTCTACTGTCCTTTATATGCTTGAGAAAGAAAGAAACTACTTAATATCATTATTCCGTTGTTAGCCCCTGGTGTCAATCCAAGTTTAATCCCACACACTACAAGCGTTAGATGAGCCAACATTCTACTTTTTGGGAGCAAGCAACTCTCAGATGAATGTAATACATTTTTTTTTCAATCAGTGCAAAATTTCATTGTTGAATCGCGACGATTTATCTCCCAACTGAATAATTATTTTTTTCTGCATGCAAAGTCAAATAAATGTCATACGTCGTGACGTCCAAATCCCTTATCTAATTAAATAAGGATATGCTTCGGCAACATTGTGTACGGTTTCTTTGTAAAAAGGTAAAATCTGTTAAGACTGTTCATGGTGTACCAATGTGGTGTTTGTGATAAAGTTTACATACGAGACAAAGCGAATCCGTTATTGTGTGAGAGCTGCAATGACACGAGTTGTTGATTTTTTTATGCAAGACTTGCAACAATGAAACGGACAGATTCAACGACTAGTACCACAAATAGCATCTTTAAGCGTTACACAGTGATGAGTTTTGCTTATCGTATAATTATCTTGGAGGCAATTTTATACTTCTTTTTATTATCTGGAAAGTAATGCTTCCATATTTCTCCTTCATCATCTTCGTTATACGTATTACGCGCCCGAACGCTTGACGCAGAATCGTCATTAGACTCAGGCTTTTTGTGGATCACACCAATACACAATAAACGTGATGCTACGTAATACCAACAACATATGAGAATTTTTAGGTCACAAACACTTGATTCGTTCCGAAGAACAGAGATAAACTTTGTCACAACAGAAAGTATCGATAAAACCGGTAAACTAACTTAAGTCTGCACGAAACGTGAAAAAATTGAGGCTTACCGGCTCATACTTTTCCTTGCGTTTCATAATATCGTATCGGGCCATGGTGAAATAGACGCAATTTTGACATCTCGTTAATCACACCCCTTTACGCGACCGTTGGTCAAGCGTCATCTCTTTCGATGTACATACCAAGCAGTGCAGACGTTCTAACCACCCATCATCCCGGGTTCCATACATTGCCCCAATGGTAGCATCGGCGAAGAACGTAAAGAGAGGGCAGCTTAGACAACCTCCCTGCCGAACACCGGCAGTTTGACCGAAACACTCATCACCAATCTTGGCGGCATAGTCTCGCATATATTCACATAAACCTTTTACAAAATTTTGTACCACATCCTGCCTGGATAAGGCGCTGGATTAACTTCTTCCAGTCCACTTTATCTTAGGCCATCTCATAGTCAATGAAGGTTACTTGAAGATGTCGCTTCGTTTTTCTCGCAATGAGTATTAAAAGTTTCACAGTAAGTATTTGTTCTTTGAAACATTACCAGTTGTGGCCCCTGCTTGTTCTTTCTTTGATCTGTACCAGAGCTTGAAACGTCTTGCAAGAATTGCATGATACTATAGTGACCACATAGAAAATACACTTATTGCCCAGTAGTTTACTGGTGACTGGCAATATATATATATATATATATATATATATATATATATATATATATATATATATATATATATATATATATTTTTTTTTTTTTTTTTTTTTTTTGGGGGGGGGGGGGGTCGTAAATATTTGGCACGAGACCAACTTTACTGACGATATTCTCCCGAGAACACGTGTTGAAACAGAATTGTGAGTGTGATTAAGCAATGGTGATCCAGTGATTTCAGCAGACCTGAGGGGATACTATCCCATCCGGGAGGTTTATTCTGCTGTATGTGCTTCATAGCGTTCTTTACCTCAAAAGGGTCAATTGGATCATCTACAATAGTAATGTGCATGTTGTGTTGAGATTCATCAAGTACAAAGGCGTGTGGGTTATCATGTGCACATGTGGGGATTCAACAATTGCTCGAAATGGTCGGCAAACTCGCGATCAGAAGGCTGACTAACTGTGTCTATAGGTGCGCTAGAACGGCCATGGCAATTGATGGCCTGCCATATTACTTTGTGGTTTTTAAATTTGGGTGAGTAATGCTGCCTATCATGTGCTGTGTGAATTGGCAAAGCGTTTTCATTTTGTGCTCTCTGTTCCAGCTGTTTGGAATTGAACACCGGTAAACAAGAACGATCAGATATTCCATTTGCCAGTTCATTGTTGTCCACGTTCACATTCCATAAATCGTTGTTTTCTGGTAAAAACTCGCTAAATTTCGTTAGCTGTTTTTGATTTATTTTTAAGGATCGCTTCGTGGTCTTTATCGTTGGAACTACTTATTTTCACAACTGACTGGTTGCATCAAGGAAGTCTGTTTTAGGCAGGGATATATGTTGATCATAATAGCTGCATAATTTTTAGGCAATTGCAACTCATTCATGACATCGAAATCAATCATATGACTCTTATGAGACATCACCGCTACTGAGCATAGGCCTACAGCCCAATCGAGCTGAGATACTCATCTCTCTTTTTTGTCGGTAGGACAAGTTTCCTGTTTCTGAAAGAGAACTAAAAGGTGGTTTACTGAAGCCATATCAGCCACTTTGGATAACTTTATAATGTATCTGCCATTTGCATTTATTGTTGAATCTGTGTTAAGTGAATAACACTAGTGTGTCCCATTACGAAAACATTTCAGTTAGACATCCTAGCATTCAAATCATAGAGACTTACAGTACAACTCACGCATCATGGACAACCCAAACTCGCACAGTTTTACGCATGCTTGAGCACTGCGCCATGCATCTCGCATCCGCCAGCGAGATATGCTTGCTAACGGGATACTCAAACGTGCACATACGTTTTTTAAGCTTGCGTTTCAGTGCTCATTTTTTTTTTTCGCATCTGGTGACTGGCGTGCTAGAAATTGCGTTGAGCCTGTCGCACGATGTTCAATGCCTGCCTGGCGAGGTTGAATCAACTTTTCAAACCGTTCGCGCAATGCTAGCATTGCCTGTCAATCATTCTTGTTTTGAGGTCAACGCGTAAGACACGCAATTGCTTTGAACCAATAATAATTGACATGTTGACCTGAACCTACAAAAAGTATCATGGAGGAACACGAGGGAGCCGGGGATGTCAGGGCGACAACAGACAATGGATTGTATTCCTCCCTTGCTCCAGCCAAGGCCTCGTCTTAACCGTTTTATGTGCGATATATGGACAGCGACAAACCAAGCAAATCGTGTAAAAGTTTTTGTTTGTCACGGGCTGTGCTGATCTCCTGATTAAAAGTCATAAGAACATCTATCAATTTCATAAGTATGCTGATTTGTTACTTCCTGCTGCCACAGGCAACAAGTTATTACACTGGTAGGAATTCTTCCTGTTTCTCGGTGATATTTCACCACCCTTTTCAATGTAATTAGCCCAGTAGTAACATGGTGCTGTTGAATCAGTATATTTCTGATTTGACTAAGTTTGTATGCATCAATCGCCTGCTTGTCCCGAACAATTTCCCATTTCATGTCCTCACAGACACCCACCATCTTGCTTTGGCAGTAAAAAAGACGACATGCCGTAAATCTTGGAATTTCTTTGCCGGGAAATTTACTGACGACACTCACCCATTTTCCGCACTTGCAAGACATGTACACTTAAGTATACCCAAATTTATACACATTAAAGAACGGAACTTAGTTATATAGTACAGAAAAACATGATCCATATTCATTAATACCAAACCCAACAATGACAGCAAATAGATTCCAGACTTGCCAAAGCATCAACAATTTATTCCAATACCAATGTGAAGAAACAAATTTGGCGGTTTAAACCGGTCCTCTCAACCTTGGAAATATTCATCATTAACTGCAGAGACAAGTTCATTTCCAAAATTTATAGGCCTAATCACCCAAACCACAAATTTCATTAGGCCTACTTCTGCCAAAAATAAGAGACCTGTTAGGCCTATCACCTTTTAGTTCTCCCGACTTTTCAGTCAGCTAGGTTTACAGCAAAAGAGTAAAGTAGGCCTACATCGTTTAAATATGTTAAGTGTTTTTCTAGCTCTGAGTGGACAAATTGCGTTGCATGCCTTTTTACGACTTTGCAATGCCAGGATTTTATTTTTATCGTTGATGCAAATTTAAAATGCGAGCCATGAAGGACAACCCACTTTGTCATATGCGCAAGGTAGGCCTAATTGCAATTGTAAAGCACTGGGCATGTCGCACAATGCGGTCACCACTCGCATGATGCTCGTCCGTTGGCACGTAGCCAGACGCATTGCAAGCCAAATGCGAGGAGGGACGAGCTCGCATGAATTGGCGTGGTGCGAGCATCTTATTATTTGAAAATGCTACACAATGCAAGCTCTTTTTTCTGTTTGCTCCATTTGGCGAGAGCTGAACTGTATAATGTAACGGTGTGTACGGGATGGTCTTGTATAGCTGCAACACATTGTTTTGAAAAATATGGCCAGTTACTCGGTGCAATATAGATAACTCCGGCACGTAAATTCTGCATTCCTGCAAGAAAAAAAAAAACAAAAACAAAAACAAAAACAAAAACCAAAAAAAAAAAAAAAAAAAAAAAACAAAACAAAAAAAAAAAAAAAAAAACACACACGCACACACACACTCGGTCCTGCAATGGAAATAGTGTGTACCATTGAGTATATGCAAAGTTTGAACAAGATCACTACTCCACCCCACACGTCTTCACCTTCAATTGTGGTGCTGCGAAGGCACTCAAATCCTGGTACTGAAAAGGGATAGTTATAATTTATTTCACCCCACAAAAATTACATCGTAGTTGTTTAAAGAGATTTACAAATTCTCATGTCTCTAACTTTGACGTGACTCCCCTTACGTTACGTGAAAGACTGCGAAACGTTTGTGTCACCCACCTATCTACATGTAAAAATACGTCGGTGAGTACCTGTTTACTGTTACACCATCTGCGGTGATACACCGCTTGTCGTTGTCATACTTCTCAATTCGACCTTGGTTTTCAGGTTTCGCTTTTTCCACTTTTTCGACTGACCGTATTGCGTCATACACTTATACCTTGGCAACGACCTATATATTTTACATAAAGATACAAATTTCACTGCACATGAAAGCTCGATCGCAGTGCCTGCTCGTGTGTTTGTTTAGCCACGTAAGATATTTACCATCACAAGCACTCTACTGGCTGTAAAGTGCCACATGTCCCAAATTCCAAGACACAATATAGTATAGCGGTATCAAGGGGTAATCTGGGAGAAGACCCCTACCCTGGGTAGAACAAAAGCCAACATATATTTTCAGATTGTTAATGATGTCACATTTATGAAATGAGAAGTTGGACTTGCAAAAAATGTGTCTGAGTATGTTTTCTGGTCTGTTTCCATGGTAACCATTCAAATCAAAATCTAAAAGATATAAGTTCATATAAAGAGTCAACTAAATGACTAATTACTATACTACAGGTTTGCAATTCATATTTAAATGTTAAGAATACTATTTGGCACTTGGAAAAAATACCAAATTTACATTTTTACAGCATAAAGTGTCAAAATAACTGAAAAATAGGCAAAAATAGACTTATAAATTTTTCGGCCATGACAAAAATGACACAGAAAATTGATCATATCTCAAAAAGAAATTGGGTCATCTAACCATACATGGTCTAAAAAAATGCCTATTATGTTGACATTACTTTGTATAAAAACCGTTTTCATACATTGTTATGGAGCAATGTAACATAATTTTATGTTACCCCACCCCCCTTATTTTAAAATTTTGGCGTTATGTCAAATCGTCAGTTTTGATGCTGTAACTAACTCTATCCATACAAAACTCTGAATAAACATTGAATCCAAACAACAATAAAGATGATGGTGATAAAACCAATAATTAGAAGAAAATTAGAAGAAGGTGATGATGATGATGATGATGATGATGATGATGATGATGATGATGAAGAAAATGAAGAAGATTATGATGATGATGATGATGATGATGATGATGATGATGATGAAGAAGAAGATGATGATGAAGGAGAAGAAGAAGAAATTCTTGTAGTTTCATGTGTCTCAACAATTTATTCATATAGTGTGATTATCTTTATGCCCAGATACAGAAAATGAAATAGATGAAAATGGAAATAGTCAAATTTATAGGGGCAGTCTGTTTGTTCATCCATTCTTCTGCCTCTTCATATGTCCATTCAACAATTCAGCCACTGGTCCACCTGTTCCACGGTACATTTCAGGTACCATTTCACATAGGAGGTTGGAATTTGTACTAGGTGTGTATCATACAAAGGGTATGTGCAAGATGACATGCTTTCGACCTTGACCTATTTTCAAGGTCGTAGTTCCATAGAACGTTTGAAGTGGGAGACATGTAGACCAACAGCTCTTGATGGAAAAATAACTATGAAGCTTGGTGGAATGCACCTCACTATGGCCTTCATAGCTAGCATTGTCAAGCTATATGTTGAAGGTGGACTTCGTGCTATATTGAGCGAGTCTGATGTATATGGCCCAACAACCGCACGGCTCATGTTAGAAGGAAAGCAACTGGCCAGAATTATTTGATGCTTAAAGTTGGTGATGGAAGCTCTCTTCAGACTCCTCTATGAGGCAATTCAGACGTGGCTTCAGAAGCAAGAATCTGACAGTTCCTGTGCTAACAACATCAAGAAATTAGCATCAGATGTCCATCATGCTTTTAGTGGACCAGACAAATCCTGGGCAATGAGTTTCATTCAGCAGTTTGAAGCAGATGACTCTGAGGAAGTGAAAACGTTGCTTTGCCAATTTCGAGCATTTGGTAGAGCACAATCAGCAACATTCCGCCATTGGGACACTTTCGTGGAAGGGGTTGACATTCTACTGCGACTTGTAAGGGCAGAAAAGCAAGGTGATTTCAGTCTTCATCTCAGTGCCGTTTGTGAGACACTTCCATGGTGCAGGGCAGCTGATAGAGGCAACTACACAAGATACTTGCCTATGTATATATCAAAAATGTTTACACTAAAAGAAACACATCCTGAGTCATACCAGTACCTGAATGATGGTGCATTTGTAGTCCGCAGGTCTGAGAATAGCTTCAATGCTGTGCCTACAGACCAAGCTCTAGAGCAGACAATTAACAAAGAGGGGAAAAACCAAGGCGGTGTTGTAGGGTTCACACTGCGCAAAGGGGCATTAACCCGTTGGCTTATCACTAGACACATCACAGCAGAGTATGCAGAATCTGTTAAGACCCTCTGCAATGAAAAGAGAAACGTGTCTGGAAAAACACATCCTGAATCTGGAAAGACCAGAATGGAGAGAGATGAGCAAAAGGTTCTGAAAATCAAAGACTTTGTAGAAAATGTACAGAATCCGTTTGACATGGAAACAGTTCCAGATGAACTCATAAATATCAGCACTGGACAAGTTGCATCTCCCGAAGTTTGTGAAGCCATGAGGAGTTTTACAGAAGATGCCAAGAATGAAGTTAAATCATTCATTACAGACAGGTTGATGGAGGAAGCAGCAGGAAGCTTCTGGGATCCACTACCATGGTCCAAAACATAGACTTTCTCATTGATGGCAGGCAAGGGTGTGCCCTCCAAAAAGGCTTCCAGGATGCTAATTGATCCTGAAATCCTGTTCCGTCGCCTCCTAGCAGTGTCAAAGCAGCGGGAAGTCAGTCTTTGTAATGTGCTAAGCCATGAACACACAAGCACTTTTCAACAACGATGGCACCATGCGTAGGACCAATAAAGCAGAGCTGGCTAAAAAGTTGGAGAGTGTGTGTGCTGAAATAGAAACCCTGCCTCAAATGGAACAAGAGCAGCACACAGCCTATATCATTGATGCCATGGCCATGTTCCAAGGCTTGAATGACTCACACTTCCAAACTTTTGATGACATTGGACACATAGTGATGCAACAAGTGTTAGGCCTTCTTAAAGGATCCTTGGACATCATAACTGTCACACTAGTGTTTGATCGCTATGATAACCCAAATTCAATCAAGTCAAGTGAGTGACAAAGAAGAGGAGTTGACCTCGGCATGTTGTGAAAGGAACAGGAAAGGTGCCAAACTACCGAAAGTTTCTTCAGAATTCCTACAACAAGTCTGCCCTAGCAGAATTTGTTTGCAAGTATATTTCAGACAAAACATCAGCCCTGTTAGCCGAGGGACAATCAGTGATTGTTGCAGGAGGTTTGCCAGATGGTCCTTAAGTCCTTACAATTAATACAGCAAATGTGATGCAGGATCCCCAGCTAGCTAGTTCTCAAGAAGAAGCCGATACCAGGATGATCCTTCATGCCACAGTACTTGCTGAAAACCACTTGCAAATAATTGTCCGATGTGATGACACAGATGTACTTGTGTTGCTCCTGTACTACTGCAGTAAAGGCTCTCGGTCAACAGGTATATATGCACAGCGGCCATTCTGGCAAATGTTGCAATCATCGACGTTTTGTTCCTGTCAGCAACATTGCACAAAGACTGGGTGAGACTGTTTCCCAGCTATGCACACACTTACTGGCTGTGAAACAACGTCAGCCCTGTTCAGAATAGGGAAACGTACAGCAGATACCAAGCTGGTATCAAATGCCGAGATTCTGGCTTCCTTGGCACACCTTGGTCCGTCAAGAGATATTTCTGAAACAATACATGTTGCAACAAAGTACATTTTGCTACTGTATGGAGCACAAGCCAAGAACTGTTCATCTCTTGATGAACTGAGATACAAGTTTGCATGCACATCTGACAGGGCAGGTTGCCAGTTTCCACCTACCAATGATGCATTCTGGCAACATGTTTTGCGTGCAAACTACCAAGTAGCTCTATGGGTTCACAGCCATTTAGCTCAACCACTCCTGTGGGATCCTGTAGGAAATGGTTTGAAAACTGGGTCTGATGGGGTCTAATAGTTCCGATCCTAATACTTCAAATGGACTAAAGATGTAAATGACTTGCTACCATGTGGTCTTTGTATTAGCGGTTGAATCAGCGGAATGACTTAAATTAAATGACTGATGATTCCAACTTTGTTAAATACACAGAGTAACAGTTGTAACATTATTTCAAATGAGGGAGGCCAAACCAAAAGTAAAACTATCGAGTAAAAATCAACAGCTTTCCTTGCTCCGCACTATGGATCCCATTCAACTTTATACAGAGGATTTACATCTTGTAAACTAGCTCTGTGGTATTACTTATGTGCGTTTTGTGACTTTCTTAAGGTTCATATGTTCATTTTAAAAGGAATCGGGGAGGGGGGAACGATGGGATAATCACAGGTTTCCTTCTTATGTATGTATATATATATATATATATATATATATATATATATATATATATATATATATATATATATATATATATATATATATATATATATATATATATATATATATATATATATATATATAAGTTATAACCTTTTCCTGAAATCAGTCGAGAGGCCCCTGATGTCACAAAAATGTTCCTCATTTTTTCACTTGTAATGTTTACATTACTACAAATCATCATCAGTTTTTCCTTAGCACGGGCAGGTCCCAAGAGCCATCCGTCCACCGTCCCCCACCTGCCCTACGAAATGCTGTTGACTTAGACGCCAGCCAAATGGAAGGTGATTGCAGTGTGAAATGTTATTGCGTGTCATACTGTATGCACAAACCAGTAAATGAAAAGTGGTTTGTGTAAAACATTGTTCTCATCATACTTCTCTGCAATTATTATCTATGTCATTAGCATAAACGTATGGTTTCGCTACATTATGTTTGTATACATTGAACCAATGCATTGCAAAACAACTATGCTGTTATAGATGTTACGAGGAAGAGTTTTACAATGCAAGGTGTCTTTGACATTCTTTGATTCATATAAGCTGGTTTTCATTTGCAATTCAAACAGATCTATTTTCTTAAAACATATTTGTTTTATAGAGGATTGGCTGTGGGAGAACTATTCCGTCACGTTTCTTTCTAAAAGTCGATATCCGAAGCGAAATTCTTCGTAATCCTATCCTGGTTTAAGCATTAAACATTTCCCTGGCTGATATGTCCGTGCGTAATCTTATACTACCCGGTTTACGTGTACTGTATCGAACACTGTTGCCAAATTCCAGATTAAGCGACGTTAATCAGATTATTGCCAAGGCTAGATAGTTTAGCGTAATACAGATGCATGAACAGGTAACAGCACTGTGCACCTGTCATCGGTAACATGTTCATCTCCTATGTTACCTCTTTATTACAAATTTCTCGTCGATGTTTCACACAGGCCGACTGCCAAAAATCAATGATGGGATTTTTCTCGTCAGCTGTTGCTTATCAAGATTCATGCTATAAACAGGGATCATAAGTGAAAGTCTACAACTGTGGTAAGCATCAGTCACTATTTGCCATTCACTTTAAAAAAGATATGAAGTCTGAGAATTTATTTAAAGATAGCACATGTTCAGCTGGAACTGTTTAACCTGATGGTCTGCTATATGGCAGACAGGCGACAGATGAGATGATTAATGATCAACAGCTCAGCTTCGTTTATCTATCTGAACCATTCTCGTGCTTACACTTATCACATGCAAATCATAATACCTAACTTAACCCTCCTTTACAACAGATTAAATGCATAATGATCACACTACAGAATGTTGTATCATCGTCATCATCATCATCATCAGAAGAAGAAGATAAAACCCCAAAACAATACGTTTGTGCACTACTGTTGTCATATACTGCCCTTATTCTGCACGTGTAGTCTCTATAAAGTTAATTTGTGCTCTGTCAGTCTATCAGCCTATTGTTATTTTTTCGTTCACTTTAATGCTTGCAGTGTGCAATCAATTTCTATATCTTGTGTTATTTTATGCCAATCATAAGGGATCATGCAGTGTACACTTCGTAGGATCCGTTCGGTTCAGTATGTCTGGCTGCATAGGTCAGACGTACGCTGTGAACCTCCATACGACGCCTATTAATATCAGAAAGCAAAAGGAAGAAGAAAAAGAAGAGCAACAGGCCACTTATCACCATTACTGCCCCCCCCACCCATAAGCTTAATTATTCAGTATGACAGTATATATTTTATTGGTGATGCATTGGATCTTCGAGGTACGTAAAGGTGTTAAATGTCACCAGTTCAGCAATACATGGAAGGAATATTTACATAAGTATGCACATAACAATAACTCAATATTGGATATAAAAGGGTTTCGTGACTCACTAGTGTAACTGCCTTGGTACGGTAGAAAAATCAAATATCTCTTTGTCTTTTATTCTTCAGGTTCATGGTAACGGGCAGCAGTGAAACTGTCACTATGGCAGCAATGCAAATTCTGTGCGCCATGTGCTCTTCTTAATATGGCTGCTCTTACCAATAGATATACTGTACGCGTCAATCCAACCTTAATTGTTCACACTTTTGCAGCGATTTTTCTCTTCTTCTAGTTGCTAGATACAAATCGTTTTTGCAAAACTGAACTAATTTTAGTCATACGTGTACATTAGACTGTATTTTACTTTATTCTATATTTATGTGTGTGCTTTAATATTGTATGGTATTATATAATATTGCATTGTTTCTGTGTTACCAATAATAATAATAATAATAATAATAATAATAATAATAATAATAATAATAATAATAATAATAATAACAATAATAATAATAATATTTATTGGAATACTACCCCTTTTCCACGGGGGCATCACCAGTCAGGTCTCAGCTAGCCATGCGTCCAACTTCATGTGTACACCTATTCATGAACTAGATGGATGTAAAATACAGTAAAAATATCATTCTGAAATATCGAATACTTTGTACATATCGCAGATAATACTAAAACACACATACTAAAGTGGATCAGAGGTGTTATGTTATGACCAAGGCTTTTCGCATACCCCAAGCTTCTTTCAGAAAACGTTTACATACGTCATCAAAGAGGTATCCAGCGGGCTAACCAAGGTCATCATTGACATTACCGAGAAGAAAACATAGTTTGGCAGTGCTGGAGGCGCTTATAAACGTCTCCCATACATGTAGTTGACCATTGTTGCTTAATTGGTATTCTTATATATTCCAGAGTTTTAAACGGATTTCATTAAACCTTCGACATAAAAGTAAAAAATGGCTTATATTTTCCCATCCATTTCCACAATAAATACAAATAACAGAATCTGCGATGTTCTATTTATGTAAATTTTCTTGCAAACTTAAACATCCCGAACGCGCCATGAACTTTAAACGAGCATATTCAAAACCCCCCATCCCAAACAGATAATCTTCCTGAAACGATATTCTCTTGATTAGACTCTGCAAATGTTATTCCACCCGCTAAACTGATAGCAAAATACAACGATTTATTAATTTCAAATACATGTTCACCGCGAACAGGCTGGTCACTAAGGACAGTGCATTTCTTGAAAATCCAAGTATATGTATTGATACAAAAACTACCATCATTATCTTGAATTATCACAACAGCATTTACGTCCCCTACAAAAGTCCATGTATGTTATTATTAATTATTGCGGATGCGCTTTTGTCATGGCATGTTTATATGTGTCTCAAATCTCATTTGAATTTTGAAGCTGTCAGAAACAAGCTAGAACGTAACTCATAATTAGTTTCAGCGTACTAACAAGTAGTTTTGGAATGTGTTTAATGATTGATTGCAACTGATTGCTTCACGGATAACTTTTTTTTTCATTATTCAAGCCACAGACTCTTGGTACCACATGTAACGAATAAGAAATGTATACATAACAGGTGCGGGAGAAGCTAGTTAAGATTCTTTATCATACTTTCTGATTTGGAAACCGGTAAATAAATATAGGAAGCTAATTTACAGGCGTGACATTTTAGCAGTTCATACATAACAGGTGAAGGAGAAGCTAGTTAAGAGTTTTTATCATGTTTTCTGATATGGAAAGCAGTAAATAATTATAGGGTTTTCAAATACAGGTGCAACATTTGGACAGTTCATTTAATTATATACCCTCTGTATAGTGGCTATTTAACAATATTTATCAAGTAAATATTTCTTTGTACGATATCTATATCTGCTGCACAACAACAACACATGTAAAACATTCAGCAAAAAACATAATTTCTGTCTTAACAAGTTGACTTTTTCTGTGTCCAGCCTAAACATCGAAGTGAAAACTTGAACATCTAAATCTTACAAGAGCAGCACGATGTCGCTGCCATTGTAAACAGTCTGAATATCTTTCTTTCTGGAATAAAGATTTAAAACCGACAAATGTTCTTAGTTTTCGGACACGGACACTGTTAACATTTCTGCTGCATTACTGCATTTTAATGTCTCGCAGTCTCTTTCCGTAATTTCCATAGAAAGCTTTGTCTCCGACTTGTTGACTAATTCAAATATGGCGGAAGCCAAAGGAGCATAACAGTACATGTAACTGGTGTACTCTAATATATCGTACAATTTTTGTTTGCCGGAATTGGAAGACATCATCGATGTAATTGTGCATTAGCTCGCATTTTAATTTTTGATAGAATCTGCCTCAGATCAATCGTTATTTATGCATTGCGAGTCCTATTCCTATAAATTCTATTGTATAACTGGAGATCCGTTGTAGGCACAAATTCATTAAACCAACCATTCAACCAAGATCGTGATTTTAGGTGGCTAAAAGTGACATTGGCTAAAACTTACGCGGGATCATAAGCAAATATGTAAAACTTGTAGTACATTTCAGATAAACATAGTGTCAATCTTGCAAAAGGTACGAAGTGATTGTTCAAATATATTCACATAGGGACCGTATGAAAAAAACGAAATTAATGTCAGCAAAATATGTCTTGTGTTTCTTAATCTTTTATTTATGTCTGCACGATAAGGACATGTGGAAAAAACCGCAAATTGTTTATAAATTATGGCAAAAGAAATATGCCTTATTAATTTTGATCACATCATATCGTTACGCTTCTGTTATACTAGATATTTAAGTACATTTAAAAAAATTCCAAACAACGATTTTAAGTTTTGGACATGTGGAAGTTAAATAATAACTCAAGACGAAAGGTGACCGTACCATTGTGCTGTTCTGAACTGCTGGATGTCCACAGACATAAAATAGCACCTTTTATAATGCATTTTAAGCACTTTCTTTAACTTTAAAAATAAACTTCAGATTCAAGGCTTTGGCCGGATATGATGCCAAGGCACTGTAATAATTAAGTTTATCTCCAGGAAAATCAATTGAGAAAATCTGTGTGACTGGCGCAGTGCATCTAAAAACATCTATCTTCTAATTAATTTTTAAGTCCTTGTCCAATAACTTAAGATGTTAACTTCCACCAGATTTAAACAAAACAGCCATCCCTGGAAAGCCTTTGAAAAGGCTACATTTTGTTTATACCCTTTTGCAGTCAAAGTAATTCAAGGAAGGTGTATTTTGTTTATTCGATTCGAAAATCAAAAGATTTCAAAGTAAATGTCACTTTGAGCGTTGAGCACATCTATCCGATCTGACCCATTCTGTAACAGTAACCTGTATCAGAGGACAATCTTAATAAAAAATTCGGTTAGAAAGAAGCAAAATTTTGTGATCACAGATAACAAAAAAAAAAAAAAAAAAAAAATTTAAAATACTGTAGTTCTAGAATTTTTTTCGCGAGTGGTTAATTTCGCGCAAATGACATTTTCGCCCTTTTTATTTTCGCGAGAAATTAAGTTTACAATATACCAGTATACAAGCTAGGTGGCGGAAAACCTTACTAGGTGAACGGACTGACACTGAAAGCTTAATAGCCCTACTTGGTAGCTGTAACAAGATCGTTCTTAATTGCTAATTGTGTATGGAAGATTACGGGGTGCGCGACCCTGTGGTGTGTGTGGGGCAACGCACACTCAGTTTTTTTCACCCTGTTTGCGTGGCGAATGGAAACGGTGCGTGCTTGATAAATCTCCGCGCCATTGGTAAATACAATTTCAATTTACTGATTAATTTGAGTGCATTTTAATTACGCGTAGCAGATACTAATGCGAAAAGTGCACAATTAAGTCAAACGAGAAAATTTCTAAAACTACAGTAGTTGAGGCCCTTGCGCACCTATATTTAACATAATTCAGCCAGGTGAAGATAAAACTTCGACTAGCGCGTGTAATTTACATGGACATGAGGGTACGGCATACCTTGATTATAGGCTAAACCACACAATATGATACATGCACATGTAGCGCACTTGCAGTTGTGTAGGCCCTTGAGAAATGCCACACTTCAGTATTATGTACTGCATAGCGTTAGCTATGGCAGCAACATGGGATATGAAGTTCCAAAGATTTGTCCCGCATACCTGCTGAACATGCCATTATTTGGACGAAAATTGTTGCACTGGAAGTATGCACAATATATACGATCATGTCTTATAACCATTTATGATTGAAGCCAGGATCTCCCTTAGAGTAAGAGCATGTTTGGTTCAGCGGAGAAATAAATGAAAGTAGACTAGTAGGATCTTCTCAATTTTTTTGGACATAATCTGTTTCCATCCAACCAAACAAGCAACATCAACTACCGACAACTGGTGCATTATAAATATGCACACATTCCCTTCCCTGCGATCCGCATACAAAATAACTGTAAGCAAAAGCTTAACTCTGATAACAAGTTTTCAAAGTCAGTATGTGTTTTTTTCTGTCCAAACAAAGTCTGAAACAAAGCAAAGGCTCTTCCAATAGAAAGATAAAGATGACACTGAGCACAATTCATGAATTACAGGAACCTTCTTTAAACACTTGTTTTAAATTCAACTTCAATTCAAGAAGCATTATTATAACATCAGCACATAGTTAAATTTTTCGGTTTTACCAAGTCAAGTCCTAAACGTAGAGTATGTCCCAAGTATGTGCCAAACTAAATGAATCATTGAAGCGGTTATAAGGTGTATTTCATAATAATATTGATGTATGCCTTTTGGTCACCCAGAGCGACTAATAACATGTGCCTATTTTATATGCCGAGATTTGATTTTAGCATCCACACAAATCTGTTTCGGTTATACTCATTAGGCTAGTTTGACCTTTGACTTTCATTCTAGTCAAGTGTAAAAGGAATAATGGTGAAAAATGTAAAGATAATATTTACAGGGAGTAAAAAAAATGTAAAAGTAATATTTGCGGTAGTTTCGTGTTTTTCTATGTTAAGCAATTATAGTACACATGCTATTTTTCGTTGCAACTTATGAGCAAGAACATTTAAATGCGAACGTCATTATGACCTGCTAGGTTGGGAGTCTCCGAACAGGCATTTGATTAAAAAGCTATGTTTCATCAGGGACACAGAAACTGGTACATTATTAAATTCTCCCATCACTATACGATGGTTAAATTTACCTTCCAAGTTAGAAACACCGAAATCACAAATACTATCACTCTCAGAAAGGTATGCTATGCACGCTGTTCGTCTAAAATGACACGGACTTGCAAACTGCAACAGAATGAATAATGTAATGGTATGCTTGTTTCAGCCGCCTTTGAAAATCACATTAACACTCTCCCGAAAAACTCGGCCAAAAGCACCTGGACGTAAATTACCGTCTGCTTTACTCTTTTTGATTCAATTACATGTTACTACATAATAATTGAAAAAAAAAAACTGCAACTAAATCCTATTATAAATGCACGTCCCAGATCAACAGCTTTCCTTGGCGCTTGATGGACGCAAACGAAGGAAAGCGGTGGACTCAGTCTGATCCTGACCAGGACAGGATCAAGACACACAGAAAGAAACATAAGGGAAAATACGACTGTTTCTGTATGTTAGATGCCTGAGATGTCTTAACCATACATACCTCTTGTGTCAGCTGGATGCTCTCCAACTAAACGTTATATCCGAAGCACATGTACCACCAAAGCCATGTGTCAACACGTACCTACCAGCCATACTACCCATGGTTGGCATCATGTACCTCAGTCGCTGTATACATGTACCACCAAAGCCATGTGTCAACACATACCCACCAGCCATATTACCCATGGTTGGCATCACGTACCTCAGTCGCTGTATCGTGCGGTACCTTAATATTTTAAACATAATATGGTTGTAGTTTGAGTTTCAAAAAGATGATAGCAGTGTGTTGGATCAATAGTTCAAACAGGCTTTCTTATTGGTGTCCTTCTGAAAAATAACTGAGATGACAAATAATTGTACTATGGTAAAAAATATTTTGTTAGGACAACCGTAAGCAGGTACATCAACCAAGATGTCAATGAGACTGATATTTTAAAAATTGCCAAATTAGGTACTTACGGTTTGACATAAAGCCAACCTCCCCGTTTTCCTGTCTAATGGTGGCAATAGCAGATATAAGCTCACCACGGCTAAATTAGGACTAACTGGCAAAAATTAAGATTAGAGATTGTTCGGCTTTTGAACTCCTGCAAGTCACAGTTGCAGTAGAAAAAAAACTACGTACACGGACAGGTCATTTTTCCAGTTTGTCATCGAGAGCGCCTCTCTACTATAAACTCCAGTCTCATTTTAATGGGAAAGCTCATTTTATATTCCCTTCTCTTATCTACACAAAAACAACCTGCGCAGTGGCATTCCAGCCACGTATAGAGTATTTTGTAGGCCCAGAATGTAATTAATGTGAAGTCACAAGAAGTCTTAATGTCATTACACAATATGATGTTGAAAAATTCTGCACCTAGTATTTCTTATGATGCTGTTCAGGTCTGTCGATATTCCAGTGCCTAATTGCTGAAACATGAGAGAGGTGCATGATTTGTGCCCCGCGTTCTGCATATCATTGAAAGGGCAAGAAAATCATCATGGTCACCTGAGGTCACGAAACGTGTATCTGATATTATCGATAACATTCAGCATACTTAATTGAAAAGCCTATATTGTAATAGGATTCTCGCTGTCTACGCTTTGAAATAATGTGAACTGAATTGTCTGAAGAACGTCAAATGGCACTTGCTAATATGATAGGCTTCTGGGAATATGAACTGTACTGTAAATACAGCCACAACCCGCGCGTTTTTACTCCATTTCATAGAGAACATCTTACCAAAAGAATTATGATGCTTTCTAATCTTGTGCGTGCGACCTCGTTATCTTTACTTCGCTTTGTTGTGATACCCAATTTGGTCTGGGATAGCGCCCTGCTGTTTACAAGCGTTAAATAAGGAAATTGGCTTTCTCTCATATTTTCATTCAAAACTTTTTATGAATGCACAACAATAACCAAGATATAAATTGCACGGTGTTGGCAATTGCAAACGGTTGTCGACCAGTTCGTCTGGCATAATTTCAAACGTTATTGGGGACAGCCACGGCTCCATGGGAGTCGTCCTGCCAGTGCTACTCACATGGGTGACCAGAGCTGATCAATCGGGGAGGAGTGATTCGGTTGCTGCTTTCACGAGCTTTTATTTGTTTTAGGCTGAGTAGAGAAGTTATGTTTTGCAATGACCGATTCAAGGGCACTATGTCAGCAGAATGAAAAGATTTCATATTTGAACTTTACGCCATGAATCAAGTAGCCAATTGGCGGGTTAAAAAGCGTTTTAACAAGTACAATTTTTCAAAACAAATCTTTTCAACTGATATTGAAACTACAAAAGATCTTCGTGAATTTTGTCAAATTTAAAGTGCGGGCAGTGCTGCAGATGAGTCTCATCTCCCAGTATTCAAACGTTACAGACGTTATATATTACATGGGATTCAGGAGTAATATATTGGCACTTTTATTGAGTGAAACTCTCATAACACCGAAGGTAGAAATTCCCATATCTCAAGTATAATTTGTTTGCTCACATTAAATAAGCCAAGATAAGTCGAGATTGATACCTTGCATCATCTTCCGTTCGTGCCTGTGTGGCAAACATAAAGAGATTAGCGTTAAGATTTATTCCAACCAATTTTCAGGCGCCTGAGGGCATGTTCACATTCCTTTTATTGAAATCAAATTAAGGAATTAATTAAATGGGATTTAATCATAAGGCACCAGGATGCATCGCAAAGAGAAAAAAAAAACTGATGTGGGGTGTAAAAGACAAGGCCACGTGCTTTTTCCTGTGACGCACCAGAAGATACTGACAGATATTAATAAAATAAAACGATAAAGAAGACAGAATTTAATTCAGTAATAAAGGCTGCATGTGTAAACGTCTCTTACACTGTACTGAGTAAAAGTCGATTATGTACAGCTTGGTCAACAAGTGTCATACATATCTCAAATGGCTGAGTCGTATCGTAATGGTGAAAGGATCCCAGTGACACTCTGATGTCTATACACTTCCGTAAAATTATATTCAAGACTGACGTTCGCAGACAGCACGTTCATGTATAAACGTTTAATATCTACTTGCCCATTTGCTTCAGGTTTTAACATTATAAATAAGACATTACATGGCCAGTTGGGGTCCCATGTACTAAAGGTATCATATGGGCCAATCAGACCCAGCAGAAAGCCTACCACCTTTGATAGACAATGTTTTGGCGAGGGGTGGGGGTGGGGTGGGTGGGATTCTTCGTGGGGTATTTGTCTGCAAGGATAATTAAGTTGAGGACAAACGCAAAATGGCTGGTATTTGCATATTTGATACTTACGGTATATATGTTCGGTAGCAACATGCAACAGCCAAAACACCAATGGAACTCTGAAAACAAGGAGCTCAATTCTCAAGGGACTAGTGAAACACCATGATACAAGACAGGCGAAATAACTAGCGGAAAGGTTCAAATAAAGTCTTATTGGTTTATACCTAGCAATTACATGTTTATAAAGTTTATATGGATTATATTTTTAATAAACGTTAAGAGAAAAATGTTCTATCTCTCGCATCCAGCAGCATCAGTCATTCATATTTCTCTGTTTTCTAGCACTAAATCTGAGATGTTTCGGAAAACTCTGCGGTACGTAATTATATTGACGGGCAATGGCCCCATAAAAACAAATAATAATGAATTGTGCGGAGCGTCGGGATATCTACAAATCTTCTGACGCCGCCACATAACAGCGACGAAATAATCACTTGAAAATGATATACACGGAATTAGTATGGTAAGTACTAAAAAAAGCAATTTGCAGTTATTGTACCAATGTAAATTTGACCTGGCGTGACATGTCTGGGCTTAGATGAGTTATACGTTGTAGCCAGTAATTCTTTATGTATATAATTTTATATAACTATGTGAATAGGTTTGAGTTGGCACTCGAAATACGTGGATGCACAACCTGAAATGGCACACGTGTTGTTGGCCTACTTTGATACGTCTGGCGCCAGATGACGTCATTGGTAAAAACCTCATTCTGAAAGCGAAACAACAGTCTATTATACAAAAAGCATGTACTTGACCTTAAATCAACGTTAGCCGGATCAATTTTTTTTGTAGTGTTAAAGGAATCGCTCTGTGATGTAAGTACATGATGTCGATTATCAATTTTCACAATTAACTATGATGTACACAGTGTATCACTTTTTAAATGCTGTTCGAAGGTTAAGACCATAGAAACAAATTAGGCCTACGAGGGGCAGAAACAAGGACGGGGGAGCAGTGCAAGCTATTGGGACAATGGCCTTTATTTTTGTATCTTTCCGTTGGAAGCACTGCGTGGCAGTCGTTAACCTATTCCGCAGTCCGAACTTGTTACACTCCATAAGCCAACCTACTGCTTTTAGGCGCATCGCACAAACATAGCTTTTGGAATATCATAACACCGCCTGCCCACACACACACACACACACACACACACATATATATATATATATATATATATATATATATATATATATATATATATATATATATATATATATATATATATATATATATATATATATATATATATATAGTTATGTCTTGACCGTCTGGTGGGCAGTTGTTCGGTTAATGGACAGTTGACAAATTTTCATAAATCATGTTTGCCTTAAATTCAATGCCATGCTAGGGGTTGGGGTGGGGGTGGGGGGTGTCTGAAACGTACAAATTGGCAAATCTTCCCAGATATCATGGGAAGCTATAAATGCCCATAAACTGTGGTAAGCTACACTAGGCATATACTGCCACGGTCCGGTTTGAAAATTATAATTGGCCCGCAGACAATGGGCATGACCCGCAAACCGGTTGTAAGACCTCTTCCATTATATTTATTTGTGGGCAGTGTATAATTGCCCATGAACCACCCAAGACGGTTATGCATGATTATACGAATATACACCAGTTCAGCCATAAATAATATGTTTATGAATGCAGATAAACGAATTGGGGGACACAATTGTTCTCTCCTTCTCGATGTATCCAATGTATTGTGCGTTGTACTCCCTGCCGACTCTTGGACGTGTAACATTCAGTCTGTTTTACCTAGATGGAACAAGATTTTGCATAACTATGAAGGATTACTCATCGTTGAGGTGCCTATAATGTTTACAGCATGCACAAGATAGAACCAATAGGACGGGGAGTCATAATAACACAATTGATTTACCCGAAGACTATGTTGTCCTATGATCTTCTTCCTCAAAGTGGTCAACTTAAAACAGCGTAGGTGTCAAATTACACTGGCCTGAATAGTCCTTACTTTCTCTTAAGTTAAGCTATTTAAGAAATAAAGTTAATTTGTATTGGGTTTATGTGCTTATAGCCTGAGGGGGGTACAGGCATTTGCCATGGACCACAGCAGTGCCCCATGGTGCAAATTTCTGCCAACACCTGCAGGTTATCAGCACATAAACGCTATGTAAATAGAGTTGATTTCGTATATTTATACCCCCCCCCTTTTGCTACACGATCAATCGTGAAAATTTTACCTTATACCTGCTCAATCTCACGCTATCTGCTTCATGCTTAACATTGTCACTGCATGCGTGAACAAACAAAAGAGTCAAGAAAATAGTTCAAAAGTTTATTCCAAATTTTTATCTTCAGCTTCATAGAAATGACGTATAACCTAACGTTTACACTTGCAGCATTCACTGAGTACCAAATACAGTTACCAGGTGGCGTGAATGAATGAATGAATGAATGAATGAATGAATGAATGAATGAATGAATGAATGAATGGAACTTTATTAACTGCACCACACAAATACAACTGTAACAACTTGTTAATACACAATACACAAAACTTACAAAACCGGACAATACATTACGAAAGCGCACATATCACATGTATCAAATACACATTTACAAAATCATAAAAAAATACAATTAAGCAATATTGAAAACCTATATCTCTCTATATAGCTATTTTACATGACATTGTCGCTATTGTATTTTCAATTGTAATAATAAGTCAAAGATATCCTCTTTTCTTAAGAATATTCACAAAATTTGTCTCTACTATTTAAATTTTTTCTGTATCAGCGAAATTCATTAGAAATATAATTTTTTCTTGATCTTCAAGTATGGTAATTATAGGGAATATATCGGTTATCTCATGAAATGAAACAGTTCTCTCAGAATCATATATTGTGCAGTGTAACATTACATGTATTGCAGATTTAACTTTATAACACATTTCACAAACTCTTTCTTCCAAAGGTGTTTTTGTGGTCTCTTATGTCTCCCCGTTTCAATTTTAGGTTATGTGCACTGATTCTAAATCTTGTTATATTTTTCTTTATTGACCGATCTTTGATAGTAAGAAGGTAATTTTCAATTTCATTTTTTTTCTTAAATTTGGTATATGTTCGTATTTTTTTACTGCCGCCTGAATTGATATCCGTCTCTGTCTGCCACTGGTTTATGAAATGTTTTCTAATATTTGTGACAAATTTGAATGTTGGAAAATGTTAGTGTTAGTAAACCGATATTTTCGAATATCATTGTGAAGTCTAGGCTACATAGCGTATCTCTAACACATATAACCCAATGGAACTCCCCCATATGTATATTTTCTGCATTGCAGACAAAACAATCGTAAAGTAATGAACCAAGTTTCATATGTACTACTCTTAGCCAATTTTTATACATTGAATTAAGTATTTTTAGCGTGAGTGGGTATATCCCGACTTAACTTAACATTGCAATATTAGTCGATTTTTTGTGTACACCTAGCCAAAAATGCAAGGAATTTAATTGTATTTTTTAATGGGAACTTGCATGGTCCCCAGACTTCACATGCATTAGGTGATATCAGGGTATCAAATAAACGTAACAATACTGGTACACTCATCTTTGTGCTTAAGAATAGTCTTTTGAGCTTGCTTAGAGCTTTCGTTGCTTTATCACTGAATATTTTTGTGGAATTGACCAAAAAAAAAAAAGCCATCTGCTTTTATTTCTATTACCTGAGTAACAATACTTATGCATTACATCTATTGCCTCGTTTCCAAAATTAAATGTCCTTTTCAATTTTCTCATAGTTTTATTAAAGATAAGTTGTTTTTTTTTATTTTTGGATATTGATGGTCATATTCTAGCTATGCAGTATTTTTTCAATTTGTGAAGACCTATTGTAGTCCAAATTTACTTTCTGATGTATAACTAAATCATCAGCGTATCAAGGGCAAAACAATTTCTAATTTTATATTTTTACTGAGTGGCATTCTGCGTCAAATATATTTGGAGGGTCGTTAATTAACACGTTAAAAAGAGTGGGACTAAGAGTGCATCCTTGTATAAGACCATTATTTAAGGACATGTGTTCCGAGACCAAATTTAAATTTAAGCTGCGTCGTAGCTTCAAAGTACATGTCATTAATCATATCATAACATTTTCAGACTATATCAAGTTTTAAAAATTGATAGAATAATCTTTGGGACCACACAGTGTCATAGGCTTGCCTAAAGGCAAGGAAACATGCATGCAGATTTTTATTGTTTTTGTACAGTTTAGTATACCTATCAATGAGTGTCCTTAGAACCAAAATATTGACAGAATTTTTAACAAATCCCATCTAGAACTCATTACTGAGTTGCCTTGATGAGATGTACTTTTGCAATCTTGAATTTATAATCCCATAAAATAATTTCGTCATACAACTTCCTAATGATATTCCCCGGTATCGATTTGAATCAAACATTGTCCCTTCCCCCCCCCCCCCTTTATGCAATAGTGTAATAAAACTAGTTTTTTTCGCAAATTGGAGGAAAAAGCCAGATGATAATACATTATGAAATAATTTTAACAATAATGGCATCAAAACATCTTTTGCGTTTTTCAGCATTTCCTTAAGAATAAGATCTTTTTCATGAGCTTTATTATTTTTTAACCTGGATATCAATAAGGTCAATGTCACCCATTTTAATTCGATAATCAAACTCTGAAAATGAAGGAATATAAGTTAAACTTAAGGCTTTTCCGATGGACTGATGCATAGGGGATTTTTTGGGGTCGATACCATTGGATATGAGTTGTGAAAAATGTTTGATTCACATTTCGGTGCTTATTTTATTGCTGGCATTGCAAGAAATTTGTCGGTAATACTTTCCTGTTCGTTTAATAAGTCCCAAAACGTTTTTTCGGATTTCACTCTTTGGTATTCATTTATTGATTTGTGGCAAGGTAATGAGGCGAGTTTGGATATTCCAAATTTGGAATTGATTCCTTCCATACTTGAAAAACCATATATCTGATTTTACAAATATGGTAAAAAGTAGTCCGACCCATGGGATATGGTCAAGAATATCACATAGGCCATATCCCATGGGTTTTCAATGTAATATGGTACAAGGTATGGGATGATGTCTGCGACCAATATTTTGGTATTGCTTTGACACTTGTTTTGCAAGATTTTTAATTCCATGATATAAATTGCAACATTGGTCATCAGCATATAAGGAAGTTTCCTCTTACGATACTTTTTCCTCCTCAATTTTAGAGATAATTTACGTGCCGTCTGAATTATACCATTAAAATCGGCCACCATTTCGTTGACATTTTCCCTATAACCTGATCATTTTTTTTTCAAGAAGCATTGTATGTCTTTCTTGTATATCGTTTTCAGTACATTATAAAGCTTTATCCTGCTGGTACTATCCCATACAAATTTTTCAGGCATCGAGTAAAGTGCCTTCTTATTTACCTCTGTCCAATGTGCACTGTGGTTTTTCGCATTTAACACACGATTTGCAGATCCGCATCTGACCTACAGGTTAAATGACAGGGCACAATGGTCAGAGAACCATGTGAGGTCATCTACTTCCATATATGGAATGAGAGACAACAAGGCTTCGTCACAGGAAACATAATCTATACAGGCAGGGTTGTTAGCATTTTGGCTTTAGCATGTATATTTTACCATTTTTTTAGGTGATGTTCGCATTATCGTTTAATAGTAATTCAAATATATCGACGTCGCTTGAATAGGTGGTTATGGGGGGGGGTATATAGACTGTAGCAATATAGATATCATTTTCCAAATTGAAATTATGTTTTTTCATTTTGATCCACACTGTGTCTGGGTGCTCCATTTTAAGAATGCCTTTACCTTTTTCAATTCACTTGTTCACATACATGTAGATACATATACCATCTAAATGTTCGGTGGCACGTTTGTGTTTCCTTCTAATGCTTTTATACGTGACAAAACCATTTACATTTGTTTTATGTTTGGAACGAGCGGGACTCGAACCTGCAACCTTCGGCAGTTTCAGTGTTTATAATTATGTGTTTCAGTAAAGCCACATATTTCATATTTGTGTATTCTGCGAAGAAAGTCCGGATCCTCAAATTTCGATACCGATTGGCCGCAAACTTTGTGTTTATGGCCATGAACATTCAAAGCCATTATTTTGCTTGTTTTCCATTACAGAGTTTGAGATTCAAAAATGTGGTATCATACGTAATATGACTTTTTCAGTTATTCTGTCGTCACTCTTCAGTTCACACTATTCGCTTCCCTTTTTTGCGGCTTTGTCTTTGGCTCAAATCTGGGTTTACTGTGTACATGTACTTCAAATTACAAAAGGCAAACTTTCCCCATCCTCGTTTATGTGACCATTGTCTCTGAAGAGATCAATCTTTTTATATCGATTGTAATCAAATGTTGAATGGTAACATCAAACGCATCCTTGCGGTTTTTCAGATAAACTTCAGCGTCCTTTATCGTATATGTTGTTTGCTTTGTCAATTAGCAATCTCGTATCAGTTTCTCCGACCGCAGATATTGGAGCTGTGAGCTACCTAATATCAACAGCCGGTTTTTAGCAATGTTCTGGGTCTGTGCCTTTTCATCTTGGTTTTCGTTTTGGGTTGTGTTACTTCTTTGCAGAGGTTTCCCGCCATTAGGCGCATGTGATGGGCCGTGTGGTGGTTCCTAAGCATTTTTTTTTATCTTCCACGGGCCTTGTACTTTTGTCCACGGGGAGGGGGTTTCTCCCCCATCCATTCCTTGGGCATGCAGTTGCCAGTTTATGATTTGCTCTTAATCTGTGAAACATCCTCTTTCATTTTCAGCAGCCTGTCTGTAAGTATCGTTATCTCATTTCTCTGCCTCTCGATTGGGTCAAATTGCTTCGCCACTTCTTCATGAAGAACGCTTCTGATACTTTTATTTAAACTTATTTTTCTATTTGGAATTCTTCAATCAATTTCGTGATTTTAATCTTGGTGCTTTTTCCTTTGTGTACCAAGCGCTGTTTCGACATCTTGTAATTGCTTCTCCAATTTAAGTTTATCTTTTTTCAGCCATGGTTACAGTACTTTCAGACGTCCCTCTTTCGATCTCCTTTTGCAAGGCCGTGTTCTTTTTCGCCACTTCATCTAATTTACTTTCGGTCAATTTCATTTTATTGTATAGTTTCTTATTTTCTTTCCTAAGTGTGTTGTACTTTCGTCCTCTATTTTAGCATTTTCGGACTCTTTCAGCTGTGTTGCTATTGTCTCCATTTCAGTTTGTGCATTTTCGTCGTGATACCCTCTGAACTTGTCTACCAACTGGGTCTCCGGATGTCAGCGTTATGAAGTTGGGCCCGCAAGTCACCACGGAGGAAAACGTAGAGCCCCCATGAGCCTTTGCGCTGCAGTAAACAAAAGCCGTAAACAAAGATTGTCGCACCTGGTTGCTTTACATGAAAATCGTAAAAAGGGGCTTATCACATGCAGTCTTCCTTTACAATAATCGTATGGATATTCTACAAAAATGGCTTCATTGCTAGCGGTAAAAGTACTCCTTCATCGATTGATTTTTTTACTTGCAGTTATGGAACACTTCGTGAGGTGAGAAAAATTAACAACTTCGAACTTGTTTGAAAAACACAAAAAAAACCCAAAACAAAAAAAAAAAAAACAAAAAAAAAAAACAAAAACAAAAAAAAAACAAAAAAAAAAACAAAAACAAAAAAAGTAGGAGAAAGTAACAATGTTCCTGGACTGTGTACCTGGAATTACACATTCTACGACTCTCTGGAAATAAAGGTACCTTTAAAAGTGCGCGTTAATTTCGGAGAATAATGGTATATACGGAAACAGCTGTAAGCATGGTATGGCTAATGGAACCATGGGGAAGCAAATGGAGTAGCAGTAATCCTTGTGCATTGTGAAAGGCCCATTGCGGTTATGCACAAATAAACTGTATTTGCCGTGTCTATTCTCCTAATAATAAAAACAAATCATATGTAAATATAATGAAAATTGAATATGTACCCGAAACTAGACAATGAGCATGACGTTAACACGTGCAGCTTCCAATGCGAGAATCAGTTTGGAATAGGCCTACATATTGTGAGCAAAACAAAGTGTATGTCCTTCGTTGCACACTATTAATTATATTCCATGAAGCTGTGATCAGTATCACATTCTTGACGGTAGTCGATTCACGCTGATGACCAGGTATATGTGCTTCAATGGCCGTAGGCTTTTAGCTGATTGTCCTACATTGCCTCTTCCAGTATTGCTAGCTGACTGAAGTCCCGCATGCACGTTCATGCATTAATGTGACTTCATCCTCTAATCTGTATGAAAAGGTTCATGGAACAGTTCTGCAACACTCCGTGAGCCCTTTTCCGGGCCACATCCGTCTAATGTGGAGACAGCAAAGGCACTAAATTGCAATCTTTGAGATCTTGTGATCGTGTGTTTGTCAGCATAATTTGATCCGTGGACACAGAATCTGTATAAATGCATTTCTAATGACCCAATTATGTTTGGAATTTTGGAAAATGTATAAGAATGGAAGTGCGTGGCTATGGCTTCTCACGACAACAACAACAACGTTAATTAAATTCTTATTTTCCCCTCATTGCAAAGAAGATTCTTCATTGTTCACCGGCCCTGGTTACAAACATACAACTCACTTTGTCCAACATGTTTCTTTGTGAACGAACATCGGCTGTTTAAAATAACCATCTTTATACAAAGGATATCGTCCAATCTGTTGCTCCTATTGAATAAACAATTCCATTGTGTCCAAATTACACAGATGTGGCACCAACGGTTACGGATACAAAATAGACTGTATACGTTATATTTCATTTGAGAAACGGGGTAAGAGGGATAATAAGAATGTCACATATTTATGAAGGACAATTTGTCGGTGACACATTGCCTAGCATAGCGATGTGCTGTTCCAGGGTCTGAATTTGGTTAAGCGCTGGGGCATAAATACCACAATAATTCAATGATAATTTAAATAATGATTTAATGACTTATATAGCCCCCGTATCTAGCCACAAGGCCACTCACTGGCGCTTTATACACGTATACATAGTATCAGAGAATGGGTTATGAACATTAAAAGCAAATACGTTGAATCGGGTAAAAATCACAGGTAAAACATAGAATGTCACAGTCACATGATCAATAGTACATTTAGTGTAATTGAAAAGCATTCCTGTACAAGTAGGTTTTTAGTTTAACTTTAAAATCCTTTAAACCACCAGCACAATGAACGTACATAGGGAGGGCATTCCACAGAAGGTGCAGCTTTACTGAAAGAGCTGTCCCAGAAAGTTATCAATCTGGTCCCTGGGACAGTCAAAAGATGTCTGTCGACTGACCTCAAGGGACGTGTGGGAGCATATGGTTGAAGGAGTTCAGTATCTTGGTGCGGTGCCATTAAGACATTTGTAAGCCAGAACAAGAATCTTAAAATGTTTTCTGTATGGGATTGGTAGCCAGTGAAGAGGAGCAAGCACATGTGTAATTTGCTCCCGCCATTTAGAACCTGTAAGTGTCCGTGCAACTGTGTTTTAAACTCTCTGAAGCTTTTTTATTTGATACTGAGGTAAACCACTAAAACAATAGTCTAACCGGGAGGAGACAAAAGCATGTATACAAGTGTTTCTGCTGACTTAAAATCAAGGCATTGCCTAATAAGTCTGACGTTGCGTAGCTGATGATAAGCAAGCTTGCATACATTGTTCACATGTTTTTCCATTAAGAAAGGTGCGTCAAAGTCACCCCGAGGTTGCGGGCACTGCAGTGTGGAGTAACCTGACTATCAGCCACATGGATGCATATCTCACCTAAATTTGTTAGTTCACGCTTGGTGGCGATAACTAAAATCTCTGTCTTGTCCTCGTGTAGGCATAGATAATGCTGTTGCATCCAGGCTAATAATAATAGAAGCGCGTTCCAACGAAAGAATGGTGGCGGGATAACATTGAAGATGGTTTGGAAGACATATATGTGTGTATCGTCTGTATATATATATATATGGTATGGGAGGCCCAATTGTTCCGATAACCTTCCCAAGGACCTGGTGTAGATACTGAACAAAACTGGGCCGAGTACCGAGCCTTGTGGTACACCTCGGTTTACCGTGTGCTTCTCAGATCTCGAGTCCTCGATGTCAACTGCCTGACATATCTCTCCCTTAGGTAGGATTTTATCCACTCCAGTGCACTGCCGGTGACCCCAATCTGTTCTTCAAGGGTCTGGAGTAAGATCGTGTGGTCTATAGTGTCAAAGGCAGCTGACAATTCCAGTAGTCTGAGTACGGCTCCGTCTTTGGAGTCTACACTGTGTAAAAGGTCAGTCTGGACCCTCAATGGCGCTGTTTCGGTAGAGTGTCCAGGTGTATAAGCTGACTGGAACTTGTCAGGCAAATCATTTGTTTAGATATGCCTTGTTAACTGTTTTGCAACAGCACGCTCAATCAGCTTTGATACGAATGCGAGATTTGACACAGGGCGAAAATTTCTCAGAATCTCTAGTTATGTCTGTGTCCCAACACAGACATATTGTTTTTCTAAAAATTCTTTATTTCTTTCTTTCTTTCTTACTTTTTTTCTTCTTTCTTTCTTTACAGGCAAATTTGTCTGACATTTCATTTAAAAAGTATTACACGTAGAAACTCCAAACTTGGCACAATTATACTTCTATGGATGAAGTCTGGCCTTTTTATAATGAGAGGTCATGCTTTTCAACATTATGCAAATGAGGGCTAATTAAAGTTTTAAATCTTCAATATCTTATGTACAATAGTAGATGTAATTCCGAGTGTATAGGAGTCAGATCATATCAAGGCAAAGGTCATCTCAAATGTCAAGGTCATGTCAAGTTTGGAGTTGTCAAGGTCAGAGGTCATGTCAAGGTCAAAGGTCAGTTTTGGGTCAAAATATCACTATAAAGCCAAAATGTCATTTTAAAGGTCAAGGACCACTTCAGGTGGAGGCCATTTCAAGGTCAAAGGTTATGTTAAGGTCAAAGGTCACTTCCGATGGTGGCTTTCTTCTAGCCAAAAATTGGTCAATTTTTATCCAGTTTTGATCATGTTGGGCTCAAATTGTAGCTATTGTAACACTGCACATTCTTGAAGTCTTGCTTTTTCATAATGAGAGGTCATACTTTTCAAAATTATGCAAATGAGGGCTAATTAAAGTTTTAGATCTTCAATATCTTATATACTATAGTAGACATAGTTCCAAGTGCATAGGAGTTCCATCAAAGCAAGGCAAAGGTCATGTCAAATGTCAAGATCATGTCAAGGTCAAAGGTCACCTCAAGGTCAATGGCCAATTTTAGGTCAAAAACATCATTTTAAAGGTCAAGGTTCACTTCAGGTAGAGGTCATCTCAAGGTCAAAGGTAATTTCAAGGTCAAAGGCCACTTTCGATGGTGGCTTTCTTCTGGCCACAACTTGGTCAATTTGTATCTAATTTTGATCATGTTGGGCTCAAATTGTAGATAATGCAACACTGCACATTTTGAAAATTACATGTGACCGCTAAAGGTTAAAGATGAATGTCATCTGGACCTCTGAAAGTTTCACTCAGCCATAAGTCGGCCAATTTCCATCCAATTCTTATGATATTGGACTTAAATTGTGGGTATTGTAACACTGTACATTATTGCAATTTACATGTAACCTGTAAAGGTTAAATGTCAAAGGTCAAGGTCATTTGGACTTGGAAATTCTCATCCAGCCATAAGCTTAATGGAATGTGAAGTACCAAAGCACAAAAGTTGTACCATTTAACATTTACAACTTTGGGAAGCACACAGACAGATTTGCTTTGAAGCAAATCTTCATTTCCAGTTCAAGTGCTGGTTTCTTTAATAGAGGATAGATAATCGCTTCTTTCAAATTGGCTGACACTTCACTGTTTGAAAAAAGATGTGTTTATCAATCGGGTGATCACAGGCGCAAGTGATGGTAGGCATTCTTTAAGAAACCATGTGGGAACTGGATCAAGTGAACAAGATTTAGTGGGTGCGCCAGTGACGAGTTTAAGAATTACTTCTTCTGGATCTTGATAATTGTGAGTCAAACTCGCGGACTAGTGACTCATAGCAATCCAAAAAGTCCTAACACACTGTGTCGTCAACAGTTAGATTGTTGCGTAGTTTTACAATTTTCTGAGTAAAGAAATCGACCAATCTGTCAGCTAGGCTAGTTTTTGTTTCATGAGATGGCAGAGGTGTGCAACTTTGACGTACCATGAGGCTGTTGGTGATACGATAAAAATCTTTTTGGTTTTCGCAAGCAGCGAGTTTTCCTTTCTAATATGATTGTCTTGTTATGAAGATCAGTTGTTTTCCTTTTTTGCGCTGAGAGGAGAGACGTTAACGGTCATCTTCAGAACCTCCTTTCCTCCATATGCGCCGAAGTTGTCGAAGGCTCATATTTTTCAGCAGCGATCTCGGAGTTGCAATCAATATATATTTTTAACAGGCTTACTTTAGGACGCTTCACAAGATTTCTAGAAAAAAATGAGTGCCATGTGCATGTATCCTATGACTACAAACGTAGTTTCATTACGCCCAAGTGACCATTATTTTGACCGAGATTGTGCCTGCCGGCCGAGGACTTCTGCGGTATTTAATTCCCCCCCCCCCCCCCAACGATGACAAACAACAACTACCGCAGTATTACTAGAATGGTCTTAAAATAGGAGACAAAGCACAAATCCCCCCTCTCTCTCTCTTTAAATATGCTGATTTTTTTCCCTTGTAAAAATGATATTGTAAGACTTATTCTGTCTTTTACATTTACATGTATGTGACAATTTGGAATTGTGCGGTAAGTTGTGACAAGGAGTATGTTGGTAATTAACAATTGACAGAAACTTGCAGAGAAATTTTAATACTGGGACACGTTGCAATAATCGGGACACATATTACTACTACTACTACTGCTGCTACTACTATTATAATTATATTTTGTGTTTCTAACAATATCGTGAAGAAAATGTAATAAATCAGGTGAGTTGAACAATGTTATGAAATGCATAAAAAAGCTGAAATGTGTTTCAACGCAATGAAAGAGTATTGTTGAAAAGACCCCTGCAATTTTCGTAAAGATGGGCAGTGTTTTTTTTTCTTAAAACATTTATGATTTTGATGAAATTAAAGAAGAGAAAATAGGTCTAACAATAAACAGAACGCTAGCAGGGTTTATGGCCAAACTTTACTTACAGTCAGTATTCAGTCTGCAAAACTGCACATAAATTTTATTCAAGGATGGCGACATGTGGGCAAATCGTCAGCCGAGTTTTATTTTCAGAGTTTGGTGAATAACGTATAAAGAAGACCTGCCATGATCACAAATCACGCCTAATATTTTTCACCACAACAAAGTTGGTGTTTCATCCCCTGTTTCAGTTATTAAAAAGTGACAGAAATAGTGAGGAATTTGATGCCTAGTTATAAAACGATTGCATCGCAAGTATGCGGAAGAAACAAAAAGGAAAGAAAGAAAGAAATAAAGAAAGAAATAAACAAAGAAGGAATCGATGTGGCACCCTTGAATTCGGCTTCACAGGTCTAGTATGCTCATTTTGACACATTCTCCAGTTGAGACTAAAATTGTATTTCATTTCAAATTAGAAATGTCTAATATACAAAAATTTTTTTCAAGAAACGCTTGCGACAGCTCAGCTGAGACCTATCACCTTTTGTTCGGGAGTGTGTATAGCGAGGTGAAACAACTGGAGCATCTCGTATTGCAATTACTGCAAGTAATATCACCTGTTGGGTCCAATTTATCCGTGCCTTATTCACATTGAGCCGACGACCTTTAGTTCATTGGATATATACCGAAAAAAATAAGCATCGGCTACTTTCTTTAGGCGAAGCAAAACGACTTTGCACAAACAAGATCTTTACATCAAATCAAAATCTGAGATTATGCGTGATGCAGGCCATAACTATTAATCATGCAAGCAGGAAAATGACTGGAAACAGTACTCCTGTTCGATCTATAAATTTAAAGTTGATTCTTTGCTACAATAGGAGCCCTTCTAGTGTAATTTCTTTGTTACATTGAATTTGTCCATAGAGGCTTCCGTTTGCACATTTTACCTCCTTTCAAAAGTATAAAAGGATCCATACAGATTATTGCTCTTTTTCCACATGTTGTTTTGCTAATATATAGTTAATTTAATTAATATCATACATTGCTACGGTTGAACTGTAGAATCATCCATCTTTAAGAACTTTAACAAACGTTGGGTCGTCCCAAATTATCTTTATCTGGTTGTAACATAAATGAAACAAATAAAAATTTAATCCACCACAGAATCCTTGTTTTGTAGCTATTCGGCGCATGTGGCATTTTTTTCAAGTAAACTTTCTTCTTGAAATAGGATTTAAATGAAATAAAATTTTTGTATTATAATTACATTTTGACCTATTACATTTATGTGCGGGGTATTTTTACAAGAGTGCATCATTAAACCGCAGTATGTTTTGCCGCAACTTATTAAAATCACCACAGTATTTCAATTTTCTGCTATTTTTATAACAAACATGAAGCTATTGCAAGTTGCTGCAGTAATACACTGCCGCACAACAATGATTGAAATCCTTCTACATCACAACAAAATCTTATTTAAACCTTCCACATTGTTTTTAAATCCAGCCATTTAAGATTTTGTGGCGTCTTGGCTCTTAAACTCGCTTATGTGTACACTAATGACACAGCACTAGCTCTTTGGGTATTCCAAAAAAGATTACAATAAGAATAATGGAATCCGGCGCAGAAAAATGATGCACTGGAAAGATAGACAAGATCCACAGTAAATTGACATCTAAATAAGTCACGGGGAGGGCGCAACATTTCATAGCAGATGGTATATTCGGTTAAATAGAAGAGACATTAGTTAACGGTAGCCTGCACAAAGAGCAATTTGAGCGCAAGTTATACCCAATCATTCCCATGCGACATATTTAACAGTGAGTAAATGACCACGTGTCTCTGTAAATATAAGCATACAATCATGTAACTTTAAATATTGAATGGCCACTAAGTTCACTGTGTGTTCTGCTGAATCTGTATTACTTATAAAAGTGATCTACACACACGAACCTCGCTTACGTGGATATGTGATGAAAAGAACTTCATGTAGACACTTTGTAAGTAAAAGTAAGTGTGGATAAGTACAGAACATTCCATCAAGTTTGGAGGCATGCAGATTTTCTATGCATGGTAGAAACAACAAGCCACGCGTACAATTCAACTGGCAGAAGAGGGGACAAAGACATTTTGCATGTTTACTGACTGAACATGCCATTTGAGGTCAGGTGTAAAAGTGGGTCAGCAAAGCCCATTACGTTACAGTGAACCTAAAGTCCTGAAAGTTTTACCCGGCATACGAAAAAGAATTTTGTGTTTATCACCTAATATACCTTAAGTACATATATAGGCATCCTGCAATTACACCCTGGTGTGATAAAATTGAAGTTTAAAGCTTATTTGACAACATACAGAGAGGTTAAATTTATACCTGCCATATTTCAAAAGGTGAAGATTATGAAAAGTTACCACAAGATGTGGACAGTCAAGCATGAACAGAATGAGCAGCACCATCTTTGGGTTAATTAAGAACTAACACAGATATCTCCTATTGAACTGCCGCATTTCGAGACAAATGGACGAAATAACTGTACATGTAGGAACTATAGAGGCCATATACGGTGTGAGCTACTGAAGTGACTCACGCAGAATGGCCTCTACAGCCCCGTTAGTTATTTCGTCCATGAAAATCGAAATGTGGCCATTCAATGATAATATTTACATTTATTTTCTGGATAAATATCATTTTAAAATCTGAAAAAAAAACTGTAAAACTTACTAAATTTACTCACAACAACTTCATTGTAGTGGGAGTAAACATGTTAGAAGGAACAACCATTACAAATCATGACGTCTAACGGTAATCAAAGACACGAACACATCAATGGGTATATTAGTGCGCAAAGTGATTCGCCGTTGTGGTCATGATCTTGGGTTCAGGAGGAAATGACGGGAAGGAAAAATATTATCTCTCTTATGTTAAACTTTGAACCGAATGTAAATATGTATTTATAATTGTTATGGTATAATGTTTTTTTTCTTTATATCATGCCAGTTTGTGGTTCTTTGGTTATTTACTTCATGATTCCAGGAGTATCTGTAGCATTATGTGCTACAACATCGGAACCATGTATATATTTAGAAAATTAGCAGTGAGTTTGTAGACTCTGACTTTTACCGCGTGACACCACTCTCGAAATAAAATTGATATATCGTACCTATTTTTAGTAAAGCCCGTAATTTAGGATTGATTTTATAAAAGGATGGCAAGGTGCTAATCCCACTGTGATAAATTAAGGGAATGAGCATTATTGGGTTAATGAGATACGATCAAATCAATATCTTCAACACAATTTGGTGTCAGACTGTTGGTTAACTAGTGACTGGAAAAAAATTGCTTTTACACAAAAGTATTATTGGTTTTGCGACATTTCTGTTTAAACGTAACAAGATGACATACAAAAGCAGACTACATTGATCAAGGAAATTCAATGCCCATTAGTACCATTCCTGGCTCTTAAAGTGCAGACATAAGGAATGGCAGGTGACAGGTTAATGGTAAATTTGTCTACATACAGTAGAATCTCCGATTAAGGCCACCTCCATAAATAGACCATATGTACGGTAAGGCCACCAATTTATGGATCCTTTTTGTTTATCCTTGGATATTAAATCCTCATTAAGACCACTCCCCTATTCCCACCACATTTTCAGTCCCTTAGATGGTCTTAATGGGCACATTCCACTGTACTTGTGTCAGCTATATTTCTGAATTAAAGTTTCCAGTATTAAGGCCATCAGATAATATTCAGCTGAAGTGAAGAAAAAGATACCTTGCTTTATTATACATTCGACTCTGGATCAATTAAAGGTCATTGACACCGTTTAAATGTACAAGCATCACTATATTTTCATGATATTTGCGCATTTGGTTATCTTAGTTAAACACAAGCTCAGCTTCAAATCTCTGAGATTAAAGATTGAACAAGACACCTGGGTCTTCTTGTGTTTGGAACGTATGTTGACTATTAATATTTGAGCAAATGGCAGCTGAAGACTGACAATTGATATCATAAGTAAATTGTTACATAAAATTTTGCACACAAGCATCTGTAGTCAGTTCAACGAAACTTGGTATCTATGACTATCCAGAAAAAAAGGGTTAGGTGTCATCAAACAGACTGTAGTTTACGGGGCATGGCAAAAAATAAATTGGCATATATGATCTTGTGAATGGATAAATGTATCCGCCTATAGGCAATTCAAGCACCGGCAAACCATTTCTGCACGATTTTCTGAAAATATAGGCCACTTGATTTAACTAAGCAGATATACACCGTTTTTCAGTTAATCAGTTTATGGGCAGTTGAAAAATGGCCCATAAACCATGTTTGCCTTTAATTCAATGCGCTACCTAGGGGGTTTCAGAAACGTACAAATTAGCAAATCTGCCCAGACATAATGGAAAGCTATAAATGTGCAGAAACTGCGGTAAACTATGCTTGGTAAATACTGCCCATGACCCAGTTTGAATACCATAATTGGCCCGCAGACAATGGGAAGACCCACAAACCGGGTGTGGGATCTATTCCATTGTATATCTTGTGTGGGCAGTAATTAACGACACTTATTCGCAGTCCAAAATGCAAAAAATAACCTGCTTAATATGGGCACAACACATGACAAAATTGCCAGTCACCACAAAACGCCTATTCTCAACTTTCAGTGGCCTGTTGGATAGCTGCATACAATGGTAATGCCTGAGCAAAAGCAAGCTGGTGAAATCTCAGTCAAAGGCCAGTAGCCTTGCATTGTTTTAACTTCGCTGAAGTTATCCATAGTCAGTGAATTACGTATGCTGTGGACAATGTATAAACAAACATATTTTTGCAAATTTTACTGTAAATATCCCGAGATGGTTAGAAAAATTTGACTTCAATAATTTTAGAGATTTTAGATTTACCTGTATTGCTACTTAATTTTATCTTTTGGCACTATTCTGTTTTAATGTTCACCTTTCAGACATTTTAGGCTAGCTTGTTTTCTGTTAGGTCCAACCCACAGGGGCTATAGGTAGCAAGCAGCTACTGACGACAGTTACAAGGCCTAATTATACATGATATCCGGCTAAGAAATATTATATTTTCATTGCATTCTCTTGACTTAAATACAAATGAATTTCATTCCTTTCTGACTTTCTCTATATTATTGCTGTTAATATCTAAAGATTATTAGAAAGTTTGGCAACAATAATTTACAGTTTTTAGACTAGTCTGTTTTGCTATTAAACTTTATCTTTTGGCATCTTTCTGTTTTAATATTCACTTTAAGACATTTTGGGCTTGCATGTTTTTTGTCAGGTTAAACCTCCCTTGGGGCTATCGGTAGCAACCAGTGGCCTACGACAGTTACATGTTTGCCTAATTGTACTCAAAATCCTGTTAAGAAAAATTGTTTTGATAACATGTTTTTGGCATAAATGCTAATGACTTTTATTCTTTTCTGACATGCCTAAATGCACCATTCCTCAATGTTTAAAAAAGATACTCAAAATTGACAATATTTTCTCGAATGTCACAAACCTGACAGATTACGTTGATACATTGACTCAGGGTTGGCAGTGAAATACAGCTTAATTGTTTGAGGGGTAGGTGTCATCATGGAGTTTGTTTGACATTTCTGGCGCAGGATGTCCATTGTTGCAGTCCTTGTTAGGATTTCCCTTGTTTTGTACAGGTGGTCTAGCTGCAACAGTTTATTTTACAATCACTGGGACTGAATATAATGCACCAGCTTGTTTCCACTTCAGTTATTCACTGTTGGATGGTTTAACTAGGATAAGCTGTCCAGCTAGAAAGGGTACATATTGGTTCAGGGGTAAGTCAAATGGTTCTAATCTGAACCTGTACTATACAAATTTAGTAATTATGGTTTGTTTGACAGGTATTCTTCTTTCATAATGAAGCTCTGCATTTATAAGCAAAACTTCACATATTTAGCTTATTCATCATTTGCCACGTTCATATTTATTCATTATTATGTGGGTTGTCTTTGCTGAATATCTTGCTTGCACAAGGTGCCACTACTTAGAGAGACATGTACGGGTGACACGCTCCGAAACATGTTGGGTTGAAGACCCTATAATTCATTTGGACTGAAGCAGCCTATGTCAAAATTTTACAGAGGAACGTGTGCAATATGGACAATAGTAATTCCATATGTATATAGGTTAGACAGGGACAGGTTAGCTGATATTATGCATTTACACAATGGGGTTTTAATCTAGCAAAGTAAAATGTGGTGCACTGCTTACAGTATTTTACATTTATAAGCTTCCAAAGTTGATATACCCAATGTACATGTCTGTTGTATTTATCTGAAACCTGCAGTCAGCGTGCTTTTCTGTTGTTGTAATTCCACTGATCACACACAAAGATGGTACAATGTACATCTTATCAGAAATCATGCACCTCACACATGTACATAATTTTGAATTGCAGCTGATACATCCAACTAAGCTCCCCCTCCCCCTTGCAACATGCCCACCATCTACTCCTAATATCACTTATTTTTACACGAGTAACTACCAGTAAAGATAGTGTTCCAAATACATACAATATTGCATACACTATTTCATGTGGCAAAAAATTACACACAAAAATATGCTAATATCTTTCATGCATCAATATTTGGATTTTGTATCATTTTTATTGGCGGCTGAACGAAGTGTGTCCTCTTTTTTAATCACTTTACGAAAACCTCTGAAAACTTTATCTTATGTTCGTGTCAATAAAGATCATTCTGAATGACCTTTTTTGACAATAAAGTATTCCCTGTCTCGAAGGACCACCCCAAGGGAGGGTCAAAATGTAGTCTTTTAAAACAGGTGGTCATTTATTAGAGGTACGATAATTGCACGGGAAGATAGCTAGCACATTGTTCTGGGAGAGCAGTCTAATAAAGATATGTGGTCTGCCATTAGAGTGGTCTCTCAAGACAGATACCGTTGTACCATATTGTCTATAGTATGGAGTCACACATCACAAGAAAAAAAGCAACTACTCACAAATAAAATTTCACCAATTTTTCATACATACATGAATGGAGAACTAGATCCTGATAGGCTCAACCCATGTTCTACACTTTTTTTTCTTGGGGGGGGGGGGGGGTGTCAGCACCCATTCTATCTATACATATTTTTACACACCTTCCCCCTCAAAAGGTAGCCATTTCAGAGCAAATGCTGGACATGTATGACCTTTTACCCCTAAGTGCCCCCCCCAAGGAGATGCTCATAATTATGTCCAATATATGTAGGCCTACTAATGTTTTCTCTGATATGGGTTCACATTTGTCCATGCCCTGATGCAGACAATATGCTGAAGATAAGTATGACAGACTTATTGGCTTTGCAGGTTCTTAATAGCCACATTGATTCACTGATTCCAATTCTTTGTCTTTCTGATTGCATCTGTTTGTGAAATCTGATCATTTCCTCTTGAATGGTACTGATATTCAAATCGTGTAGTACTGTCCCAATGCAGTCCCTTGGGCACCTACATGTCTTCTTGAATGTATCTCCATACAGTTTTGATATCTACAGCATATGCATAGCTTGATGGTAATCCTTAGGAATTTGGAGATGGATGTGATCTGTCTTGTATATATCCACAGTCATTGTCACCACTGAAAGTACAGGTATTTTTACTTTTAGCAAATAAGTCTCGTGGAGTGACCATCATCATGCAGTCGTAAAATGTCGGCCAGATCAATTTCTTCTATCGCTAGGAATCTCCTCTTTGAGCAGTCAGATCATACTCAAACTGTGACAAAAATAAGAATGTACAATATATAAGATTTGCAAGGAACAAAATATAGGCAGAACTCATATTTAAGGTAGTGAGATGTAAATGTCGTGCAAATCAGCATGGGCAACTTTACGGCCCTGTACGTTTTAAGCTGTTCACGTGAACATAGTAAAAGTATACATTTTTGGATTAATCTAGCTCTGAACTATATAGCGGAAAAAATATCGGGACATTACTGATTGTATATGTTGAATAACCGAACCATGAAGAAGAGCATGTCGTTTATCTCAGACTCCAGCGCTCCTAGCTGATAACTGTTTTAATATAGACAGCAAACCTGTGACAAGTATGCCATTTTATTGGTAATATATCAAAATTCAAAAGCGCACTTTTATTTGGCTGTATGTGTTTTATATGCGTAATAGCAGGCATTCAAACACTGGAGCACCACTTAATCAGCTGAATGCATTGTGCATTAACATTCTATACAAGATTCAAAAACATCTAGTAGGCGCAGAGAAAGGACACTTATAAACCCCCACACAATTGCCTTTCCAACCCTGTTTATTTGAAGGAAATCGGCCGGTAAGTTTACGCAAAATAGAATTCGAGTAGACGGCTTTTCATCTTTGTTCAGCAACAGCAAGCAAAGGTTCACTCATCATCTTTGAACCAGGTCTGAGAACAATAACTCCCGCAATTTTACTCAAACATTCGTGGATTTTTGTACAGTAAGAGTTCAGAGTATCTTTGAATAAACATGATAACTGTCCCTCATTTTGTTTACTTCTGAAGAGCTTAATCGCGCTGTTTATTTGCTATTTGCGATTAGATCCCAGAACATGGTTTCCCTGTGAAACTTGCTGCTTTGCTACGCTTCATTTTGATTGGCTAATCGCGGTGACGCGAGATGCTAATCATCGACGTCTGGCCTCTGCTTGACGACGGCACGCTACATTTCAAGAACATCAATATGACAGCTTGCTTGCCATAGTTTTGAAGACTTTGAGAAAAAAATACAACGATATCGCATTACAATGTTGATCAAATTTCCACCCGATTCGCCAGGCTAACTGATAAGGTTTTCGGACCGGGTTAGCGGGTCGGACCCCACTCTGATATCTGAATTGTGCATACCCAAGCTCAGTCATTCTGTTCACCAGAATCTTTTTTTGTGTCGTAACAACTGTAGCTGGCCGCATCGCCTATTTTTCCTTCCTAACTTCCGGTAATTTGAGACTGATTGTACTAGTTTAGTGATACAAATCCTGACGAACGTACACCACGAAAACTCATAATAACGACACTCAGATATCCGACATATTCAATATACTTTTTATCGGGGGGGGGGGAGCTCTTGCCACGGCCGATCATAGGCTTATGACCACTTTCTCAAGCCCCTACCTTTCACAACAACAATAAACACAGTAGGCGTGACTGTCAACGCTCAGCACGAAGCTCTACTAAATACCCCATTGTCTCTGTTTTGCAATTTCGGCAGAAATTTGATTTTTACATGACAGATACACAAGATAGTAATGCATACAAAAAACTTTTTTTTTCTTTTCTTTTTTGCTGAAATTTCGTGTGATTTGTATCTCGCTACCTTAAAGCACGTTTTAAATGTTCTCTTGATTGACCATGTTCAAATTTGATACTTGGTTCACTCATGGGTTGTTTTCACCATACGGTGTGCTTTTAAGTATAGGTGTGAAAATAATACTTTCCTCATATCCTTTTCGTAAAAACTCACTGTGCCTTCAATCGTCGCTTACCGTTCATTTCCGACACCCACTAGGCGCGAAAGGCTAGTGACGTAACAAACGCAACACCGCTGGCTTACAAGGAAGACTCCGACCATAATAGCGAGTTGTAGCTGTCAAGCGTCATTTGACATATTTTATTCACCCAACATCAACAGGATTAAAAGTACATGGAGAAACATTCATTTTAGCCCCTGTTCCCGCCCAGGATGGGTCGGTGTGATGTTGTTAATTGTAGCAATACAAGTTCTAAAACTTGTTTAAATTACCCTAAAGACCTTACATTACGGAGAGCGTGGACCCGTGAAGTCAAGATTTACAGGGACAAGTGCCAAGGCCTTGGGGACCTATCTAACCTAAGTGGCGAACACTCTGTGGGAAGTGAGCTTGATTTGTCAAATGTGACGATGTTTCAGATAGATTTGCCAAGAAAAAGGTACTTTTGTTGCCAAATGCGGTCTCATCGCTGGACAATGGAAGGATTCATGGAACTGGCCAAATTAGACATTACTCATAAAACCAGGAACGGTGGTTCATTATTATTATCATTTTTTTAACAGTATTTATAAATTGATCTTCAGTATGATTCTGATTTCAAAGCTTGCATTGCAGCAAAATATAGGTGTAATAATTCTTCGACTGTCAAAACGTATAACACGATAATCAATCGAGTGTCACAATGACAACGCCGGTCTGGGATGTTGTTGCAAAGTAACATTGTAACAAAACGTACATTAATATGTTTAACCATTTTGATTCGATTGATAGAAAAAAATATGTGGAAAACATGGACAAGCAAGGAACGATCTTGTTCCAAACCCAAGTCCAGGGGTGAACAGTCTATAACAGGTTGAGTTGGCTGGCAACTGTAATGTGTGTCTCCAATTACCACTATATATATATTACGAGGTGTTTAATCCCATAACCAGGTCACACTTGCTTAGGAAGCTACCACATTACCGCCTCATGTACGCACCTGCCAAGACAAGTGGGCGGCTGGCCTTTCATTTTTTCAGTCATGCACCACTGTTTGTGACAGTCCACGGCCAGCTCCGAATAATCGGGTGTACAAAAAATCCGTCTCATTGTACCTTTGTCGTTAATATGGCACCAGATAATAAGCCAGTCACAAGAAAATATTTACCACTCTTACATAATAGATACGATCTGAAATAAAGGATATCATAAACACGTGTACCGATGGCGATGTATACGGAAACGTTAATTACTGCCCTCCAAGGGTCGCGAGGTTGCTGCCGGGTAGGGGTTCTGATATTGAAAGCCATTCATAAATGCAAACTTACATTTAATCATCTGTAGACGACACAGATAGGAAGGGAAAATTAACCATTTGTTCAGACTTGTATATACCATAGGCGTAGGTCGTAGCTGTTTCCGTGAATGCTAGAATTTGAAACACTACAAGACCTAGCTCATCCTGGCGCAAATTCCAATAAGGGTGATCTGGGTACGTTTTAAATCCTTGACACGCAGCCTTTCGTTCCCATGATGCATGCTTGTGACACCTAGCAACCCATGACATTTGCGACCGGGTGGGTCAGCAAAGCCCATTATTTTACAGTGAACCTGAAAGTTTCACCGTGCATATGAGGACGATTTTTGGAATTATTATTTCCTAATCTACCTGAAATCAATATTACTGTCTTTCAAATACACCCGGGTGTGATAAAATGAACGTTTAATGCTTATTTGGCAACATATAGAGAGGTTAAATTTATATCTAGTGATATCCCATGTTAAACTATGGAGAAAACGCGCGGGTCATGGAAAGTGACCACAAGGTGGGGGCATCAACCATTAACACAATGGGCTGCACCACCTTTGGGCGAATTTAGAACTAAGCCAGATATAGACTATACGTTTATAGCATTCATGCTTGTTCTTGTTAAATGAAGTCCAGTAATTTTTATAGGAGATATCTCTTTTGCAACGAATTATCATTGGCCAGACGACAAGTTGGGAACGTCTGGCTGTACCACGGCTGCACTCCCTGTAGTACTGGTGATGCTAGGGTTCTGGGCGTCCCCTCATGTATGTAAGGCTGAATGATCTTTTCCTTTGCTGCTTCAGGTTGCGTAATGAATTCTTCTTCATCCTCATCAGACCACGTACATAAAAAAAAACGCGATTCAGACAAAAGATGGGTTCTCCAGAACATAGAGACACACAGTAGGTATGGACAAGACACACATGACAATACAAATGTTACCAATGTATAATATCGGTTAAAACTCTGTACGAATATTAAGATTTGGATACTTGTAAGATACAAATTAAACCAGCATGTAGTTGAATTCAATATTTAGCCAATAAGGGAAAAAATGTGACACAGATAAATTTGCATAGTTCAATTGATAATCATTACAGTAACGGAAACATTTAGTCGTTAAAGTGCCATGTATTAATAATGTACTGCTGGAGTGCATCACAGATCTGGATATTTAGACAGTTAGAAAAGTCGTTACTGCCACGGAGAAATATTTCAATTAACTTATCACCACCAATATGGATTATAAGATGCGGGATAACCCTCGGAGCAATCAAAGGAATAACAGTATTAAGTAATTTGCTTCTCTGAACGTGATGTAATAGGGACAGAAGAGAAGAAAATACTTGGTGTCTTCAGTGGCATGAGAACACACAGGATGGGTCAGGAAGGCTGGTAACTCTGTGAAGATCAGAGTTTAGGTTAGAGAATCCTAGGCGTAATTGCGTACAGCAAATATTAGCAAACCTGTCACCATGGAGATAGAACTCAGGAACATTGTCTGTGGCTACGAGAGTAGTTTTGTAGAATTGAGGAACATTGTGGCTAAGAGAATAGTTTTAAGTTTCGATTTGAATATACGTAGGGAAAGCGAATCTTTGATGTCGTAAGACAGGTTATCCCACTGTTTGATAGCACCTGGGAGAAAACATTTACACAGACGCGATGTTCTACATCTAACGGGGAGCACGACCAACAGGAGGAGGGGGTACCAGATTAGAGAGATAGGAAGGAGTCATTTTGTGGTACATTTTGTAAATAAAGACAAGCTTCTAGTATTTACGTCTGTCTTCAAGAGTTGACCACCTAAGTTCACGAAGTAAGTTAACATGTGATGTATGTTTCAAAGCACCAGTACTAATTTTAGCGGCGTCGTACTGAATCGATTCCAAGCAACCAGACAGCACTTTACCACTGTCATCGAATAATACACAACCGTGGTCAAGGATTTGACGGATCAGGATACAGGATTCAGGACTCTTTTTATTATGACCACATAAAAAATATTCCAGTACATGCAGTATGTGAGCAAATAGACAGAGGTAAGTAATTAAATCATGAACAAAAAAATCCAGCATAATTTGGTCAGGGAGATACACGTTAAGATCTTTGTTAGATCGCTATCATGTGTGCCACCCATACACGCAAGTAAAGAATATAAAATGAGTGATCATGTTTGATATCGTGAGATACAGAAATTGTATTTTTTGTTTACCAATCAATTAATTCCCATTACAGATGTAGCAATTTGGCACACTGCAAGAAATTTCATAATTTGGTATAAAATATTTCTTTATTTATTGAGAAAAAAACGAAAAAGACAATGTGTATGTGCTTTATCCTTTATAATATCAGGAGTCGAATTCATGTCGTAAACATTTTTTCTAGGGAAAGTGTGGTGGGTACGAAAAACAAAAATATCCCGGCCTTCTGGTATCAAGGTCGTGTGTAAGGGGAGTTGACGTAATTTGTAAATTTTGATGAAAATAGTTATGAAACAGGCCATGTAGAAGTTTATAATAAAATTTTAGTGTTTCTAAAATGTATATATCTTCTAATCTCAATAAATTTCTAGATTTAAAAAAAGGTCTATAGAACAGTATAGTTTGACCAGGGATTTGCGTTATACTTTATACTTAAACCAACGGAGTAAGGGAATTCTTTGACCAGCTTTATTGGTAATCCGTGTGGTATGGGCATGCCAAGATAAGTCTCGACTCAAGGTGGTACCAAGATGTGTGTGACTGTCTGCCTTAAGAATAGGAGACCCTCCCAAGGAAACAGGTGGGCGACGAGGTATCCCAGAAAATATAAGAGTATACAAATGCATCTGCCATGACCCTTGGCGAACTGAAGGCACTCTGGCTTATAACACATACAACATAGCCAGCGGGTTGCGTTTGTGACGTCACTTACACTTTTCCACATCGGGGCATGATCGGTGAAATTTCCTGCGCTTTCCTGTCACAAATGTGACGCACTTTTGGAGCTAAAAACAATATTCGAAAATGAAATTTAACATTTTGGTCTGCAGATATCATTTATACCCACCCTTAACATCAATTTTCTAATTTGTGGTACCCATTCAATCAAGAGGACCTTTAAAATGATTGTTCTGTGCATTTTTGTATGCATGTCTAGAAATCCTTAGATAATTCAATATTTTACTTTGATACAGTTTTTTTTTTTTGCTTAATTCACTTGTAAAACAAATCAGCAAAAATAAAATCACCGTGAAGAAGTATTTTTACATATGTTTAGAATTATTCTCCAAAATAGTGAATTTAAAACTTCAGTGAAATACCTCAATATGGAAAATCTGCAAAAAAAAATACATATACATACAAAAATAAAGCAAGTTACCGTTCAAGGTAGGAGGAGGCCTACTGGTCACGGACACCATCTTCGAGTGGAAATTAACACCACAAAAGGGGTCTTATTTTCCAGACAGTGTACTGACAAGTTTTATTCACTACACAGTGCAGTGAGGCAAAATTATAAAATATACTAGAGTAACAGGACCCCCCCTCCCTTACCCTGTCCACAGTGACAGACACTGTCATCTATCACATCCACATGATCCAGCTCCAACCTTACTTTTCCAATTTCTATGTGCCAGGAACAGTGATGGATGTACATGTAGATATTCCAAAAGGTAAAATTTAATCCTATCAGGCATTTGCACAATTGTACTTGTGAAAAGAATGTCAGCTCAAGGGAAGAACGAGCATGCAGTACATATTGGGGATTATGTGGCTACACAGTGTCAAAATTTAATGACATCCTTTTGAGGTGCAAGAGCCACAAAAAACTGTAAACTAAAAGGATTGCGTAAAGTTTTTGAAAACTGCTCTGGTGATTCCTGCTACTGTTTTCTGGCAGAGTGGCACTTCAGACTGTCTGTATTCCCATTATGCTCATTAGCACTGTCCACTTCAGTGCTCGGAAACTTCGCTGAAAATTTAGCTTGGGCACGGAGCCTCTACTCCGGGAGACATGTACGGGTGCAGGCTCCGAAACACGTTCTGAGCAGTTACCCCATTGAAGACATTTTAATTCATTTGGGCTTATACAGCCTATGTCCAAATTCTACATAGGAACGTGTGCAATGTGGACAATAGTACTTCCATATGTATATACGTTGGACAGATATTGGTTAGCTTATGTAGAGTAAAGAGTTAGGACTGCGGAATAGGGTAATGACTTCTAGGAAGTGGTTATGGCCAAAAAGACACAAACACAACAATGGCAAAACAAACAACTGTATATTGTAGTCTGCACATAGCATGCTCAAGACTGGTAAGTGTTACTTACATTTATGACACCCGAAAAGCTTGCCATTGGATCTCTTTTTGGAGTATTTATGTACATGTTAAGGGTATCAACGGTATGCGACTTCCTTAGTTCTCAACTGATTGATTGTAATTGGCCGACTTGACCTGGCAAACAAGATCCAATAAAAAAATTGACTAATACCTGAGCGAAAGTATAGCTGTGTACTGTACTGAAGTGCATAAAACACACTTGGACAATAAAGTGCTGACAGATCGGACTAAATTTGTATCAAGGACAGATCTCTCTGGCAGTATAACTGGTCACTGATAGTACAGGATAGGCTGCTAACATCTGACTGCCATGGACAATAAAATACCCCCCCCACAACAAACAAACAAACAAACAAACAAAAGAAAAACAAACAAAAAACCCACAAAAAACAAAAACAAAAACAAAACAAACACCCCCCCCAAAAAAAGTAACCGAGTTACAAAGTTGGTTAAATATGTAAATCTTACTAATTCTCAAATTACCTGGGGAAAAACCCTAATTAAACAGTTTCTTGTGTAAATCTGCAAACATTGCTTTCTGAGAATATATATATATATATACGTATATATATATATACATACATACATATATATATATATATATATATATATATATATATATATATATATATATATATATATATATATATATATATATAAAGAGAGTGGAAAACTAGATAAAAGAAAAAAAACGTGAGAGTTTGAAGGTTTCAAGGTTTTATTGGCAATCCATATTTAGATTAAAATTCTTTTCAGGCATAGAGGCCCATAACAAGTGTAACGGGTAAAGATACATCAGATATATAAAATTATGGTATCAAAATTTTGTAAAAGAGCATTGTTGACACAATAATACATGTGACATCATGAGAATATAGCCAGAGAAAGAAAAACACCCCTTGCTGTTAAAAAAACTGCCTGAGGTCCTTTTTTGTTCTCTGAATTAATTGAGACGGGGTCAGAATTGAGCAGCTAAGTTTCAAAAGATCAGAAGAAGCGATCTGCACGCTTAAAAGTACGTTATTTTTTTTCTTAAAATTAAACAGGGAGCTCACATCATGGATCTTGACATGATTGATCTCTACTCCACTTCCGAAATGTAGAGCATAAACGGGGATTGGTCTGCTATGGGGCAAATATATACACAAATTGTAAGAAATATACTCTAGACCAATCTTTTCTCTTTTCACTGCAAAAGCCAGATAAGGAAACTCATTTTAGCCTGTTCACATTCCATCGAGGATGTTTTTAGGAGCTCTTAAACTCATTTGTTTTTTAAATTAATGTGGCCACTTATTTCACATTCCGTATTCTCTCGGGCTATCAGAAGAACATCGAGTGAATCGCCGTCAATTCAGACGTGTTTACACAAGTTGAGCTGATACTTAAGTATACTACTGTCAGTTGATGCGCAGAATTTAGAAAAAAAAGCAGACAGCATCGATTCTTTTCCAAGTTTCCGGGAAGGAACCTTGGTCAATGTCATAATTTCACCATTACTCTGCTTATCTAATCCAGACCACTTGTTTCAAAATGACCTCTCACTTTTGTCTACAGGGTATTTCTTGATTTGAAATGGTGTAAATGTGATTCCCGTGTCATGCTGTCACAGTTTTCCCTGCCTCGCTCACCTTGCATGGTCCACGCATTGGATTAGTAGACCGTAGATGGCAACATGTTGGATGTGTTGATTGTAGCCTTGGTGACGCTGCTACGTGTGTTCTGATTGGCCAAAAGTAAAGGCACCTGTCTGTCTAAAATCAACAATACAGCCAGGCCTTTTCATGAATCAGAGTTTCCTTAATCAGGTCATTGTTTGATCTGAAGATCCAGTGGACTTTTAATTGGATTAGAATTTGCGTAAACATTGAAACTGAGAGCAGTGAAGTAAATAAGAAAAGTATTGGTCAGGCATTATATAGTTTAGCAATGCTGTTGACATTTAAACTTTATATAAGACAAAATAACTGACGGTTAAAACAAAACAAAAAAAACAAAAACAAAAACAAAACAAAAAAAAACCGACCCCCCAAAAAAATGCAAAAACAAAAAAACAAAAAAACAAAAAACAAAAAAACAAAAACAAAAACAAAAAAAAACAACAAAAAAAAAACAAACAAAAAAAACAAAAACAAAAAAAAAACAAAAAAAAAAAAAATAAAATAAAAAACAAAAAAAAAACACACACACACAAGAGCGGTACACACCGAAATAACTCAAGCTATTATTATAGGATTTAGCCTATCAATATACATTTGTAAAAGTAATAAATTAATGATTTAAGCCTGCCAAGGCTATTTTTCAAAAGATGTATGTAAAGACCTACCTACCAATGTTTAACAAATGTTAAATCGCTATTGGAGCTATTACTTACATGGCTACCCATTCTTGTCACCACCAGAGGAAAAACATAGCTCTCGACCTAGGCCTACATGCATGAAACAACTTTTGTTTCGATCGTGGAGATTCGCATCCACAAACCCTTTTCTAGTGTCGTACAGCTGGGCCTTTGTTTCATTTAGTTATAAAAATTTCATTTCCAACTTTACTAACCAAGCACGTTCATGCATGGCTCTCCCGGAATGGCTGTACAGACTAGGCATGCCAAAGGTTCCCATGTGTAGCTTTGAGAACTTGAAAAGAATCCATGAGTGCATCTAGTTAAAAACACTTTCCTTGATGTAATCTGGGAGAGGGGTCAGTGGGTGGTAGGTTATTGCTGATAACCCAGGCATTCATAACACGTCAAAATTTGGCGAGTTATTTTGTTTTCAGGAAAGTGTTGGACCAAGTTGGCTTAGCTTAGAGTGATAGTCAATTTTTTGTGCATCACGCCAAAAATGTGAGTTGAATAAATTGGGTATGAATAAACATTATAGTTATGCTTACAGCATGTACGCGTGCACTCCTCATACAATACCTGGTTTGAAGTTCCTTGGACTCTGAGTAAGGTTCCAAGGAACTCCAGTCTCAGTTCCTATGACTTAAGTTATATTTCTGGAAATTTATAATTGTATTTCTGTGACTTCAGTTATGTTCCTGGGAACTTGTCACTATATTCCGAGGAACTTACAACAATGCTCCTGGGACTTTGCTAAATTCCAAGGACCGACCTTATGTTCCCCAAAACTCGCTTAAAATCCCTGGAAATTGTGTGATTTCCTTAGAATTTATTAATATTCATAATGCCATAACTCAACTAAGAGTGAATTATTGTTGAGAAAATCATGCTTATTTACTAATAGAACCCATCTTCACACACTGTCCAAATTTGGTGCTTCTACTGAAGACATGATGATAAGGCAAAATTGTCCAAATGGAATGGACAATTCATTTTGGAACGACATAAATGTATTGCATTGAAAAATGAAAACATGTACCAAGATATATCTGCCTTGTTATGAGCGCCAGAGAAATGAAAATGAAAAGCTGCACAGATATTAGAATTTTAATGTTGAACTGAACAACAGTTCACTTTACTTTTACAGATGGATGATAAGATAAACCAACAAATATATTATGCCATGATTTAATATATGAAAGTATTGCATTCGAAGTCATGGAGCAGTATATATCTGTCTTATTATGAGCACCAGAGAACTGAAAACTGAACTTAGAACAAATTCCGGGTTTCAGCTGTGATATAAAAAACACCAGTAAAGCAATGGACAGATCATTAATCAGTGCTCTCGCATTTATGATACAAATATTGTAGCTCCCATCAAATTATTGTGCGCGTGTGGGAGGGTGTGTATGTGGGAGGAATAACACGGAAACGTGAACTGTTTTTAGTAATTTCTATATTTCTTGCAAACAGTATGTCATGGCATGATAGGTTGGTCCTCAGAGGACAAGACTAAAGCAATTTGAAGTCATTAAAAGTAAAAGCTTTTGAAGTGCAGGCCAGAGAAGCTGAAATCTTCTGCAACCCGCGTGGGTCTGTCTCTGTATATATTTAGTCTGTAGGGGACAAACATCGTCCATCTGAATAATAGGACAATCTTGACGCATTGCAAGTCGCGTGCGTAGTGTCACAAATAGAAAAAGTGTCTCCCCTAATTGTACAGGGGCAGTGCATGTATTCTATTTGTGTAAACTTCTGTCATATTGTAGGATTCACTTGCTACAGGTTGTTTTGAGTTAATGCAAATACACCAACCCTACAAATGTCTGCACTTTCCGACGCATAAGTATTTGGTTTGCGATTGATTTCTATCTATTTACCAACATGAAGTCTTGAATCAATATAGTTTTATTCATATCGTGACGGAGCAGTGCCCGTGTGACTATTTTATGTAATGAAGTCAAATGATTTTATCTTTAACGTGTGCTGCACATTTAAAACCACATATCCATTATGGATGCAACAGATAACGTGCTGGATCATCTCACCATAACTATTACAGAATATTGCCTGCGAATTCTTGTCGATCCTGGCCTTTGGGTTTTCTTATTTTCCAAGATATTGTAACTTTCAAATAAAGCCACTTTAATTTGGTTTCGCAAGGCGTTAAAAGCAAAATGAAATAGATTAAAGTTCCAGGCAGTTCCGCTTTCCTCGTCTGTGCCCGAAACATGCAGGTGGTTGCGAACGAACCATGAAATATGTGGCGTGTCCACCGTGCTTCAAGTAAAAGAACCATTTCCATAAGCATGACCGCTAATCTCGATGCCGATTGATTTCCTCAGTTTGGTTCTAAGGATGTACTCCAATCACATTGGTTCTATCTTTTGAGGCGCCCCGACCGAGGTACTGGAGACATGGCGGAAATATTCTCGGAAATGGGCTGGTTGGACCGTGTATTTTCGTCGTAGTCTTGCTATGGTGACAGATTGAACATCAGCGAGGGCCTGGTGTACCAGCTCAAATAGGCATGAGAAACAACTATTGTATCTATATGACGGTCATTCTCACATCTCCCTTATCTCCGCAACACCTCAGTGCAGCGTCATGCTGCTCAACGGCTTCTTTTACCGATCATTTGCACGCACCTTACTAAAAAATCCGCCTGTCTGCCTGTCTTTTCCTCCATTTTATTAGCATACGTTTACAAGTCACATATTTTGTACACTTACCATAGATCTATTCGCACAGCGGGCATAACAATGTGAGAGAAAAAAATCTAACAAACAATGAATGATTTAATTTTATGGTAAAAAACAAATAAATATGATTAAAAAAACGGTTATAATACATTGTGTAAGAGTAATAAATGAAACCTAAAAAATGACATTCATAAGGTGTAAATCATCAGGTTTTTCTCATATATCGTCCGGGTCACTAGATTGTGTGTTGTTCATGTATGTCCTGCTCTATTCTTAGAACTCCTATCTCAACTCTTACCTCGTTGTCTGCCAGCGCAACCGATTGCAGTCTTTAGCATGATTTTTCAATACCTGTGGGTCAAAAGTCAACTTTAACAGGATAACAGTTTGTCCCACTTGACACTGTACAAGTTTAGGGACATCATACTTGATGGCTTGGAACAAAAGGCGTATGCTCGAGAGGACAGGCTTTCTATCAGCACAATTTGCAGCCTCGCGTTTGTCTATCTTCCTGCGATTCTCTTGAGCGATACCTCGTTAACCTGACGAGAAATGTCGCCAATTATGCTTAGCGTGCCAATCTTTACTGCATGTTAAATTGATGATTTAACTCTTTACTTTTTACAGGAGATGTCTTTATTGGTTTATTGTCTCTAGTTGAGGAATTAGCCATTCTTCCAGATGGCATTTAAAATTGTTTTATATGTGTAATACAAGTTGCAACATGAAGAAGATATATTGCTTCAGAATTATGACTTTGGAATATTGGTGCAGTATAAACAAGGTATTAAGGTGATCAGTCGAAGATATTACAACGGTACTAGATAACTCAGTTAAAACGAGACCTTATCAAGAATTTCAAAGTTCCTCGGACCGTCATTGGAAAAATGTATCTTTACCAAAACACGGCATATGTCTATCCAAGAAAACTTTGGGGATATCCAAGATATTACTGTAATAGCTGTTTCCAGAATGGTTTATCACGGGTCCTGACTTAAATAATGATATTCATGACTACAGTGATGATGATGCTATTGCTGATGGGAAATCTTTATGCGAAATGACACTTACCACAGAAAAGCTTCGGAGCCAAAGTGACAAATATGATGCGAACTGCAATAGGGTCATCTTGACACCGGAACACGTTCTGGTGTTATGGTCTGAGTGTACCAACTACCCGTAAGACGTTAGCTGAAACAGATGGGGACACTTTTCATTGTTCTAACAGAGGACCTTGGATTAGCCTGCAGTTGGTCATGTTATACAATGGAATCGTCATGGTGTGGGTGCTACTCGTTGAAAGCTACTTCCAGATGTTGTTTGGAGGTATATTGTTTTGTGTTAAATTTTTTGTTTTGATAATTGAGAAGCAGCAACTACCCAACTTGAAATCCATTTGTTCATTAAACTTGGTAAAATAGAATTGACTAAGAGATAAAAGTGGAGATTATCTACTTACACAAGACAGAGAATGGAGAGATACGGATAGAGATTTATCAATTTGTTCATAACAAAAAACGTCAGTCAAGTACGCTGACTCAATTGATAACGTCTCATACTTTTATTTTGAGTTACAGGTAAAGCCACATGTTTGAAGAAATTAAGGGCGACCTATATTTGAAACCACCCATCGGTTTTAGCGGAAAGTTTTGAATTAAATGAGATCAATATTTCATCTTCACGCAGGCTAAGATGAATGGTAGAGCGTATCAAAGAAGCAACTTCACTGCAACTGACGTGTGCATAGAGTTTTTTTTCTTTTTAATTAAACAGGTCGATAGAACTATATAAATGACCTGTGAATGCAAGACATGCATATTTCCTGCTACGACTGCTTGCTTGGCTCCCTGGTCTCGCTTGGTGAGATGTGGTTAGATACGGGTTGGTACCTGTGTGGCCAAATGGCATATTACGGATATTTTGGAAATAAAGAATACTAATTAAAGACACATGGAAACTTTTTCTTATATATTGCTCGGGAAATACTAGATGAATACCGGTTTGGTATTTGTGAACTTAGAATTATCCAAAAAAAAAAAAAAAAAGAGGGGGGGGTTTAATTTGTGAGAAATGAGCATATGCCCCTGTCTGTGACAGTGATGTGACCGCATGTCCCCCGTGATCACCAGGCGTCAAACCCATGCGTTATGGCGGGAAATTAATATGCATCCGCGCATTCTCAGCATGCCTATGCTTTTAAACGTTATTCTGTGCCATGGATTACTTAAAGAACACATCATGGCATGGCCAAATGTTGGGGGGAAAAAAATTCGGGCCTTATTTTTATGAGTGTTGTTCTTTCTATGCATCATCTGCATGTTTGTGTCTGTGTAAAAGAATATATAAGTATTCTTTATACATTGTTGTTTTCATACGTACCTAACGGATGGTTATAGGTTCGTGTTCTAAGCTTTTCTGTGACAAATAGATTCTGTTGTTTTACATTTTGATTACTCCACCGACTTGCATTTGTGCACGGGTTTCACAAAGTGACGCAAACAAGTATCTGTGTATTCTGTTATAACACAGGTTTATTCCCTAACAGCTCAAACAGAAGGTGTGGTTCCATTCAACAACTGACACAGAACATAGTGAACGATTCAACGAGTAGATTTTCCTGTTCGTTTCAAGTTAATATGTTTTTATTGTGTAATACAAAAGATGCTAACAATTATAATGATCAATCGCTTTTGTTAAGCATGGGCTTTATCCGATGCATAATGCAAGGAATGGTTAATATGTGTTGGTGTTGGCACACTAAAGGGCAAGATATGAAGGTCATTCTTTCCTTTTTTACCGGGTCCCGGGAAATTGCAGCAATAAATAATGTACAAGGGAAAGCTTCTATCTACAGACAGATCAATACAGAAGCTTATTTCATGATTATTTTATGTCTGGTTTTGAAGACAGAAGTTTCTTTAATGTAACCCAGTGTCACTATTGTAAATAGCTTAGGTTGTTCCTGCTAGCGTAGTTTAATCACTAATGCGGATGCCCACATGGATGATTCCTGTGCCACAATTAACACTTGTCTTGTTAAGTCTTTCGACGGGGACGGCAATTTTCGAATGTTTCCTGCCACATTTATTGTGTCAGTGTATTTGCTTCTCGTATGACATATGAAGTGTAATATATAGTGAAGGCCAACCATTCAAACATTGGAAACCAAGTAATTATTCAGTTTTACGAAATGAACTTCATTTGCACTGCGTGTATGAGCTTATGGCCAGCAGGGACACACAGGCATTTTGCTATGGAGCAACTTAGTGCTTCGTGCGTGGGGTTCCTTGCTTATATTTATTGTTTTCACTTTGTTACACGTAAAACAAAAAAAAATTGGCCTTTACTTTCTCGTTCTCCGAAGCTCTACTTAATGCTAAGAACTGTCACTAGATCGCGTAAACAAACACGAGAGTCAAGAAAATAGTTTACAAGTTTATCCAAGACTCTTTTTCTTTTCCTAAAAATATTGTAAACCAAATGTTTACACTTTGATGATTAACAAGAACAGTTAACAGATGTGGTGTGGTGTGACTTTTATGAAGTCAGGCCCGCAAGTCACCACAGGAAAAGACGTTTAGTTCCCATAGCCTTTGAGCTGCATTAAATAAACACCGTAAACCAACATGGACTGTTTGGGCAACCCGATTGGTTTACCCATGTTAAGCTTGAAATTTTGGCTCTGGTGAAGTCGCATAGCACGAACATTGCTCCTTTACAATAATCTTAGGGATTTTATACATTATTGACAATATTGTGAGCGGTTATATCTGCTTTTAATCGATGAATTTTGGTACGGTAAATTGCGGGATCATTCCTGAGACGAGACAGGTTCACAACTTGAAAACTTGTTTGCAAAATCGGAAAAACTGGTAGGTGCAAGTTAGAAGGTTCCTGGCGTGTTACCTGTGAATAGTGCGACCTATGACTCGCTGAAAATAAACGGATAGACTGCATTTGCTGTTCTTATTTCCCTAGCGCTAAAACCAAACCCTGTAAACATATCAATATAATCGTTGCAGATTCATAATTGGTATCCATTCATGTTGTTGCACGGGGAACGCAACTAACACCGCATTACGTCTCCTATTTAGAATGTCGTATATTAGCCAATAATTTACCTTTTAGAGCATATTTTTTAATTTTGGAAACACAACAGTCCACACCAAATGGTGCAGTTAGAAATATGTTAGTGTACCCTGAACGAAGTTGTATAGACAAAGTACCTATGCCTCACTGTGTAAGTTACTAAAAGACAGACTTAATAAACTAAAGATTGCGGGAGAGAAAAATGTAAAAGGCGTTGCCCTGTATATTGGAAACTGCCTCACTGTATGGCAAGCCGTTTTAACTTTTGATTCTAATTTTAGAGACAATTATATATATATATATATATATGATTGGAATTATAGGTATGTTAAATTCAACTTTACGTATCTAAAATATGAAAATTTAGAGATAACTGTAATTGATTTTAGATATCTGTAGATTGACCATATGTGCACATGTCTGGAATTGAATTTGACATATCCATTCATTGTAAGATATCTATAGGTCCCCACCTGTTAAAATATCTGAAATTAAACTATAGCTTTGTATAAAGATGGCCAGCATTTAACATTTAAAAAAAATATGTAATTCATGCTTTTGTATTACAACATATTTTGGTAGCCCGATTTCCTGCCTACCTGTCACTCACGTCTCGACTATACCAGATAGTGATCTTATTGGAAAATGTCTTCATGGTGTGGAAAAATATCAGTACACCCAGTTCTAATGTGTAATGTAATAGCACAAAATTTAATTGTTAATGGCAATATAACACTTTCTATGTTGATTCTAGTGTGGTTGCATTATCAGATACGGCTGACAGCAATGTGACAGCTATAGGATTTATTTGTCCTCATTTTTTTGACATTGGAGCGACATCAGATGCCACAATAATCGTCTTTGTAAAATTTCATACGAACCTGCACCTTTTATCTTACTATACCAGCAAAATATGTTTTTATTGTTATATTGATTGTTTGGATCTGCCCCTCAAAGAAAAGGCACGAGCACACAAAGTAGGGCCAGGGATTCAGCCCAGCTCCCATCAGAAATTATGGGAAGCAGCAGTACATGTCACGTAACAATGGTAGCCGTACTCAAAGATATCTAAAATCTATTTTTACTTGGTATCTAACAATATGGCCAATTTATTGATATCTGTAAAAGATTCACAGATAACTAAAATTGGTGTATTAATGAACCTGTTTTGGATTTCATATTAAAAATAATATTTTATTCATCATTAACAATTATCGGGATAGGAAAGCAAGCCGAAGCTTATATTAACTCCGCTCCCGTACATAGATTTATAGTCGATGATCACAGCAATGCTTGACAACACAGGAAAAGAAAATCTTGAAAATACAACGCAACTATGACAACATGAGTACGACTACTTTAAATGACAAGCTGTCGGGACACCAATTGCATTAAACAACACTTGCATTCATATATTCAACAAAATTAGCACATTTTGTTTCATGAAAGAAAAAAAAATGAAATGCAGGAAAGTCAAAGTAAAATTATATGTAAAGGAAACGCAAAGCCAAAAAATGGCCTTTAAGAATCAAAATATTTAAAAACTCAAATTAAACCTTTCGACGTAAGTAAACAAGGACTTGTTCCAGTTGGAATATTACTGTCGTCCCCATAAAATAAAAGGTTAACTGTAACTTCTCTGTTTACAAACATACTCAATGACTCAAACAGCTCTTCTCTCTGTGTAGAATAGGATATATAATGCATGAAATAATGAGAGATAGTTTCTGGAGATTTTCTGCAATAGCACAAGTCACTTGCTATTAAATTACATTTATACAGATCACACTTCAATATGCTTCATTTCATTCTTAGTCTGGCATGATGAATTCGGGCTTTTTTTGTTCCACCACAATAGTTAGCTGGGGCAAATGAATCTTCTCTCAGTAGCTTATTTTTTAAAGAGGATAATGAATGGGAATTTTGCACTTTCGGATCTAGACTATTCCAAATATGAATAGCACTCGGGTAAAATGAGTATCGCCGTAATTAGCACGCGGCGAATATCTGCGGAATATTATTTGAATGTCTTGATGCATTTATATGTTCTGGCACTGTGGCGACTCTCTCTAGCAAGTAGTTTGGAACAAAATCATTTTAGAACTTTGTACACGTAAATCAGTTTTTGGCGCTCATGTCTAATACGTAAGGGTTGCCGTTTACATTTTATTGTAAAGTGGGTGGATGTTAACATTTGGGGCGCACCAACAACAATACGGGCTGCCGCGTGTTGTACACGTTCCAGCTTATCCCAGCAGGCTATTGTGCAGTTGTGCCACAAGAAGTCGCCGCATTCAAGGACGAGTCGAATAAAAGTAAAATACAATTTTTCCAATTGCTTTCAAGTATATATTCCGTGCCCATAAAACAGTCTACCTTTTTCATGGCTTTAATATATTGATTGTCCACGTGGTTACTCCATGACCCGGCCTCGGATGAGGTAATACCCAGATGTTTGTGATTTTTGATTTCGGATATTTGGTGACCATTAAGATAGAGTGGGTAGGATCTGGTTACACGAGAGCGAGAACATAGCATTGAAACGGTTTTTGACTCTGTAAGTCAACGAACCATTGCTTTGCCCACGTACTGATTGCTGACAAATCGCCATGAAGGGTTACCTGGCTTGTTTCTGGGAAATCTCTCTCTGAGATGAAATATAGGGATGTGTCGGCAGGAAAAATACAAATATTGGATTCTACAATGTATGCTAAATCATCAATATATATATCAAAAACAACAAAGGGCCTAGGATCGAACCTTATGGGACACCAGCATTTGCATATCTCCAAGTTAATGACTGACCGTTTATGATAACCGTCTGTCGTCTCTTAGACCAACTGCTCTTGAACCACCTTAGTTTGGGACCTCTTGAACCAATAGAGTAGAGTTTGTGCAAAAAGCCTTAATGCCACACACTATCAAAAGCTTCTGCTACATCAAGGAAAACAAAGTTTATGCCTTTATCCTCATGCATGGCTTCTAAAATAATGTAAGTTTCTAATACTTTTGAAACGGGTGAGTCGCCTGGTTGGTACGCCGACGGAAATCTAGTCAGTTTATTATTATTTACACAGTGATTAAATAAATTCTTAAATATACGTTTTTCGAATAGCGTCCCAGCAATATCTAGTAATGAAATATATCGAAAATTCTTTACTATTTGTTTTGAGTTCTTCTTATGCTAAGGGTTTGCTTTTGCGTCTTTCCACCGGTCAGGGTAAATAAATGACTGAAAAGACTTATTAAAAATAATAATTCTAATTTCATGATTGTTTACGCAGTCATTCAACCACGTTTCTGTGCATGGAATAACATTGTATTCACGAGAGAAAGTGGCTAAATACGCCACTTTGTTTTCTAATCCTGTTCTGATTCAGAGGAGGATGACCAACTGACATAAGTGCAACTGGAGTCGTCTGTCGAGACTGAAGATAAATGTGTTCTCCCGGGGATACTGCTTTAGAGTCACTACTCATTAGGTTACACACCTGTCGCCAAGAAATATGTGTTCTTCGGGAGAAACATCTAGTGAGTATACATTTTGATTCAGAAACATGATAGAAAACCCATGTTTGGCATTGTATGTGTTTACATGTATTTATTAGACAGTGTCATTACCATATCCAAACCGTAGTCCTAACGAAACAAATCCAAGTCAATTCCGACCAAAGGCAATGTTCCTTGGTATGTATAGCTGAAACACATAAATTTATAGTTCTTATTTACCCAAAAGAGACCAAAACGTCAGTGCAAAGGTCCACAGGGTCGAAAAAGCCATATCTAGTTTTAACATGACAGAATGCAAAAAGTTTTGTTTGAAATTATAGCCCTATTTCAGTAAATTGGCTTGAACAGTTGCATCATTCATGCACATACAGGACCATACAATTTATGAAAAGGGACCAAAATTTGCAGCACATCAGATAATTTGTAAGCGGAGATTCTTAGCTTGTTGAAAATGTCAATAAAATTCAGTATTTAAAAAGGTACTACTAGCAACCACCATCTCAACAATGATCATCATCCATATAACTCCACAAAGCGACACCCATTACCAACATCAATCCATCAGAAAAAGCCTAAAATGACCATCAATAAGAATCCAAACAACATGATTACATAATTCGATGTGTTTCAGGCATGTAGTGAAAGACATGATGTTGTTTTAAAGGAAATAAACTCAGAGTATTTCAAAAAGAAAAAAGTTTGAATTTGCAAATATAGTAAGTACATTGGTTCCAATGTTAAACATCAGCCAAGAAGCAAGTGACATTAGGCCTCAAATCATTAAAACGTAGTCAAAAAATGCATTACAATAGTCAAAATTTGTAAGGATAGCAGTCACATTTCAAGTTGGTTTCCAGAAGTATTTTTGAAAGGACATTTAAATGTTCAAGAAAGCATAGAATCCCACAAATCATCTAATAAGTCAATTATTAGGGTAATAATTTAGAATTCCAAAAGGTAGTATGCCATTGTAAGTCATCTGTAAGTCAGCCAAGCATATTGTACATCTAACTCGTGGTTCTATAGTTCAAAAGGTCAAATTGTAAAACAGTCCTAATTATTGTAAAATTCTACTACCTTTATCAGAGAAAGAATTCGGTTTTATGAAGAAAGAAAGAAAGAAAGAGGGAGAGAGAGAGAGAGAGAGAGAGAGAGAGAGAGAGAGAGAGAGAGAGAGAGAGAGAGAGAGAGAGGATCATGTTGAAATTCTTAAAGGTAACTGTAAGTATAACTGTTTTCCTGTACCAGTTTTAAATTTTTTCATTTATAATCAGACGTAGTTCAACTTGTCAGTCAGTTGATTTAGATGCTAATCATTTATACAAGGAGAGAGAGAGAGAGAGAGAGAGAGAGAGAGAGAGAGAGAGAGAGAGAGAGAGAGAGAGAGAGAGAGAGAGAGAGAGAGAGGATCATGTTGAAATTCCTAAAGGTAACTGTAAGTATAACTGTTTTCTTGTACCAGTTTTAAATTTTTTCATTTATAATCAGACGTAGTTCAACTTGTCAGTCAGTTGATTTAGATGCTAATCATTTATACAAGGAGAGAGAGAGACAGAGAGAGAGAGAGAGAGAGAGAAAGAGAAAGAGAGAGAGAGAGAGAGAGAGAGAGAGAGAGAGAGAGAGACAGTACATTAAACACTTTGAGCCAACCTGACATGACTTTCACAATAACAAACTATATACATCAGACATTTATAAAAAACAACATCAGTTTCACTACACTTGGAACACTTACTGCACTGCAATATGTGCAGAAAATGCCTGAATGTTCAAACTGTTACCAAATATATAAAACTTCCATGAAAAGAGAAGCGGACAACAGTTTTCAATGATAGTGATAAGACCAAACCGAATACCCGTTTAACCTTGTCAGATCCAGGATCATTTACGAAATAGTAAGACATGCTAGTGTTCGTCGTCAGAAGGATCCATGACCAACAGTAATGAGATTTAAACGAATGAGAGTATCTTCTACCTGACTTGGAACAGGTTGCCAACATATTGGCAGTGGGTTAAACCAGTTTTACGCGATCCCAATCCTCCCACTTTATACACGACGTGGAGATCGTTTACGAAGACACCTGGTGTGCTCAAAGTAACATAATAGAGACCAATACACGCAAACAAGCATGTTTAAAAATTGAAAATGGGAAAACATTGCAATGGCATTTGAACAATAAAAAACATTGTGAACATGGAAAGTAAGAATGTTACAGTTCCCGGGACGTCGGTAGTATAATGCGCAGCTCCCAATGGGGAGCTAGAAGTGAGGAAAATAGGCCCATTGGCAACTGTAACCGAAGAATTAGTCATATTCATAACGAATTTAAGATATCTGTAAATGAGTTAACATGTCTGTAATTCGGTCAATTAAAGATACATTAAAATTATTTATTGATATCGATTACTCGAATTTTACATGTGCTGAATTTGGGCTAGATATTAAACCAACTTAACATTGTTAGATTTAATCTCGTTAAACGTGGACCGCAAGTTAGCAATGTCTTCCCAGTGTTGTTCCCCAGTTTAAACGGACAATGAAGTTCACATTATCTGAACATTGCATATATTTTGAGACTTGCAAATAAACCTTTCTTGCCTTGCCACAACTTTACCTTACGGTGGGGAATGTGTGGTATCCTGTAGGAGTCGTGATCTGCTATTATATGTACAGATAAGCAGTGCTGTTTTGCTTCCAGCTTGACAGAAACGCCACAATTCAGAGACACTTGGAACTGCACAGGGCAAAACAACATGCCTACAACACAAAAACTTATCTGGGCATAATGAACGCTCAGCGAGATCCATTTATAACAAAGTCGACTCAGTTCTTTCATATTGTCCCTGTGCCTTGAAATTGTGCTTAAATACATTTAATTCCGCTTACACAACCTTCATTTACAATGTAAAGTTTACTAAAATGCAGAAATGCAATCACATAATATCATATTCGCGATTTTACAAAATAGTAATAATATAGACCTGGCCACAATTGTCTTAAACGGGCATGTGAATCAAGGGTGTAATTAAGGTAAACTAAAATCACGTGTCTCAAATGTTCCAAATTTTGTTTGACATATCATCAGAGTCGGTCCAACGTGCCTGCATATCAACTTTGAAGATATAAAAAAGTTTGGGCTTAGAGTAACGAAAAAAAAGTATGAGACACCATTCTTCAGTTTAATGAAATAGTATGCTAGCCGAAAAATGCTCTTAAGTGTAAAGACTGGTTCATCATTTTCAATCAAAAATGATTACGATATTATTAAAACATTCCTCATCCTTGTTGTGTCAACACTGAATTTCATGTTTGCAAGGGTTAAAAATGTCTAGTTTATTGCACTTTAGAAGTCAGTTAATGTAACGCAACAGGCGCTTAACGCCTTCAATTTAACACTGACCTTGCGTACATTCTTAATAATCCTAGCTCGTGAAGCACATTACGTCCTCGGTGTATTATGATATTTATTATGCTGCTCGACTTCAGTATGGCAACAATACAAACATTTAATGGTAACACTTCAATGATATTTCTCTTCCTTCCCACATGGATATTTAAAAAAAAAAGGAAATCAAACCGTATTAAAATGAACAATTGGTGTGAAAGTAAATAACTCAATTTGTGAAGATAATTTCAAAAAATATGTGTCATATGTGATGTATCAATGTACCTTCACTAAACATTTTAAATGATTAAATTTGTTAATCTTCTGATTCCATAACCCCTTATTTGAGACCACACTTGCAGGCTTGCTGCGAAATATGGTCTCAGAAGACAGGTGGAATCTCATGATAGTAAATTAACTGGGAAATCTGTAGTAGTCTTTCAAGAGAAGGTGGTCTCTCACGGCAGAGGTTTTTCAAGACAGGGAACACAAATAACCCCAAAAAGTACGGTCAATATAAATTTTTCAAGTTGTGACTTTAATGTGTGATTCTTGCCGTAGCAAGTGGTCTTTCAAGAAACGGTGGTCTCTCACAGCAGGGGTCTCTCAAGACAGGGAACACAGACATCTGATTTAATAAAAAAATAATGATAACAATGATAGGCTTAGTCACATTGAAATCATGATAGGTAAATTAACAAGGAAATGGGCAAATTGGTCTTTCAAGGGAGAATGACTCATGACAGGGGTCTCTCAAGACAGGGAACACATATTCCTGAATAAAGTACGGCCAGTATAGTTGTGAATCTGGCAGTAGCAAGTTATGTGCTCCACCTTGAATACTTGGTTGCCACTCAAAAAAATAATGAAAAAAAAGACAGGAAACACAGAAAAATGATTTAATAAAAAAATGAATAAAATAATAATGATGGGCTAAAGTAACATGGGATTCATGATAGGTAGATTAACATGGAAATTGGCACATTGATCTTTCAAGAGAGGGTGGTCTCTCATGACAGGGGTCTCTCAAGACAGGGAGCACACACACACACACACACACATATATATATATATATATATATATATATATATATATATATATATATATATATATATATATATATATGAATAAAGTACGGCCAATAAAGTTGTCATCCAAATTGTGATTCTTGCAGTAGCAAAGTATGTGCTCCAACTTGAATACTTGGTTGCCCCTCAAAAAAAAAATAAAAATAATAATCCTCAAATATCAGCTCTTGTGACAAACATCTTTCTGAACAAGATGTATTTCGTGTGAGTCCTTGTTTCTAATGATTTAAGTTTGTTTTTCAAGTTTGTCCTTTAGTTGTAAATAAAGTGGGCTTATTACCTTTGGGAGTTATGATATAGAGTAACATGAGAGAAATATTTATATAATTGATATTTACGGACCTGAAAAACTACCTACGTACCATATATATATATATATATGAACATAAGGTGCTAACACGTAACAGGTGCCACATTTTGTACATTCATTAATGCATTAAACTTCATGTGACGTCTGCACAAATTACTTTTATGGTAGAGACCTAAAAACTGCATATGTGGCGGCTATCAAAATAATGCAACAAATTAGTCACTGTACCAGACAAAGTTTTTGATAGATTAATGGCATGTTGATTCTTAGAAACATATTTTGTTACTGTATTACGTTTTATATGCGCTTCATATATAATTTTCATCAAGGGTCTTTTTCAGGTAATGTTTATGCTTCACGCGCATTTACTTGTTTTATACTGAGTACCTTGATCGAATATTTGCATGTAATGTTTCGATCAAAATCTAAACCAGTACGTTTATTACATCAGAATATCAGAACACGAATTGTTGCATTTCGCAAACTAACTGCTTTGTTGTGCAGCTCACGTTTCTTTTAGAATAATGACATTTATCGCAAAGTTGCAATACTTTGTGCAATTTTCCTGCACTTGATAGTCTCCACAATGTAGTCTTGAAGGCTCCATGGGATAAAATAAAATATTTTATTTGAAGTATGGAATCATGACAGCTATATCTGGAAGTCATGGAGCCCTCAATCTCGTCGAAGATACTGAATAGATTGAAAACAAGCTGGAAGTCTGTTTCTTTGAAAAAGAAAATTACGAATTTTCCAAACGCTTTTGCGGTAACCATGCGCTCGACCTCCTCAGGCAGAAATTCTTGGCCTTATACATACGGATTCTGCATATTGAACTTGAGTCAAAACCTGGATCTTCCCCTGCTTTCCGTCTCAGGCAATGGAATGAAAGTGTCTGCGGAATCAACTAAGAATTGGGCAAAACATCCAGTACTGAGTCAAAGCATGAGAAATACAAATCAACCTGACCTTCGTTGGGGGGGGGGGGGGCGATTCATACAGTATATGCTGCCGCAGTATGGTCTTATCCATTGGTCCATTATATAGATCTATAGCCGGTATACATATTGTCACCATGCAATTACTGGGCTGGGGATTTTGTCAGCAAGCGAAGTCTGATAGTAAGGCCAATGCTGTTGACAGTCTTTAAGGGCGGGTAAGTGAACATGACAACAACAACCCACAGTCCAGTCATACAGCTGGCTATTATATTATATCATATCGTACTTAACGTCTGTGTGTTTCCACCATAGGCCATTAACATTTATATCAGCCTGAGCAATGGACTCGCACTACTTTGGCTGTGGTGCAGTTGGCCATGTTAGGCTCCGTATCCAAGCTGTCTCAACCCTCTGGTTCTTACATACAGTAATGGCTTCAATCCCTTTGACAGTTGACATGTGTAATAAGCGGGCTATATCAGAATTTTGCAACAAAATCTGAGTAAAATTTCCGTATGGCAGATTTGTTAAAGCTATATGTGGAAATTATATATCCCATGTCACTGCTGGAGAAGCCAGAGCTTTTGAATATGACAGGAAAAAAATGCTCACATGTAGACGTCGGTTTAACACGGGCCCTTGGTTTTCTACGGTGCCAAAAGTGATACCCAAGGGACCATATATAGGGGACCGAATTGTATGATAGATTTAAGCCGCCCTGCAACAGAAACCTATGACGCGCATATTTTGTGAACTATTGTAACAAGGCATCTTTTAAACTGTGACAGCAATCACAGCATTTCCACCCAGAGATCTGTTACAGAGGCAATGTTGAAATTGGCTGCTGTGGTATTTACATGTACATGGAATGATCGTTTCTTGATACATGTACATTTCCATCTCAATTTATTGGATTGAATAATGCGCGATATGTGATACTGCCGTTACTCACTCCAACACGCAGGGATACCAGTGCCTCATCCATGAACATTGACAATCCTTTTGGTTCAAGCCAAGGTCAAAATATAGGGATCTCAGGATCGTTGTTGGTGTGGAAAATCACTGGTGACCTGCGGTCACTTATGATTTTCCCCACCTACAGCAATCCCTCTTGAGAGAAAAATGGTACAGTTACTCACTGTCCAGCCATGTAAGATGTTGTTTATTCTATGTTTCATTGGGTATTAATCGCAAATATGCCCTAGGCTGACTTCCTACGTCAACCTGGTGTGCCCGTTTGTTTACGTTCGTCGACTTTATTCCACGTTACTTGTGACGTATAATCAAACATCGCTCGCACACATTTGATTTTGAGTAAATGTCAATGCATTATATCACTCATGCAAGAAGGTCACAATATACTAGTAACAATGTTGAGGTCATCTGATCTACAGTGAGCTACTACTTTTGACTTTTACTCTAGAAAATGATTATTCACCCTCAAACATAGAATAAAATACATTTTATGTGCAAACACTTGGCCATCACCAGCACAGTCAAGATGGCGAGTGGTCTCATTGAAAGTGGCTCCTTGCAGTTTGTGTTAGTTTAGCAGCCTTAGCATATGTGTGGAAAACTTAAAACTGTCACACCGCTGATATTATACATGCACACTGTGTTGCTTGTCTTACATCATGAGAACTATCTTTAGAAAGGCATTTACAAATGCAGCATTTGGGGAAATCACTCGTTCACGAATGGAGCATTGCTACGTTCAGATGATGTCACTGCGTATATAGAAACACTTTCTCGTTACAACCCGTGGACAGTAAATAGTAATATCAGACTGCTTTTTCAGACATTATTTGGTCAGCGACTTTTGAAAGAATGGCGATTAAACAGTTGCTATTTGGGCACTAGGATATCTTGTCTACGGATTTGCTGTGGTATTTTCACCACCCAAAATGTGGCACCTGGTTTATTGCCACAATTTGGACACAATGAGAACTCCTCGGAAACGCCGCCAAAGCGCATCGAAGAAAGCTGTTGGCCTAGACAATTATCTTCTATGTCGGATGTACAGGAATGATGATACTTGAAGGAATGGTCTTTTTAGAAGGGGCATGAAGCTAGCACGCTTATTACAATTGAGAGTAATTTAAAGTTGGTCGACTTAAATCGCAATTGACGATGAAAGAGTTAAAGAAGCTGTTCATTCAATCTTATCCCAAATAACCATGATTTACACTATTCTGACTATGAGGAAATTATCCACTACTGGTACATGAAAAGATCCTTGAGGTCTTTCGTGCAAAACCTTTTTGCAGAGATTAAAGAAATGCACCCACAGTATAACCTCAGAAAGATATTTCAAGTATATTCTGAACATTAACTAAGATGTATGACACCCAGTTTGATTTTGAAGTTCTCTTTTGCTCATGCTTTCATATGTATGTATGTATGTATGTATGTGTGTGTGTGTGTGTGTGTGTGTATGTATGTATACATGCATGTATCATGTTGTAGTGTATTGATATCACTACCCGAGTCTTTTTTGGCGTGGGGGGGGGGGGCTGCACAGAAGTACTTTACCAGGATATTAATTATATATATATCCTGTATATACCGTGTTCAGTGAATCTAATGTAGGTAAGAAGCACATTCGGAATAAATGACCTTTATTGAACAATAATTAAACAGTATATTTCATTATATTAGCTTTAGATGTCACTCATGTGCTTGACGTCAAAAATAAAACTCGCTGCCATGCACTTTTAATATGGACATTGATGGGAACCGAAAAAAATCTTTGCATTATATTTTTTTGGACAAAATTGTTTTCCTCTGCTTTCATTGTCATGTTTCTGACAGAGCCATAACAATGGGTGTTTTGAAGCAAATGCGAAAGGATTTATCGGAGCAAGAAGGTGTGCCTGTGTAATATCCTAATCTCATTTGAAAAATTCCTTCCCGTCTGGCTAGAACGTGATATCTACTCTTTTCCATAACCAACACAATGCGTGCTGGAAACTGTATTACGACAAATGGTCGTTCAGGCATATGGGAAGTTGAGTTGTAAAACGCAGACTCTTAATCTTTGGTTCGTTTTGTATGTATGTCAGTGGCATTTTGTCCCCATTGCACAATATGTATGTGTATGTCGAAACACACACACATACACGCACACATACTCATATATATATATATATATATATATATATATATATATATATATATATATATATATATATATATGTGTGTGTGTGTGTGTATGTTTTTGTCCAAAACCACTTCCTAGTCCGACCGCTTTACTCTCCATAAACTAACTTGTCCCTATCTAACTATTATACATGGAAGTACTATTGTCCATATTGTCCATATTTATATATATATACAAATGTCTGAGGGCGTGAATGTGCATTTCAGATGCATATAATATATATATATATATATATATATATATATATATATATATATATGGAGAGAGAGAGAGAGAGAGTGAAGAGGAAAGAAAGAGATAGGGAGGTGGGGCTTTGAAGCACAATAATCATAACATAAACCATCCTAAACATATAGAGCATACGTGCACAACATAGTCCTGTATGTATGTATAAAGGAGGGCAACTACAAAAATTTCTAATGACAATATTCGTCATTGTGCGATACGAGAGGGAGTAAAAAATATGTATTAAATTTGTAAGAATGTGTTCAAATGATAGCACTCTCGTTAGTTATCTATATTCACAATACGTGAATATGGATTCTGAACCTAGGTTCAATATGTACTGACCCGTTTCTTCCCAGCTACAAATTTAAATCAGGTTAATTGATTCACAAAGCCATATATCCCATTTAACATACTCACAGAAATGTGTCAAGGGCTCATTAAATGTCACGCAAGCGAAGAAGTACAGTTATAATGTGTGAACATATTAATACATTAGTTGGTTTCTGTTGTCTGATAAGTAATAAGGTGACACTCATTCATAATTCTACAATATTAGGATGTCAATAATGATCTGAAGTTTTCCCCCATTCGAACGCCCTCCAGGTACCTTCAGGCTCTTTTGAGATTCATAGATTCCTTTAGCCGCCTTTCAGACGTCCTGCTCAGATGCCATCCAACGTTTGGAAACAACCTAAGAAATACTGAGTCCTTCGATATTGTTATACGCATTCCCGAGTAATCCTAGAGACATTCACATCAGATTAAAACTCCACAAATCCTAATACAAATCCAAAGAGAAAGTCACATAAAATTCACTAGCACATCAGACGCACAAATCCAAATCAAATTCCATATATCTACTTGGATACACACAAATTGGCCATGGTGAATCTTGTAGCCTGAGGAGGGAACTTTATAATAAATCTCCATTCGTTTCATATATTACTGTTTTCCTGGTTAGAATAAACTCAGCCAGCATCTTTCTGTGGTAGGCATCCGGTGCATACGACTTACTCCACGGAAAGGTATTGACATGGAGTGTGCCTTTCTATGACAGATATTATCTATAATTTTCTATCTTTATTGACGATGAATTGCAGCATTAAACGTGAAGCAGACGAAAAATTAAATCGAGGCGCTGGGGACGAATTGAGAGAAAAAGGTTAAAGTAGTGTGCCGATAGTTTACATTCTCTTCCGGGAGGATTGGGTGACCCTGAAAAGCTTCCATAAGTCAATATCTGGTGAATATTCTTGAAGGTGGTGCATCGATTAGATGGTATCGTAGAATGTAAAGCTCTCTTTAGCTTCTTTTCTTATCAGCCCATTGTGGCTAAATCATTCATTATGCCACTAGCGATTCACAGTTAGACGTATCTCCTACAACATAAATTATGGGGTCTAATTCAGGTGATCAGTGTAGGCGTTAGAATGTAAGAAAGGGGCTTCTGTGGGGCCAACTCTTCAGTTATTTGTAATTTACATGTTATCTGGTAATGGAGATAATAGTGCTCAATTAGGGAATCAAATATTTGCAGAAGACACTTCTTCGGGGGTTTTGGTTTGCCACTGGATGGTCATTACCACAGCGGCTGCATTTTACATTCAACTCTCCTAAACAATGATGAACGGTCAAATGAGAAGTTGGTAGTTGCAATATATGGAAACATAATTTGATTATTGTCTGTCTACAGGAAACAACATAACCCCTGGATTAGCAATCAAATGGCATACATTTTCATGTGCTTTTATGACAATCAGTGTCTTCATTCATGATCTGGGCGTCATGTTAACTAGGTGCAAAGGCAAAATAGTCCCCTTTATTTAAGATGCAACCCCAAAAATACATTTCATAGAAGTGCTATAAAGTCAATTCATCCACAAATATACCCAAGAAGGAAAACATTTCTATGCCACTTCAAAAAACGGCCCTGTAACAAATACAGTGAAACCTCATTATAACGACACTCAGATATCCGACATATTCAATATAGTGACACAAATTTTCATGGAAAAATGTTTATTTTCTTTGTTATTTGACTCATTTATCTGACATATTCAGTTATCCGACACATTTCTCAGGGAACAGATGGTGTCATTATAACGAGTTTTCACTGTATAAAACAATTAGAGGTCCAAATCAGGATCTGCAAAATCTATTGCATTTTTAATAAATTTAGACATGGTTTTCGTAATTTACTTCCCGGATGCAGTCACTATTACAAGCACATTATATGCAAGGAGTGAACAAATAAATGATTTTAGGTGTATAGATATAGAAGTGAGTGAAAAAAGTGGAACCTTTGCGATACTAGCCAAGTCTAACGGCATTGAAAATGATGCGAATATCGCATGATCAGACCTTCATAAGTTTCATATTTAGTACTATACACTTGTACAAAGGGCAGAGAATCAAGCTTAGTTAAATGTCCATCTGGGTTATACATGTACTATTTGTTGCGGATATCGACTGAATAACCTATGTTAAATAGATAACACGTTGCATCTAATGGCACAAACTTCTATAAATGAATGCAAAAACGGTCATAATGATCCTATAAGTTCAGTTTGAAATAAACCCGCGGGAAGGGTAGTTTTTAGATTGTCTTCAGTTGGCTCAAGGATAACAGTCTTGAAATATAAAATTGCATGCATGTTATCGTTTAAAATCCTCTTTTAATAAAAATTAACGCTGCCCAATCAGCAGCATACAAATGTTCATTTCCATGCAAAAATATTTACCACTTTTCTCAGTTTGTCCTCATTACATAGCTGCAAAGCGAAAATGTGAAAATTGTAGGTAGTATTCTCACATCATGTGTTAATCCCTCACGGTGTGTACATCTAGCTTCTCGTTACAATACCTTTCTCATAAAAACAAAGACTTGGTCAGTTACTTAAACGAAGAAATATTTGAGACTGTTGAGAGACACATTGTTGAATCTATAAGATTTCATTTTTTTATACTATTGTTTCACCACTACTATGTATAGTGACTTTGCAGTTTTACACTATGATCTTTATTGCCAAATACGTGAAGCATAGGGATAGTATTGATTTCCTTCTTGTATGTCCTCAGTAGTCTTCAGCTACTTTTGTATTCGTCCAGCGTCTTGTACATATCGGTGTGTTTTCATGTATGTACTGGAGAGCCACTACTTACAGAATTCAGAATAAATGCATGCGTTTAAACTTAAAGAAAAAAATGAGCATTCAGGTTTTAATGCAAAATGATAGGGAATTGTTTGTAATACCAAACCACTATAACCAGATCCCAATCCCTAATAAGGCGTGATGAGGCATATCGTCATTAGTGTGAAAGGAAACGGGATAATAAATGGTCATTCACATCCAAACGCAATGATGCATATTGCAATTTCTAACATCATGTGATGACATATATTGTTGTTCGTGAACATTATAGTTCAAAGGAAATCGTGATAGGAGGTCAGTCATATTCTCTGTATGTATTTTAAGTGCGTTTATTATTTGTACGCATTTCAGTTATCACAAATATAAATAGATTAAACATCGATTGCATACGAAAGCAATATGACGCACCACATTTTGATGGATACAAAATCTGCAGGCCTAAATTGGCGTCATCAAAATACTATTTTGCAATTATCCACAGCCACAAAAAGGTAATGTATGCATGTATTAACCTTACGAAATTGTTACCGAACCTTTCTGCCTGCTGGATTCAGCTATACGATGTTGCACTTATATAAAATGCTTTTATGTGCATATGTCTTTAAATGATAGATTCACTGAATTTTTGGTCTGATTATAGTCAAGACATCTATATACAGACATTCATCAACTATTTTGAAATGCAGCCTCAGTTGTGGATACAATGGAGTAAGTAGCTTATTGTGAAAGCTACTTAAGTCCGACAGATGTTAATTATTGACCCCTGAATATTCCCAAAGTTTCCTGAAAGGAAATACAACAGCTTGAGATGGTCCCGTTGAGGAGATGACAAAACAACACTATTTCCTTATAGGCCTGTGTGGCTTTTGATTCACTGCCGCTATATGATCTTTAGAACCATAATCAGTTATTCCAAGCTCATTGGGAGATTGTCGTTACTCTGTATTGCACATCCTGAACGATTGCATGCCTTTTTGTTTATTTATTTATTTATTTATTTATTTTTTTTTTAGCTGGCAGACGGTGTAGAGATATGTAGTTGTTATGGGAAGGTCTAAAGGTCAGTGGCGAATAGTTATTGATGTTTGCATATTTTTGGTCCAGTACACGGATATAATTCAGAACTTTAAATACCCAGAATGGCAGTTGTGGGATACAAAAAACAAAACAAAAAACATCAGCACTGAATTAGCAAATATATCATTAGAAACATGACCTCTTAACGCTAGTGTCGTCAGACCTCTCAGTTTACGACATTAATTTCGCTGTGGACAAAATGCACTATGCACGACCATTAGTACCCTTCCTGACATCATGTTCACCAGTAATTTCCATTGGGAAAAAGGGTGTTTCAATAATAAATAATAACACATCCTTTGTCCTTGGCGCTGGTGTAAAAAATCATCTGATAATATAACATAATAGTTACCTTTACATTTTCCCAAGAACGCACTATCGCTTTATTCGTATGCTTACCGATTTTGGATGACTCTAAATGATCCAATTAAAATGAAATTGTAGTTTCGGTGACCTGCCCGAAAGCCAAGATGATATTGTGCTAGGAACAAAGACTTGACATAACTTGTAAATCATACATTGTCACGAGAAATAATTTGTTTTCTGCGAAATCACGATGATAAAAACTCAAACTCTGAAATGAATTCCCCAATTCGTAATCTTGCCAAACGGTTGCCTGTCAAAAACAAAGGCATGTTGAAAGTGACATCCATATGTGCTTAGAAAATGTTAATCAGGGAAGTTTTTATCGCAATATGCATGGTGCTTCTATTCTAAATTCATTAAAAGTAGAGATTGGTTTAAGTACCAGATTCAAATCTGATGATAAATTCTTCCTGTGTGCAGGCATGCCTGGGGTCAAAATGTTGCTGTAATAGTAAGGCTGATAACGTTGTTGAAACCTATACTGCAAATTTGTTTTAAAAAATCTCATTGGGCCAACCATAATCATCTTGACTCCTCGTACCGGACCAGCCCACCTCAGAAAAATGATAGTTCATATCATGGGACTTGCATTTTGGGTTTGCCCTTTCCATGTTAGTTGTCATTATAAATTCTAGGTGTAGAATGTTGCTTGAATCCCTTGTACGTGATGATTTTCCTCCGAAATTAGTGTATGTTTATCCAAATGCTTCTCTAAGGTAAACATCCAAATTAAATCTTTCTGAAGTGTGCTCCAAATTTGAATTAGCAGTCACCATTTTTCAAAACTGTTTTGCCCATAAACGGGAAATTAAGTGTTACATGGACTGCTATGTTAAGAGTATGCCTGGGAAGTCAAACATATATATCCTGGAAATGAGATGATAGCAACAAAAGTGCGATAAGTGCGCCTCGTATTGTGGTGCCTCGGGGATTAATAAGGGGCACTGGCAACACAAGGAGCAATATGAATCCATAATGCCACAGCATACAGGTTACTCACAGCTATTTGAAGTCAACACAGGGAGGATTGGCATATTGGAAGCTTGTCTCTTCCAGTGGGAGTGTACCAGGAGAATGGGATGCTCCTGGCGGTGGGACAGAGTTGGCGGCACCATTTTCAAGAAACCAGAGGATGCAAGAGAAAAACTGGATCAGGAAGATCAAGACTTTCAGATTGGAGAGGCAACCATTACCTGGGAAAGCTCGATAAGAAGCTCATATTTCTTTCAGTGAAGCGGTTTCATCCGCAGTAGTTCCAAGTCTGCACCATTGCAGCATTAAAGCCTACAAGCAATATGGGTCTGGTATTGGCAAAAGTGAGGTAACACTGCCTTGCCATCTGCTTCTCTCTCGGTTCTGCTCACAACAATGCACTGACACAGTGGTGTCAGAAACATGCTGACTGCACGAGAACAGTGAGATGTTGTTGGATGAGTCATGATATGGCCTCGATTTCCATGGAGAAAAAATACATGCTATAGGTATTCCTTAAGAAAGATTTGTGGATGGACACATGATAGGACATGACCACTATGGAGGAGAGAGCGTCATGATGGGGGCTTGGGGCAATCATGGTGACAGGAAGAACTGAACTCAGTAAATTGGGTAAATTGGTCTCTAACAGGCCAGCGTTATGTGGATGAAATCCTGGCAACAGTCGCTGAATGGTTCCAGTAAAATCTTGGGCTACTTTTCCAGTATGACAATAGATGGCCACATATACTGCACCAGGCAGCATGCAGTATCTCCAGTAACACAATATCCAAATGTTGCCATGGCGGGGCTGATCTCCTGACGTGTCCCAAATTGAACATGAAGGGCCGTGCTTGGCCATGGAGTCGGTGACCAGTGCGACAAACCTGCAGCCACTCTGGAGCTACTGGCATAGCAGCTAGCAGGCCAGTGGATCCAAATTCCCCAGGCCAAGTACACCAGCAGCAAGCAAACGAGGGAGCAGGCTTTCTTGAAGAAGCATTGTGGTCACACCCACTACCGATGTGAGCAAACTATAAGCAAACAACAAGGCCCTTTTCAGCACCACCATTCTCTGGCAAAAGAGGGAATAAAAGCACCGGTACAATACAATAGAATAAACAACTTTCCCTTGCACATCTTTACATAATCGATGTTGACAAGGGAGTGTGGTCCCTTTTTTTGGGGGGGGGTTAGAAATATTGTCTTGATGGGTACTAGGAAACAGTGTTCCACAGTTTATTGCACAGTCAATATTGCTAGTAGTTACATTTGGATATTTGGCAGCACATTAGCTTCCTACAAACAATTTGACACTATATTTACATGCCAGAAACTGACACTAAATGAATACAAAGTTACTGTATGGGGTACTATGATTATATATCTTCCTAAGTTGATGCATTTTCAACAAAATGTCTTTTCTTAATTTAACAACATTTAGGTAGGTCGTTACAGTATATGTTTTCGATTTAAATTTATAAGTCAATAACCATTTGGCCTGCCTTTCAAAGGGGGGCATGTTTCATTGAACCAGCACTGTACATAGGGTTTACCTAAATCAGATTGAATATTCGTCATTTGAAGCTACGCTGCAGAACTACAACATTCATTGATAGATGTAGGTTGAACGCCTGACCTTAAACAAAATGGCCAGTGGCATGGCATAGCATGGATACTTCCAGTCTGAATAAATAGTACAGAAAAGCATCACCTATTTTCATCAATTTCAAAACCATCAATGACAGCAAAGAGATTCCAGAGTTACCAAAGCACCAACATTCATCTTCCAATGCCAATATGAAGAAAGAAATTTCATTCCTGACTTGAGATAGGTAGTCAGCAATAAAAAGGCAACTGGTTGTTTTAAACTGGTCGTCTCAATCTTTGATATATTTTCTTCATTAACTACAGACTTGGGTGTTTTTAAAACATAGTGTCAAAACCATTCAAAACCCAATTTTTATCCCTTGTCCAAAAGACATATATATATATATATATATATATATATATATATATATATATATATATATATATATATATATATATATATATATATATATATATATATAGTCAGCTTAGTTTAAAGCAATGGAAGAAAGTAGGCCTACAGCGTTATTGTGATATTCAAGAATCTGGAACATTATAAACACACTATCCCTGATTATAAGTGTCAATGGACTCATGAATGGATATTGCCGGTTGTTACTACATATCCATATGGTATTATTTTGTATCCATACATTCTCTGCTTCTTGGTGGCTTTCTCAGCAGAGCAGTTTATCCTTACATTGTACATCATGTGAAAATGAAATTGATAGTGTTTGTACCTGGAATGTTAAACATAAGTCAGAAATAGGATTCATTTGATAATGTCATTACGAATGCCTGAAGCATGAAATTTTAGTCTAAAGTTGGCTCAGTGGTAGCACGCTACTTTTCACCTCTGAACTTGGGTTAAGCTCTTGGTCTGTGTAGCAACTTCAGAACATTTCTACTACTCTGATTGTGGAGGGTGGTATTCTTAAAGTCTGTTGATTTCCTCCCTCTAATTTTGTAACAATCAGGCAGGGAGGCACACACCAAAATCTGTGCCATGAAGAGTGTTAAGTATAGGCTTGGCATTTTTCTCAATCCTCGCACTGCATGTAAAATATATGAGACGTGTTATATATATATATATATATATATATATATATATATATATATATATATATATATATATATATATATATATATATATATATATATATATATATATATCCACCAAGAAACAGCGTCAGTTGAAGTGTAATAGGAAGCAAGGCTGCTGCTTTTCCCCCACAAGAAAATTCTGAGTGCTCGTATCATTTTGAATTGATATAATTTGCTTTTGGTATATGTCATCTGAAAATAAATCTTGATATTCTGCACTTTGGTCTTAAAACCTGTGTCTGAGAACCAGTGTTTTCTTGTTTGACATTTGACTCAAAAATGCCAACTAATCGCTGATGTAAATGGTGCTATAATCGTAATTAGGGGCTTTACTGAAAAATTGCGTCAAGAGTGTTTGTCTCTGTGTTTCCTGGGTACCGTAGTCTTATTGTAGAGAATCTACATGTAAAACCTACCTGATGAAATTACCATATGACATAAGTGCTTATGGTTGTCAGGTCTATTTGATTTCTCTCTCTCTCTCTCTGAGCAGGTACATGATGAATATGAAACCTTATGGCTGCATACACTAGTTCATGTAGGTAATCCAAGCCATTTCAAGTAACGTTATGCATTATGTATATGCAATTACTGCTTGGTCATATATTCTTTAAACTCAAGTGAGGTGTCTTTACCAAAGAATAGATAAAGGCAAACAGCTGCCACCACACACAAAAAAGTGTTCAGGAATTTAAAGTTAAGAAAGATACTTGATGGCTTCCCGTTGATGATGATGATGAGGATGATGATGATGATGATGACGACGACGACGATGATGATGATATGATTGTTGAAGCCTTGCATTTTCAAATTTCGAATCGAACTTGGTAATATTGATAATTTATGCATAGGTTCAGACATAAACATTAGCTACACTGGCTTTGGAGCATGGGGAGATTGTATCGTCCTTTTAATGGTTCAAAAGTGGTGCTCCCTGGTTGTATAATAGCGCTATAAGTAATCATTTTGCATAGAAATAAGACCTCACAAGTAATATACATTCCCATGAACATGATGGACGCAGTCAACTGGAACACGATGCCATAGTATTTGACAGTTGCACGACCGGTCATCACAAACCTGAACGTGCCTAATGTTGCAAGGAAGTTATATTTGTAGAATGGTAGGGACAGGCTTTCACGTGAACAAGAAGTTGCCCATCTTACATGTTTCGTTCCACATATTTATCAATCAATCATTTTGTCTTCAAATAACCGCTATAAGTCAACATATTAATTTAATGGGTCCATTTGGTCAATCTATACGTGTGATTATGGATCGACTAAGCAGGGTCATTCTTTTCCACCTGAAGAATGTGTTGGCATTGTTAGATGATAAAAATACCACAACCATATCTGCAAGGACACCTTGTGTTGATTACAATAAGAGCTTTAGTTGTTGTCGTTGGCATTGTAGCAGTAAAAAGATAACTATCAAAGATGAATTCCCCAATTAGGCCACCTTTAAAAAGTGTTCCAAGTTGATATTGCCAACAAAGCCACAAAACTTATTAGATTGGAGAAAAGCTAATGTGTTTCTTTGTGTTGCACTGAGCTGAGGAATTATTCCTCTTATCTGAACTACGCTTATCCATAAAAACCATGCGACTGCACCGAGGAATTATGCATACACCAAGATAATAACAGAATGAACATTCGATGAATATTTGATGACCGACATGAAGAACATGAACGCTGGATATGATTGAACATTGTGTAACTAAACACCGGACCAACCTATTGCATAAATCAAGGGGTTTAAAAGATACGGACAAAAATTCATACGTGGTCATAAGAAAGAAATATCGCACAGACAACACAATTCAATTCATCTGCAGAGCTCCATAAATATATGCAATGATCAACGTATCCTTGTTTTCAGTACCATATTCCATGTTCATGTAAATACATTTGCTTGGGATAAATGTCGGTTTCTCTCTTGCTTATCTTAATTTTTTTTATCATCAACAGTTTATTTTGTAAACTTCAGTCTTACAATCGCCTCATAGATTCAAAAATAATTTTACTGATTTCTTTGACAGCATTTTGGGAACATGTTATAAATATGACTTGAGATACCCCTGATACTGTTAAAATCTGTATAACTAATCCTTATCTATATAGAGTTAAACGGCTTCTTTTACAAGCTTCATAAAATTTGTGATAGTTTTTTGTTTCTAATTTGTTTGGCCAAGTTAAATGTTTACACTGGGGCGTATAATACTCAAAGTATACATCCAGGGATATTATTGATTGGTCAGGCCATTGAATGCGTCTGATGTTTCTTTTCTTTTCAGTTTTTTTTTTTTTGTTTTCATATGCAAAGTTTGTCGGTCATGTTCAAATTTAGACACAAGCTACAAAGTAAGTCATAATATTTAGCAGTACTTAGACATTCAATTATTGAAGCTTCATCGCGAACAAAGAAAGTCGTAACATCTGTGTACTGTCCTATCTAACCATTGTAACGATGTGGCTACTAATATTTTCATACATAGTACAGACCTATTTGATATAGGAATCTTTTTAAAGCTGCTATCATGAAAGGCCATTCCAGTGTGTCGAACGCTTGAAATCTAGAGAAAAATTAGCCCCAGTAAGATCTAGATGTTCAGCATAACCAATCACATCGTTTATCAGGCGTATTTTACACCCCAGCATCCTTTTATGTGTCCAGTATGATCGGTAGAGTCGTTCAAGTATTGCACTATTTCGTTTATATCCGGTGTTTCACTGGTATAGAGATTCATTAATTTTGTTCTTGCAACACTAAATGGAGCTTATTTACTTGTGATGTGTTTTGTGGGGTTTTTTTTTTTTTTTTTGCCTTTTCTGTCTAGGGTAAAGAAACAGTTACAGAGAGTTTTCTCTATTTTCTGTCCAGTTAGCTCCGGATCAAACTAAAAATCTTTTTGCATTATCTTCATTTAACTTTGTGACTTCTTGTTCAAGTGCTTCCTTTTGCACATAGAAAGGAGTAGGGTCGGTTTTTGTATCGTAATAATCAATCTGTTTTTCTGCTGAAGTGGGCTCTTTTTAAGAGGAGAAAGCTGTTTTTTTGATAAGATGTACGCTTTTTTGTGTAATCAACACCAGTTTCTTTGATTTTTCCTTTACATATATCCCATGTTTGTCGAGCATCCAACTTTAGTTTGCGACACTCTTCTTCCTGCAGTTTAACATCAGTTTTTATTTTGGTTTTATAAAACTTTTCTTTCAATAACAGATTATTAAATTTTCAATACCCCTGTCTTTTCTTATTCTTTGTAATTTAACTTTTCATTGACATAGCTGAATCATCACTTTTAACGGCAGGTCTAATGTCACATGTGTGCATATTTTTGTACATCATGGGGTCAATTAACCGCATGTCTATGCGACGTACTACCATATTTTACGAAAACGCTGTGTAAGAAAATTGCCATATAAGTAAATCCCAATGCAAAAAAAGGGCTATGGAAAGAAAATGTTATGCAACGAAACCGGTGCATTATAAAAACATTAAGCAAAGAAAACAACATACAATGAAAACACTTTAACTCTTGATATGCAGTGCTTTACAGAGTAGACACCAGTCGACAGAGGTCTGTCAGGTGTCAGTGGAGTAGCTTGATACTGTCACACATATGTGGGTGCACGACGCTTCGCTTCTGTATTTGGCAATGTGATCTAAAAACCATCAAAGTGACACAATTATTGAAGTTTTGCAGGCCCAGGTATCAGTGTTGACATGTGGTTCTAATGTTGATCCATGTATGAAATTATTTCCTGCAACTGGTTGTTCCATAATATGGTTTGAGTATTAAAAGGGAGGCTACAGTTCATCACAGGAAGTCATATTAGTGACAGTGCATAGTTGGTATTCCTTTATTCCCAGACGTTGCATTGGTATTTAAGATTGATTCATCTTGTAATATCGTGTGTGCGTTCTCAATTTTGAAAGACATAAAAAGAGTTAGTCCCCAAATCACAAATGCAAATGCCGTGGCTGCACTAAAAACATGGGTGCAAGAAACTGACTTTATAGACTTATATTTATATTAATAAGGATTGTGTTGACTTCCTAAAAAATCTTAGCTAGAATGCACCAGAATCAAAGCAATGCAGACACCAACCACAGGATACCACGCCAAAAAAAAAAAAAAAAAAATACAAAAAAAACAAATAAATAATAATAATAAAATAAAATAAAATAAAATAAAAAAATACAATACAATAAAAGCAGGAATAAGAGGAGAAACTGTTACATAAAGATCCAATTAGAACAAAGAATACTTACATGAAATTCAGTCATCACTGAACATAGAGAGAAATATACAAAGGACTACCGGTTGGAGAAATTAATATTATTGATACAATGAATTCTATGTTTAACAATAAATCCCAAGGATTAGATAATAATGTGGTCCTATGTAATGGAAAATCTAATCATTGCAATTAGGGAAAGTTTTGAGGTTGGTGAGTGGCCGGCCCAGCCCTTAGAGCATAATTGCAACAGCAAACAATCATAACTATCAAGCATACAAAATCTCTTATTTCTTTTAATATGTCAATTGCTTTGCTACCATATAATGCTTTTTAAATATTGAAATGACAAACCCTTCAGATAATTTTGCAGAACATATGCCAAGCCACATGATAGACTTTGCAACCTTATCTTTGCATGCATGAGAGATTTCTTTTTTGGTAAATGATATGGGTTTACAGGTAGTGCACGTAGGACCCAGTTCTTGGCCATTCTTAAGGCACAGAAGTGTAGTCCTTACCCAAGAACCTCATTTAAACATAGTTTTGATATCAAACTGTATCTTTGATTTTTGGTAGTGTGTACTGAATTACTGAATTCATTGCACAGTTAAGTTAATAAAATTGTGCTATTCTGGGTTACACGCATATGTAAATGTTTGTTGAGTCAAATGAAGACAGTTTAATAATGAAAGGTACAAATGATTGTATATATACACATTCAAACTTCAATACTGAGTGCAAAGAGTACATCCTGTGACGGTCATGGTGGCTATGCCAAGAGCTCAGCTTAAGTCAGCAGCAGATTCTTCTTCATTGCATGCTACTGCCAACCATTGTGTGTAGCTCAGTCTTAACACCTACACTGTGGCATATGTGAAATTTTCAGGAAAAAATTTAGTATAATTTTCATATTTATTAATAATACTTAATTAGACACAACATTACGCGGTGATTTTTGCAGATCGATGTCTTACCAACATTAATCTCACCCGATAATTCTTCGAGAATTATGCTCTGGTTTGGAAGGCAATTGAAGTTATCACCCTCTATCATCAACCTGTGTGATCACCTTATGTGCTTTGTCATGGACCTATCATTTCAGGTTTTTCTGTTTGGCTTATTTATTCAATGAAAATGGCCAAATACAGGAATGGCAGGGAGGACTTTTCTGTAGCGTACTTGTTAGTATTTTTATTGGCACATACCCTGACAGAAGCTGTCTTCTTTAGGGATAGATGACAGAGTTTTATCCTCTTCTGGACGAATCTGTTTGTGTGAGATAAAATTTCAGAATTCTGATCAGACACAATGGCCTCCTGGTTTCCATGCCAGTGGAAGAGGCCTGGGTGGATAAGGCAACAAGTATACCTCCAGCCTATGCCCTTTTCAATGACCGAGAACATAAATCTGCTCTTGTATGATGCCTCAGGCTACCAATATGAAGAAAACAGTCTTGCAGGTCAGCACTACCCCCCCCCCCAATATTCATACCTTTAAATAGAGTGGGGGAGGCCTGTAGACAAGATGGACATTAGCCACTATAGAATACGTTTTGTCTCTCTTACCTGTTTGCATAAAAACTCTTAATTAGATATAACGTGCCATTCTAGAGTCCACCTTGATGCCCTTCAAGCACAACAACCCCGTGGTCCCAAGCCCCTCTAGCAATACAGAAGTGAACATGTTTACTTAGAATGGCACTAATGCCTGTCCTTTCGTCATGTTGGTTTTCTCGCATCACTTTAGCGGTAGTTGTCAAAATGTTGCTGGGAGAGATTATCTTAATTTTGTAGGAGAACCATTTGATGGTGATATCTGTGAAGTCTTGTGTGAAAACTCGATAGCCATATTACATGAGGGTCCTTATCAGACGCATCTATGCTGATGTTGGGGAGCATTTTTCGGTTAAGGAAAACTAACGTACAGTTGAAATTTGCTGAACCTGTCCTTTGATGATATTTGCAGACAGAGAATATTGTGGGAAAATGAGTTCCCAAAACTGGAATTCTTGTGACAGTTTCGGATTGGATATCTGGAAAATGACCAAAAGTCACGAGTCAATAGGTGTCATAGGTATTATCGCTGTATCTTGTTCCTATGCCACTCGAAATATCGCTGTTATAAACTAATCAGCATGATAAATGTGTAGTCTTATGCCTCTGTGGTGCTTATAGTTGGGCACTGTTCCCATCACTCTCACAACCACAGGAGCATTGATGAATGGGAGGGCACAAAACTGGCCGACTACATTGTTGACCGATATCTGCAGGCACTTTCTATTGGATTTCATCAGGGCTGTGTGAAAATATCCTTGAGGTATGCATTTCGCCCAGTTCCCCAAGCGAATCACAATTGTTATCGACCCAGGCATCTCCATTTGGAAAGCCTAAAAAGAATGGAATAAAATGCTGCCCTGTGTACAGAGGTGCTTAATTACATTGCTAACAGGACCAGCAGAACATGGTGTTGGGCATAGACCTAAGGTAGGCGACACTGGAGCCAAAATGAAAAGCAACACAGTCACACAAATGAATAGACAAATGGCATAACATATATCTGCATACTTGGATAAATGCTACCATATCAAAGTATGTTTAACCATCTCATGATTAATTACTTTGTTATGTGAATCAACCTACGTCACATTAATCTGTCGCTGAGCGGTGACACCAATTGAGTGCATAACCGTGACCTCCATTGCGATGAATCCTACTACTTGTTTACGGAACAATATTCAATCGACTAAAGAAAGGGGAGCTGGTGAACACTTTGTCTTTTTACGTTGATGTCCGCGTAATAGTTTTGCAACTAACGGAAAAGGGACGATTTCATGACGCCCACAAAAAGCAAAGAAGCATATACGGGAGCTTAAGTATTTGAACAGGTTCTGTCTAACTCTATTAGTAACAGATAAACCAGTGTTTCTGTTTTCTGATATCAGGGTAACCAGTGAAAAAAACAACGGAAGATAAGCCTACCCCATGGAACATGGAATTCCTCTACTTCATTGAGCATCATTGAAGTAAAATGCTTTTAATCAGTCTTATCTATTGACATGTAATGATTTTTGGTTCTCACAACATATACTTTTAGTCTACTGGTGAATGTGAATGTGGATTACATATGGACTGCCCCGTAAAGTGCCCCGTAAATGATTCATTGCACGTTTCGGGTGTACTGCGATCTGCCCAATTTCCTTGTTATTGCCATCTGTTGTCAATTTGGTTGCAGATTCAAATCAACAGTTGCATTAGTAAGTACACATTCGTTCACATTCATCCTGACATCAAATAAAGTTCATTTTTTTTCTAAGCTGACTAGATGATGCGTACTCGGGGTGTCCATATATGGGGCTGCATTGGAAGATTAACTCGATTTATGCTTTATATTTATACGGAAGTGTTGAAAATAATGTGAAAATTAAAAAAAAAAAAAAAAACGCGTTTACATACAGAGGAAATGGCTTCAGGATGCATGCAAGCCCTTTCTTTGATACACCTCTTTGTACTTGTCTGAAAGTTAAGAAGGAAACAGCCCTACTACCTTGAAATGCTGAAATGTAATTAGCCTGTATAAGGGATATTGTGTTATGGCGATCCACCTGAGGTGTTCAGCGTTTGTATATCGGCGTCACAATGGGAATATCATTGGTTTGTTACCGCACATATACTTGTGTCTATCAAATTGTTCAGATAATATTATCAAAAAGAAACAAAAAAAGAAAGAAATCGAAGTTTTATCATGACTGTTCAACGCGACGATACTTTCCAGGACCACATTATCGGCAAACGTGCTTACAAAAAAAAAAAAAGAAAAAAAAAAAAAAAGAACAGAAAACAAAAAACAAACACGATACAAAAAACAAAACAAAACAGACAAAAAAAAAGAAAAATAAAAACAAACAAAAAAAACCAAACAAATAAACAAAAAAAAAAACAAAAAAACAAAAACAAAAAAACAAACAAACAAACAAACAAAAGCCAAGGGGTTGCAGGTTTTTTCGAAATTTTATTTTTTATTCTTTTCAATTGAATTGGCCCTGTCAAGTGGTAGAATACATCTAAAATATCTACCATAAACGGACGACTGGTTAGCTGTCTTGCCTATGTTTGTAAAACATTTAACAAATACGCTGCAACCAGGCCATAAAATGTTGAACACACCCGGTTTGGTTGAAAGTCAATGTCAGTTAATAATACGTTATCAAATTTCTGACCATGTGGCTCATAGTTATAAATCGATAAATCATATGGCTAAATGTCTTCGATAATATGATAAAAAGCATTTAAACATTTGATCAAGTACTTTCAGTTATAATTAATTTAAGGATACCATCAAATGAATGTTAAATTACGAATATTTGATCCCATTTGAACATATCTTGAAATATGTTCAAGTGTGTTTGATATATTCATAGAGATAACGAAAGCTGCCGACTGGTTGCGTCTATTCATTGCCTCGGAAATTATTACGCCACAAAATAGCCTTTGTTTTTGCAAATATTAAAATTATCAACAACTTTTCAATAAAAAAATAACGGAGAGACAATTTATATATCGTACTAAATTTTCGCCATTTTGAGTCAGACACTCGCCTTGTCAGGGATTAACGGTGATTTGTTGTCAGTCGCAAAACAGAAGGAACAAATTCACTCACGGCAGGGTATTTTCTTTTCTTCTTTTTTTTTTTTATTTATTTATTTTTTTTTATTTATTTTTTTTTTTGGGGGGGGGGGGTCTGCACATTTGAAATTCCCCGGTAGATGTAAATATATCATACTAAGAGGAATGATTCTGAGTTCAGATCGCAAAGCACCTCCACCCAACAATTAACATGGCAGCAAAGCTCCGGTTGCTTTCTACGGTAACAGCTGTTCACATATTACATATTCTTCCACTTTGTACGGGCCTGAGGGAACAAGAAACGGGAAATTGCATCTTCAGAATCGGGAAACATCCATTTTATTTGTGGGGAAAGCGAGTCCGCTGCATTTAATCATATGTTTAAATATATTTCTTCACCTGACTAAAACGATTTCATGATATGTTTAAATCCCTATTATTTTTCATATGAAACAAATATTTAATACCATATGTTCAAATATTTATACATAAAGATCTTTTTTTCTCTGGATTGCCTAATAGTATACAGATGTTAATCTGGAGGCTGTCCATTAAAATTTCCTTATGCGTTCAAAAATATTTCGTTTCAACAATGTCACAAAATGCCGTCAGTCGTGTAAATAAATGTATCTAATATCTTCCAATTGCTTATATGATTGAATGTATTCATTCATATGACAAAACATTTGATCACGTGTGTACGTAAAAATAATCTCAACATGTTTCAACATTCCTTCTTACACTCCCTAGAGGATATATATATATATATATATATATATATATATATATATATATATATATATATATATATATATATATATATAAATATATATACACATGTATGTCCTCTAGGGAGTGTCGGAAGCAATGTTGAACCATTCAAGATAGATTAAATCTACTTTTTCAAAACGGGAAAATTAATTCTTGAAGAAGTAAAAATCTCTTCGCATGAACACACTTTTTATAGCCGTAACGTAATTATAACAGAGAATCTGGATTTTTGTTCCATAAAAAGTGCACACAAATGGTTATGCCTTAACATGGTAATTCCACTATGCAATAGGCTGATTCTTCAGCGAGAGAAATAATTAATGGGAGAAACCGGTTTGGAACGCAATCCGCTAGACTAGAACATTCAAATTTACTACAAATTGTTCAGATGCCATGGATTGCTGCATAGGTGGTTCTTCTTAATTGATTTCGAAGCTACTTCTGAGGTGGATCATGAACTCAGTCATCATTATAACCTGCAACTAGCCCTTCAGACCAGTGTGTCAGTGCGTGATTGGAAAGGTCAACAGTATGTGTTCGTGGTGCCCCTTTATGATCGCGGGGTACAAATGGGCCGACGGATTTTGTCGATTTGAACAAAGATATAGAAAAGCACACTCGCAAACACACAGTTTGAGATATCTTTAAAAACAAATTTTATTGTTGGCACATCTTAATTACAAGTAACGTTATCCTAGGGCTATTACACCGACTAAGTTAAGAAATATAAACGAATTTTAGAGTAGTCAATCATACAAAATGTATCATACAATCAGTTAGTACAGACATAAATAAAAAGTAATATGTAACATTTTCTTATAGTTGCTAAAACTAAACAAGATCCTTATCAGATATAAGGTGTCACCCAATCTTAGATTGTGATTCATAAAAGCACCAGAATTACAGGATAAGATACCATCCAGAATATGGAAGAATTGAAAAACAACAGAAAATGTTGTATGTTTAGTTTAAGGTCTGAATTGACAAAAGACTGAAAGCAGATATGATCCAAAAGGGGCACCCTCGTCAGTCAACTGAAAAGGTAAATTACCACCGACCACACAATTACATTTATCATCAAAGCGCCACACTGATACTAATCTATTGAACTCCGTAAGAGTCAGTGAACGTTTGATGTTATTAGGCAAACTGTTCTAAATTTTAGCACTAAGGTACCTGATATAATGTTTTCCAAATTTAACATAATTGAAATTTGGCTCTCTGAGATATCTAACTTTGCACATGCTTTTATTTGATTCCAGTTCTTTAAACATATCTTACATATAAATAGGTCATTGCGCACTGAGGGCTTTAAAATGTTAGTAGCCAAGATATGTACTCTTCTCATGGAAAGATTTTTCATGTCAGGCTTTATTAAAACGAGGATGATCTAATCATCAAAAACATAACACAAGCCCCTTTCCTGAATTAATACCATTTTCTTTGTTAATCAGGCTCCACTGTGGTACAATACGAGAGGACAGTATTTGAAATTTACCAACAAAAAGGATTTATGCATCTAAAAGATGCCCCACACTTCTTAGGACATTGAGTTGTCTGGCAGCCTTTTCACAGAGTTCAGATATATGTGTATGAAACTTTAATTTGTTGTCCTTATGAATGCCTAATAATTTAACACGATTTTGTGAATTAATGACTTTGTTCTCAATGCCAAAATTTATATTACAAGGGTCTTGTCATTTGGAAGAAAGTACAATGGAATGAAATTGCCTTGGGTGAACTAAGATGTTATTGTCCTGGGACCATATGACAGATTCAGCAACTTTTTGTTCTAGGTTATTCTGGAGAATTTGAGGATCGTCATGGATTGCAGAGATCGTATTATCATGCGCATAGTCATAAAGTTGATGGCCGGTGATTTGGTACTACATATTATTAATAAAAATATTGAAAATGAGTAGGCCAAGGATGGACCCCTGAGGGACTCCCTCGATGACTGTAAGCCAGCTTCTACGGAGTTTTTTTCCAATTATTACCCGTTGGTAGCTAGCTATCAAATTCAATGCTCCGTGGTGTAAACCGTATGCTGTTCATTTGGCTAGGGCAAAGTCATGTGGCAAGCAGTCAAAGGCCCCGAGAAGATCCATAATAATTGCAGCTATAGAGGTTGAACCATTTTTGTTGTGTATACCTACAGCGATGGTTTATGCAAGGAATTACAGGACACGACAGTAGTAAACAGGCCTACATGCCAAATGAATTATACGCTATCTGGAGAAATTTTTACATGTTGTGATCCGTCGGTTTTTACGATTATATTGACGTCATGCGTATGTTTTCAATGGCCGATAAGCCGATGTTCATCAATACTGTTAACTTAAGTAACTTAACCAGATGGTTGTTCATTATAGGCTACACAAGAGCACCTTGCGTTTTGAGAGAGAGAGAAAAAAAAGTCCAGTAATTAATAATTATAAATAGACTCTAATCTGCATGATGCTAACAAATAGGCTTATCAATAAGTTCTCCACAACAAGGCTTTCAAAATAGGCTTTAGACACGACAGACAGACACAGGGCGTTCAATATACGCTTTTGACACGACAGACAGACTCCAACTCTTGACGTATAGCTTCTTGGCAAAATCCGAACCGTAGATCCCCTTCAAAATAATCATCTAAATATTTTCATGTATACGTTTGCCCATTACTTTCTACCAAATTTTTGGTCGTGAAAATTATCGTTCATGCACCGTTCACTCGTATTCCACTCGTTCCTCCACTACAGATACCTTATACATCCCCCAACAGATAATTTACATGGAAAAAAAGAGTCTCACTTACAGAGGAGCTGGTGCATAAAACTACATATCCCCAACCTTACGTGAACCTAGCTTATTCTGCTTTAAATTTGCCCTGAGAAATTACGCTCCCGGGTCCAACAATAAGCACTTCTGCCAACATATTTTAGCTGTACCTTATTATTATTATTATTATTATTATTATTATTATTATTATTATTATTATTATTATTATTATTATTATTATTATTATTATTTGTATGTATTACTTGTGCTTTACTTGCTTGTCACTATCTTGTGTCACACACACACACACGCACACACACACACACACACACACACACACACACACACACATATACATATATATATATATATATATATATATATATATATATATATATATATGTGCATGTATAAATACATTTTTGAATAATTTTTATACATTATGTTTGCACTTGTTTTGTGAACAAATTTTATGGTTTGGGGTCCCCAGAAATTTCGCTATGCAAGTTGAAATACACTGGTAATCCGATTTTGAAGATCTTTAGAGATTTTATAAACAAAAAAGAACAATCAACAACAAAGTAATAATATTAAACAAACAGAAAGAAAACCAATGGAAAAAATATTCACAAAATATCATTGGAGAATGACTATTTAAACAAACGTGGTAGAGACATACTCAAGGCAGATCCCACCAAATTTGAAGTGAATCTGTATACCAGTTTTGTATAAGAAGACTTGACTTGTATAAGAAGTCAAGTTGCCATTGCAATCACCACTGACCTGCATAGTAATCAATGAAAATGCATGTATTGTCCAACAAGTATCGAATTGAAAAATATGTTGAAAATCGGGGTTCTGTAGTATCTCCACATCGTGTACAAAGCAGAAATTGAAAAGATTTCCATCCCCATTGTGATCTATACGAATGTATGCATTAAGCGACAAGTACCTGAATTGAAAAAAAAATGAAATTACAAAAATAAAATAAAAATCAAGAGTTCAAATATCACCACTTGGCAGTTGGGATCTGTTCTATTGCTTTTCAAAAAACAAAAAGTGCAACATCCAATCGTCATTACCTAGAGGACGCATACAGAGGGTCATTGTGCATGGAGCATCGTCAAGGTGGGGACATGTCAGTGTTGGTGTCCCTCAAGGTTCTGTTCTAGGCACATTGTTATTTCTTATATACATAAACGACATTGTTAATATAGTACAATCATTATACGGCTTTTTGCCGATGATACAACAGTTTTTATTAGGGTAGATGATGCCACTGCGGCGACAAGTGTCTTTAATTCTAATCTGCGTAAGGTGGAGGGTTGGTCGCGGCAGTGGCTAGTGTCTTTCAACCCCAGAAAAACAAGCAGCATGTTTTTTTGTTTTTTTTTTTCAAAAAAAGCGAAACTCTCTACAATATCCTGATTTACAATTCATGAAAGAAAACTTAATGACAGAATCTAAACATAAACACTGGGGTTTAATCTTCCGTTCTGACCTTTCCTGGCCCAGTCACATAAAAGAACTAACGACCAAAGAAATGAAAATGATTAATATTATCAAATATTTACAGTTCCGTCTTGATAGGAGGTCCCAGGAAGTTCTCTACCTCTCGTTTATAACACCCCTTTTAGAATATCGTTCTGTGGTGTGGGACAGCTGCACTTCGCAGGAATCTCAGCAATTAGAAAATATTCAATTATCTGCAGCTAGAATTATTACTGGAGCGACTTCTGGAACTAATCACCATCTATTAAATGAAGAAACTGGATTTGAAAAAGTTTCGGTATCACGCGAAAAAGCAAATTGATCCTATTCTTCAAAATTATTTGCGGGTACGCTCCACAATACTTACGTAATCTTATTCCTGATTCTGTCAACGAAATAAATAGATATAATGTAAGATCAGGCAGAAATCTATCACTTTTTCGTTCAAGAACAAACTTATTTAATTCGTCATTCTTTCCTCCAGCTATACGCTTATAGAACAATTTACCCGAAGAAGTGAGAGGTTCTGAGGGTCTGTCAGAGTTCAAGATGAAACTGAATCGGGATAAAAAAAAAGTGTAAACAAACTATTTTATCGAGGCGAACGAAGGTTTGCTATATCCCATGTGCGTTTGCACAAAAGTAATTTCTTTTGCACCCTTTACAGTTTCGACTCTGTTATATGGCTCAAAAACCTGCACAACCCAGCAAAACGAAACAATTTTCGATGCAGTCCATGATTACATTAAGGCAACAGGTAGACTGGGAGCAGTCACATAGGCTCTAGTACAGGGTATTCAAGGAGTTCACTACACTATGTATTGGTTTGCTGGAGAGAAGGCGTACTTCAAAACCCCTTTCCCTGTCTGTGGCGTTCTGTATTGTTGTTTCTCTTGAACTCGTGTGGCGGCGCCACTCTATCTGTTTTTGTACTGTGATGTCACCTCTTGGAGTTTACTGGTCTTCTATGTCAGTGACGTGCAGTTTCTCCTCCTATTATTTATGTGCAAGAGGGAATTATATAGGGCACGGCCCTGTTTCCCAATTGTATTTTTGGAAATAAATATGTTTAAACCAACAACCACCCAAAATTATCATACCCAGATAGTTTATGCATTGTCGCCGGAGTTCTGAATTCTCTTCAATTTGAAACGCTTAACCCATTCCCAGTTAATATAAGATTGAGCCAACAGCTTTCCAATTCTTGCTAAGAATTGTAGATGACACGGGTGCCCAACCTGCGCCAAGGAAAGCTGTTGATATGGTGCATGCTCTCATTTTAGGTATCCTCCACAATTCTCAGCAAAAATTGCTCTATGTTGACGATGGCATTCTGTAAAAAGATTGAGGCATATGATAATTCAAATCCGGTTGCTTTGGGGTGATTTGAGAAGGAAAAGATTAAATATTAAGGCAACTGATACAGTGGTGGAAGGTATATCGTAAATCTGTTATGCCAAGTTTACATACACAAGTTTCTCCATGGAGCAGTTCAAAAACCAAATTCATAAACCTTTCATAGCTCGCATATTTAACTTGCATCAACTAATTCAGATTAAAGCCACGAGGAAGTGGGTGTTTGTGACAGGTCCAGTTCATTAGTTGAGGTACAGTTGGCTGAAGTAGATTTCTGAAATAATAAGATGCATTGTGCACAGAAAGTCCTTGCGTTAATGGGAGGATATGTTTTTTCTACGGGTATTTTTGTTCTGTTTTAAAGGGTTCCCACATTTTGTCACATAGTCTGGTATTATAAAAATCACATTTGTAGTGTACTTTCTTAAATGGATACAGATGTTTGGAACTGTCTGCGGTGTGTGACTGCATCCATATTTTCTATTACATTCTTCCTGACTGTTACAAACTTGCCTATCATTCTTTTTACTTGGATAGGTTTATCCGTTGTGTGGAAGCAACTGCTATCAGCATTGGGTCATAATTGCTTTTCGACAAGCTTCAAATCATACTTTATTGCTATGTTATCGTTCATTATGCGGCTTACAACATGCAATTCCCTTTTTCCACACACCGATCAGGCCCACGAATTAAAATTCATCTGCCGAACTATTCCTTCATAAAGTCATTCTTCCATTGGCTGTGACACTGAGTGTAGACATTATATGATGGATGAGAAATCGATCTGACATGGAGTTAACAGCTTTTCCAGCGCCCGAGGGTATAGTGTTCTTATTCCCCTCTGCAGGAACACCCAGAAGCACATCTACGCACTCAACTCCGGCATGTCTATTTCCACAACTGGAATCGAATACATATTTGCCGGGTATTGTGGTGTCAATACAGCATATTTACTGCGGTGGGGCGCATTAGTTAACATAAGGCTGAAGGGATTGGGGGCTCTTAAATAATGGGGATGATTTCTTTCGCCATATGATCATTAGGGTGTCGCTCAAATTGTTTAGACATATTGATGCAACGGTCAATGGGGGTACATACTTAACTGCACAATACATTTTGTTCTACTGGCCACACAATATAGGAAACACGTCCATGACATCAAAGGAATCAAAACGTGCAACAGAGTGTATTTTAGAATTAAAACTTATTTGTTCATGGAGCAATCTATTGACATAGTTTTTATTGTGGGAGGTTTTCATCATTTTCTGACACTATATCATCAGTGATAGAAAACCGCCAGGGAATTGTCTGTGTGGATCAGAGTTTTCCTTTCTTTAAGCGTGATCCTTTACCAATCAGGTTGTTTGAATTAACAAACAATTGCAGTTTCAAAACATTTCCCCGGGGGTACAGGCAATTTGTAAGTCTTGCTTACTGATTGGGTGATAGGCAGTTGTTTCAAAATCACATTCTAGATTTTTGTGGGGATGCTGTTTCCGATAATTCCATAAATTTCACAAACTTCGATTTATAAATAATTATATAAATCGAAGTTTGGGAAATTTATGACCAAAATGAAATGATACCAGTATGCCCAAATTCTCATCCTGCTTCTGGTAGACATTTTTGAATACTGTGTTTCCAGGAGGACAATTTGCCTTCATTATTCAATGCATCATATTACATTTACTGGCAAAAACCCTTACATGCAATGTGCACAGAAAGCAACACATATCACTGTTACATTTTTTTTATCCCTAAATGCTTTAGCTTCCTCCCAGGATACATTTAAGCCAGAAAAAAATTCATTTGTTTTTCACTTTGCCTGCTGTTAGAAACACAAATGTCATTGTGAGTGCGGATGGCAGTAGTTTCTGACATTTCTATGCATGCTTTTCTGAAACAGAGACCAGCAACTCAGAATCATCACATATACAGGGGCCCGGTCTGGAATAACTGCGTACGCATTAAAGGCAAGGCGTGATTCACTTTCCTGCACACTGTTCATTTTCACAGTAATAAACTCCTGTCACAGTAAAAGACGATTTTTATCCTCATGGACTTGCGTACATAATCAGTTTAGATAGTGACTGTATTCCGTGTTTTGTGGTGTTCTGTTTTGAGTAATCACTTTGTCATGCACGAGCATGTAATTAATATTCCCTTTCTGGAATTCCAACGGCGAAATAGGAAATTGTCGAAACGGAAATGCTGATATTGTTTCATTCTTAACAAAAATATATTTACCTATTGATGAGTAAACCATGTGTCAATCATGTAGGAGTGTCTTCAATCATCTGGCAGGGTAAACGATATATTGCAATAGCAAACCAAATGTTCATATATCACATCTGCTAAGTATTTAGGCCTACATGTAGACATATATGATGTCAAATGAGATTATTGTCGAATTATTTGCTAAACAATGAGCGTCATAATTGGAGCTGGTGTATATCTTCAGTCTGTAGCCTAAACATACAGGTCGATTACATAACACATTAAACAGTGTTATCAGCACATCGCAACCCTACAAACATATGACAGTGGTCCGCCGGTGGTCCACCAGTGGGCCGCCCCTCCCAAAGGTGGACCGCCGTCGGCCCACCGGCAAATGCTTCTAGGGAATCTTGTTGATGCTACAAAGAATATATACAATACCAGCAGATAAAACCCTGCTATATTGGCAATGGACGGGGATAATGGCCGTGAAGCCATGTGTCACACTTTGCAGATGATAATGGAAGTATAAGCAAAGAGGAAGCAAGAATAGAAAAATTTGTTCCTTTGTGGCCATCATATAGAGGCCACGTTAGTCTGGAAGTATATGGTTATCTCTTCCATTGTGCGTTTCTTTTTTTGTTTGTTTGTTTTAAATTTGCGGCGTAGATACACTTCTTGAAGAAGCATGGCGTTTGGAATGATAAATCTTAGCGTATAGTTTTAATATTCGTACAAATTGCGTTACCTGAGCTGGAAAAATTACAAGTTTGTAAAAAAAAAAAAAAAAAAAAAAGGCTACTTGAACATTCGGATAAATAGAAATGCATCTAGCCCGCCAATATTTTTGGGTTTGGGTTGTGCATTGTTCTAATCATAGAGATAAGCGCTTAATGTGACCTCTGCTATTCAAATGGTGTTATAGTAGGCTGCATGTAAATTTATTACCCACAAGTTGAAAAATACGCATTGTATGTATACTATTGATATTATGCACAGGCGCCATCCAGCCATATCATGCTTTGGCGTCAGGAAACCCAGAGGAAGCTATTTGGGCAATATATCTACGCTACGAAATCAATGAAAGTTTATCATTACTTGTGAGTGGCCCTTGTTATACATGGAAACACAATTTAGTCAATGTCAAATATGTTACCCATTTCATTGAAACAAAAATGCCGCTTCATTCTCTCTTCGGTTGAAAAATAGAACTGTCAAATTTTATCCAAATCGCCATATTGCACAAAGGGTTTATATAAAATAGTTTAACCGTATTCATAGTGTTTTTTTAACAGTATTAATATTTGCTACTTCCCGAGATTTCGGGTACTTTGCCGGTCATTTATGATAGTTCACAAGACTTTTTGAGAGTTGCTGTTGCTGTAATGGTGGTTTCCTGAGCTTTACTGTTTTGATACCAAATCCCATGCAAAATACTTCCAAATATTATAATAGTTCCTAAAATCATTACGAAACTATGGAATATTTAATTGCGTTCTAGGTAGCAGAGCAAGGTTCGGAAGAAACTATATTTTATATTTAGGACTTCCAGTAAGCTTAAAGGTAACTAAAAAAAAAACAACCTCTAAACACCAGGAAGTTTTTCTCAAAGGGTGAGAGTACTATTTTACACCTTACAAAGGTACAGAATTATTGATGTAAAAGCTCAAATTTAGAATACGTCTGTGTATATCTAATCAGAGATGGTTGAA